>JAXISO010000013.1:0-374977 GCA_036785465.1 Colletotrichum agaves
AAAATATTTAATATTTAAATTTTAAAGTATTTAATATAAATAATTATTATTTATATATTATAAAGTAATAATTATTAAAAATAAAAGGCTATTAATATTATAATAATATTATTATTTATTATAATATGGAATAAAATTTAATTACTTAGTTAAATTATATAATTTCTTTTTAAGTATATACTTTTTTTAATATTATTAACTTTTATTAAATTTCTTATTAAGTTTAAATCTTATATAATATATTCTATTTTTAATATATTAATTTTATATATATAAAAATATATATAGAGTACTTATTAAATAATATAATATAATTATAATAATAATAAATTTATTAATTTATTATTAATTAAATTTTATAATAATATTATTAATATAATAAATAAAAACTTTTAAAATATTTATTTATTTATATATATTATAATTTAATATTTTATAATTAATATAATTATTATTATTATTTTATTTTATATATATATAAATTGAAATAATAATAATAATAATAATTTTTAAATATATTTAAAAAGAGAAATTTATATATAAAAAACTTAGTATTATAATTATTATAATAATACTTATAAATTAATTATTATATAAAATAAAGTCTATAACTTAGTTATTTAATAGAGTTATATAATTACTTTTAATTATATATTTAACTTAATATTATAAACTATTATTATATTTAAATTTCTCCTTAAGTATTCTACTATTAAATAAATATATATTATATTATATAAAAAGTATATAATCTACTTTATTAATATTTTATATATTTATAAAAATTAATATTATTTATTATTAAAAATATATTATTTAAATTAATATTATATTAATTAAATATATATAGTTTCTAAATAAATAAGTATAATAAATAATTATTATTTTAAAGAAAGATTAGTATTTTAAAGATTCTTAATAATTAATAGTTTTAAATAACTTAAAAAATAAATAAGAATAATTATAATTAATTCTTATTACTTTAAATTTTATTAATATTAATAATTAATACCTTTATAATAATATATAATTAACTATAATAAATATAAGTATATATATAAATTATATTAAAATATTAAAAACTTATATACTTAGTATTTATATATATTATTATACTTTTATATAATATTAAAATTATTATTAAATTAAAAATATATATTATATTAGAAATTTATTTAATATTTTTAAAAATATAATAATAAAATTAAAATATTCTAAATTAAGTAATTAAAATTATATTAAATTATATAATCTCTAAATATAAAAATATAATAATATTAAATTAATAAATATATTCTAATAATATATATATATATATTTACTAGTTTTAATTAAAAAAAGTATATTATTTATTATATAAAATATATATTATATTATATACTAATTAAATATTTTAAGAATATAAATATTAATTTAATATTTACTTCTAAAATAAAATATTATTTCTATTTTTTATTCATATAAGTATAAAAAAAACCTATTCAAACTCTCCTTAGACCTAAGTTAACCTAAGAATAAACCAGTACTACCCCCTTATACTTATTCTAAGCCCCTAATCCCACCTTACATTAAATTAATAACAGGCAATAAAACACTACCCTACCACTACCCCATACCTATTATATCCTATAACTATAAAAGTACTACTTAAGCTTAAAACTACTATAATAATACCTAATTCTAAATATATTATAAATAAACTATAGTATACATTAGAGCTAGTCTTTATCTTAATTCCTCCCTTTACAGGTCCATTTATAACTAATAAGCCTCCTTAGTTTACTACATAGTACATTAAATTTCCAAAGTTTCCTACTTAGTTTTCTTAATTATAACTAATACCTACTCATTAATAAGTTAAAGTTAATCTACCTTATAATATTCTTCTTCTTATTATATTATAATCTAGGCTACTACTTATATAGTCTAGTATCTCAAATTAGATTATAACTATTTAGACTATAACTATAAACTAATTCAAATTAGAATCAAATTAAAATTAATTTAATACTAAATATAAAAAGAAAAACTTACCTCTTATAATAGCTCTATATATATTATTATAGTACTCCACTACTAAAAAAACTCTTTACTAATAACTCATTATTAGAATCTTTAAAAGTATTATTATCCCACAGTATACTTAACCTTACTTAGCTCCTACTATAATTACTACTATTCTCAAATATATTACTACTATAACTTTCCTAGTTCCTCTTCTTTTACCTTTTTAATACTTTAAAAGTATAAATATCATAAATAACTTTATAAACTTTTCTCTTCTTACCTTTCTTACTTTCCTAATTAAAGAATCAACCTTATATAGAGTAGTCTCTATAAAATATAAAAAGCTAAAAGTTTCTTATTACTATATTAACTTATATAAGGCTCTAATTATATTTATAATTAACTTTAATTACCTTTTTTAAGGATATATACCTTCTAGTCTACTTATATAAGCCTTTATAAAGAATTTTAATAATATTACTTATTAAAAGTAAAATATCCTAATTATCATTAGGAATTATAAATACTATACAATATAATCCTAAATAAATAATTAATTATTACTTATACTTTACTTAATTTTTCAACTTAGACTATTACTCTATTATTATTTTAATAATATTTTATAAACATTTAAAATACTACTTACCCTTAATTAAATTATAAAGATTATTATACTCATAAATTATACTTACTAAAAGTAATAAACAAAGATATTTAAACTTACTATTTAGTCCTTAATTATAATTAGAATAATACTTCTATACACCCCTTTTAAAGTATACCTAGTAGAAGTACACACATCTTTGGACTTACCAATCCCAGCTATAGTTTTAACTATCAACTTTATACTTTAAATAAGACCCCAGTCCTAGAACAAATTAGTACTAGTAACTAACATTCTATTATTAGAGTAGAAATCAGCCTAAATTTAATCCCAATCTAATTTAGTAGTAGCCTTACCCCACACACATACCCAATCCTAATCAACAACTATACTAATTATACTAACTTATTTTTCAGCCTCAATTACTATTTCTAAAAGTAAGTACTTCCACTTAACTTAAGTATTATACTTTTCTCTAAAAAGTTAGAAAACATAGGTAAATATATAATAATATATATATTATATTTCACTATTAATAAAAACTCAAACCAGAGAAATTACTTAACTAAATTAACTAAAAGTTACTAAATAATTATTATTCTTACCTTTTTATAACTAATTACTAAGCCATCCCTAAATAATTTCAACTTTATTTAAATAATTTAACTACTTATAATTTATATCCAGAACAAAGTAATTTATACTAATAAGGGTCCATTACTAAACCTATTATAAATAAAAGCAAATAACTATCCAATAATACCTATTATTAATAAAGTATTAAATCCACTACTCCATTAACTTTAATTTATTATAGATAATCTCTATATCTCTTACCTAGCTTCCTTCTTTCTCTTATACAAAGTAATTATAAAAAATAATAAGACAAAATACTCCAAGTAGGAATTAAAGTAATTACTATTTCTTAATAATTACACAAAAATAATTATCATTAATAAGACTTTTATAAATATCTATAAGGCACTATCCCTTATATTCTTAAATAAAGTCTCATAACTCATTTAATTTCTTAAATATATTTAAAACTTTAAATTAATAAAACCTTCACATTTCTTAAGGTTAAATTCTTACTAAGTATTATATATAATTAACTAATTCTTCAAATTACTCTTATAATTCTAATAGTAATATTTAGTAGTACTTTTCCTATAGGAAGTAAAATATACTAGTATATACTATATAATACTAAAATTATTTATAGTATTATTTCTAATAAAAGAGGAATAATAAAGCTAAATTTAACTTTATAATTAATTTTAATAAGCCTTATATTACTACTTATATATAAGTAATTTAAAATTATTAAAATTAGTAATTATTTTTAAATTATATATTTAAACTTATTATATATTTTCCTTCTCTATAATATTCTTATAAAGAAAGAGTATACTTCCTCCTCTTTATTATAATAATTATTATATAGAATATCTTTAATAATAATAAACTTATTTTTAAGATCCAGAGTAAGTATACTATAATAATAATTTATATTAAATTAATCCCTCTTACTAATTAGTCTATTAATATAATAAATATAAATTTAATTAAAGTTTATAAATTAATTATAAAATAAACTCTTAATAATAAATTTATAAGTATCTATAAATAATTAATAAACTATATATCTTTTAAATAAATACTTTACTATAAAAGCCTAATTAAATAATTAAATTTTTATATTTTAAATACTTTTTCTTAAGTATTCTTATACCTAATTACCTTTTTTCTTACTATAAGTATTAAAATCTTTATTATAATAAACCTCTAGTACTTATAAAGAGTATTAATTACTAATATATAAATTATATTCTAAAAATCCTCAACTAGGTATAAGTATATATAACTATTAGTATACTTAAAAGTTAATTATATTATAAGAGCACCCCCTATAATAATATATAAAATTTAGTTAGTAAGCCTAAGCCTTTTAATATAATACTACATAAACTCCCATAACTTTACACATTCCTTACTACTTAATACCTCTATAAGAATAATATATACTATCCCTCTAAGTAATATTTATAATATTTTAGAAATAGAAAGTAAATATAGAACTTCTTAAGCTTAAAATATATTTCCTCTAACCTATACCTATTTATTTAATTTAGGGAAAGTAAATAAAAATAATATATACTCTTAAAGCTTAGACTATTTTTCTTTAAGTTAATATTTTTATTTACTATACTATTAAAAAACCTTACTAAATCTAATAATATTTCTTCTATTAATCCCTTAGGTAATCCCTTCTCATTATTATTAAAATTATAATCAGAATCATTACCATCTAATAATACACTACTTAGTTTAAATTCACTATTCTCTCAAAGAAAAACTAGAAATATCTCCTCAACTTCATTCTACTAGAATATATTAAGTAGCAGAACAATAGCCATAAGGCTTTTTATATAGTATTACATAATTAATATATAAAAGAAAACTTAGTAGGAATTATACTCTATTCAATCCCAAATCAAATTACTACTAAGTATATTTAAGCCCAAGCCCTTAGGGTTTAATTACTATAAATATACTAGAGCAACCACAAATTAATTACAATCCACCACATCCCTCAGGTCAGTTCAACTTTTAGTAGAGGCTCGGATAAAGGAGAGTAACAATCCTCAGGTGAGGTTTAGTCTAGCTAAGCTTCTGCTAGCTGCCGCCAAGGTCGCCGCATCCATTGCACTACCAAATTAGCCGAGCTGGACTATCGGCCCTTAGAAAACGCAACTTCGCGGCTTCATCCCGACGAGGCATTTTCTGGTCTGCGCCTGCCGCTGGCTCAAGATGGCCCCATTGGACCGCCAAGAAACGTTCACTTTTGTTCTCGTGCCAAGCCTGTTCTATTCTGTCAAGGGAGGGAGGAGGAGCTCAGCTCCTTACCCATCTACCCTTTTCTTTCTTCTTTTTTCCCTTTTCTCTGTACTTGTTATCTTTCCGTGACTACACTTCTAGGTAGCCAGCCACACTCACTGCCTGTACTGGATAATATGGGAACTCGGTACAAGTACCTTCGGCCTGCACTGGATAATTATTACCCTTTCCAGCCTTGTGCTGTTACTTCTGGCCTCCGGATCTAACAGCAAGCCAATATACTTTGCGCAAATTTCTCGCATCCATCCACCCTCCCTCCTTGCGTCGTGCCATCATGCCCTCCCTTCATGTGTGACAGATGACGGGCGGCCGCACTTGTTGCTATTGGGATTGATTACCTTGCGTCTCACCCTGACCCGATCTGCTGGGACTCGACCAAAGGCCCTTTGGGCTGGATCTGGTCTGATGGCGGAGAGATCTTCTTCGGGTATACCGAGGCCTTGTAGGAGGTCCATGAACCATGTCACTCTCTGCGTGTCGTCGTAAGTAGAGCCTGCTCGTTGGGAGCTCACAGAAGGTGGCCAGATCGCCGGTTATTAGAAAGATCAACAACTAGTGGTTTTGTTTTGTGCAGCTTGTGTACCAAACCCCCCGTATGAACATCGAGCAAGACATCCCACTGCCTCCCCCACGCATGTCAAGAATGCTCATCGCCGCACCGTTGCCTTTTCTCTTCCCGTTTTCCTTACCTCTGATAGCCCCCAGCCCGTCTCCAGTGCCCGCTCCGCCAGAACCATGCCGCCATGCTAGGCGAGTTCAGCCGACAGACCTGCATCAGCACGCTGTGGCTGACTAGCAGCTAGTCCTCCACAGACCCTTAATCCATCTGGTCGACCGTCGTCGCCGAGCCGTTCGTCTTCTCCTCTCCCACGACCGCCGTGCCGTCCGCCTGGCTGACCGGAAAGTTCCATCCGAACTTGTCCTCCATCTTGCCCAGCTGGATCCCCTTGAGCGTCGAGAGCAGCTTCAGGCAGATCTCGCCAGCCTCCTCCTGGCTCTCGGGGATGTACGTCGTCGTCTCCTCGCCCGCCTTGGCGCTGCTCACCCGCTCGTGCTTGCCCGCGACGGACTGCGGGGACGAGGCGTCGACGCGGCGCGTGATGGACCGGATGGGGACCAGCGCCGCCGCGGTGCCGGCGGCCATGACCTCGGCGAAGGTCGGGATCTCGCTGTACTTGATCTGCGGCGCGCGTCGTAATCCGTCAGTTGAACCACTTTTTCTATAATACGCCGTGGGGGAAAAAGGGGAAGAAAAGAAAAAGGAGGGGAAAAAAAAGGGAAAAAAAGGACCTGGAAGAGAAAGGCAAATGAAAAACTTACCACCCTCTTCTCGACCTTCCAGCCGAAGCTACGCGCAATTTGCTGGACACTGTCGCTCGTCACACTATCGATGACGCACTTGGAATCCGGCACGACGAGCGTGACATGCTCGCCCTCCTTCTTGACACCAATGAACCCGCTCGTGCTGAACTCGTCAATGTCCTCGTGCCTGACGCTGTCGAGGTGCAGCGTGATCCCGTAGCCCTCGTTCCTCGCGCGGTCGCTGAAGCGCAGCACGGGCGCGTAGTTCCCGCCGACCTTTGCGTGCCCCGTGCCGTTGGGCGCCGCGCGGTCGAAGTCGTCGAGGATCAGGGCCTTGACGGGGTGCGTGCCGTGGTAGACGCCGGTCGGGATGACGAAGACGGCGAAGACGTACTCCTCGGGGGGGTTCAGGCCGAGCTGGGCCGACGAGCCGTAGAGCTGCGGGCGGATGTACATGGCCGCGCCCGTCTCGTGGGGCGGGACGTAGCCGGCGTTGAGGGAGACGGCGGCCTTGACGGCCTCGAGGAAGAGCCCCTCGGGCACGCGCGGCATCGAGGCGACGTCGGCCGAGTGCTGCAGGCGCACCGCGTTCTTGTCCGGGCGGAAGATGTTGATGGTCTTGTCGCCGGGCGCCCGGAAGGCCTTGAGACCCTCGTAGGCTTGTTGCCCGTAGTTCAGCGCCGGCGCCATGCCGTGGATGCGCATGAAGGGGTCCGCGACGAACCTGAGGGGCGTCCATTTGCCGGTCGAGACGGAGTAGCTGGACTCGATGTGGCCGTTGACTGGACAAGAAGGGATTTGTTAGCTGCACGTGCAGGCAGTCACCTCGTGGAGTTCGGGCTGCGGTTCTGCTTTTACCTTCGCGGACCTTGAAGCCGACGTTGGACCAGTCAATGGTGTTGACCGGGGGAGGCGGGAAGGCGGCCATGGTGCACTATCGTGACTTTCGAGGGTTGTCCGTGAGGGCTATCAGGGGTGTGTGTGTGGGTGGCTGGACTATGAAGAGAGATGGCGTTGGAGAAAAGTCAATTGAGTTACTTTGCAACATCGGATGGTTCGACGTTTGGGAAGAGGGTGGACTGTGACTCTGGCAATGGAGACCTCTCTCTCTCACGTAAGAGCCCACACCGAGTTTTCAAGGCCCAGAGACCTCGGAGTCATTCTTCTCGTGTGTCCTGCAGCATCGAACAAGTTGGAGGGAGGGGCTCGCCGATCTCGGGACTGCGGGGTGTCCGCCTCTGCCGCCATTTCCCCCATTTCCCCCATTTCGGCGAGCCGTGATTGGCCCGATACCTTGATGGGCTCACTAAGCTGACGGGCCATCCCGGTCGCCCTCCGGCAGCCGGAGTATTCCCCAGATAAGACGGAGAGGCATAAAAGATGGAAAAGGGTCCAGCCTATATGATGTCATGTCAACTTGTCAAGAGTCGGCGGTAAGGATACTTGTATTGGGGAATCTCAAGCAAAGGTAAGATGAACTCGTCCTCGTTCTCTGGAGATTGGGCTTCAGAAAGGTGATGTCATCTGGAAAGGCGAGCAACATTGTGGACGCTTATTCAGCTTATGAAGCGGACGTCAACTCCCTTGTTTGCCTCATGCCGTGCATAAAAGCATGACAGCCGAGTTTGATTTCCGCATAAGTCCCTCATCACAAACACAATGGCAAAAGGAACAACTCTCCCACCAAAGAAAGAGAAAACCCACGTGGATCCGGCAGGAGTCGAACACGCGACACATCTTCTTTGGCAGAGCCAATGAATACTTACATTCCAGATGTGTAAAGACCAGGTAGACGGATACCTCTGCGGTGCAACGACAGTCTCGCATGTGATCTGGTGTCAAGCTCAGCGTTGTTCTCACCTGAAGAAATAAGACTACCAACTTCTTAATTGCATGATAACTTACTAGAAAAAATTAATTTATAATGGCTGTTGTGTTGTGAGAGCTATGTTTCGGTCCCCCTCATGAATAGATATGCAAACTAACCATATCATGCTAACTTCCCAGTTTGGATTGTCAATGATGAGCTTACGATGCCTTTTGAGACTTAACGTCTTCCGTACGCCGAATCCTTGGCATAGAGTTCAAAACTCTTTCTGAAATCGACCACTCATCTCGCAGCGAATGAGGCAACCTTGAGCGGCCTCTGGAGTTACGCGAACATCTCACTCAGCGCAAGTACCTCTCTCTAAAAGCGTCCATGAGGCGACGCACTTCAGGAATGTTCTGTGTACTATCGACTACGGCTATAATATAGAGTATTGAAGGCAGTTCGCAGTAGAGGATCCTGAGAAAGCGGCCAAGCAATCTCAAATGCGCACAAGGAGTGGGGCCCCGTACTTGTTTCGTTTTTGGCTCGGCTTTCCACCTATATTGTCTGACAAGAACGACGAGTGAGTAGCGATCGGGGACATCTCGGCTGTGATTTCCGTGCTGAGCCGGCTTTTTCAGCAATCATCCCAGATTCGCTGTGGAGGTCCCGCCGTGGGGTCCTCAAATACTATCCAAGTGAGCGAAAATGGTGGAAAATGCAGAGAGCTTGTTTCTCGAGAATAGCAATCAATCATGCAGAAATAAGATGCAATTTTCAACGGTCAGGTTCAAGAGAGAAAGTGAGCGGTAGTTCTCAGTCGACCCGGCATCCATTTCCGGGGGAACCGGGCATCGCTTTCCCGCAAAGTGGGGACGGGCCGTGTTCCGTACCCACATGGCCATTCCTTGATGTGCTCTCCGATATCAACGGGACACCCATTGGACGGCGAGCGATAGCAATCCGAACTCGGTAGGAACAACTTTCTGAGAATCTTCTGATAATTCCATAATTCAAACAAGCACCTCATGAGGTCTGAATTAGGCATCCAGTAGTACTCACAAGAATTGCGAGTTCATCACCTCCTCCCCAACCTCTTCCTCACCCACCTCACATCGCCACACCAATCTGAACAATATGGTATCCAAACCGACCCCCAAAGACGCGCCCATCGTCGTCGTCGGCGCCGGTGTTTTCGGTCTCTCCACGGCCCTGGAGCTGAAGAAGCGCGGCTACCGCCACATCACCGTCATTGACCGCTTCCTCCCTCCCGTGCCGGACGGCAGCAGCGTCGACGTCTCGCGCATCATCCGCGTCGACTACGCCGACCCCGTCTACGGCCTAATGGCCCGCGAGGCGTACCAAGGCTGGAACGCACAGTACTCGGACCACTACCACGAGTCCGGCTTCGTCATGCTCGCGGACCGGAAGGGCAACGCGTGGCTCGACAAGGCGAAAGCGGTCGCCGCGGAGTCGGGCCTGGCTCTCGTCAACTACGACGACGCCGAGGACGTCCCCAAGACGTATCCCAGCGCCAAGGCGGATTTCACGGGGTTGCAGGCTTGCATCAACCAAAAGGGCGGGTGGGCTGACGCCAAGGGGGCGATTGCGCAGATGGCTTCGGAGTGCAGCCAGCTGGGTGTCCATTTCGTCGCCGGAGCCCGGGGAACCGCAGAGTCTCTCGAGATCGAGCAGGGGAGGGTTGTCGGTGTCAATGTGGCGGAGGGTCCGCCTGTTCTCGGGGAGCGAATCATCCTCGCGACGGGAGCCTGGACGAACCGTCTCATCCCGATCGCCCACGCGAGCTCCGCTTCCGGCCAGCCCGTCGGTTTCATACAGCTCACGGAGGACGAGGCCGAGAGGCTCAAAGACATGCCTGTCATGATCAACTTCCAAACGGGTGTCTTCGTGTTCCCTCCCACCAAGGGCAAGAACCCGATGCTCAAGTTCGCGCGTCACGGGTATGGGTATTCAACGGAAGTGCGAGTGGCGGGAGGTGGTGATGGGGCATCCGAGAGAGTCATCTCCGCCCCGAAGCGGGATGGCAGCAACGCGGCGAGTGGGTATCTTCCAGATGACGCTGATGAAGGCCTGCGCGAAGGTGTGCGGCAGCTTGCGCCGGAGTTCGCGTCGCGCCCTTGGATATACCGACGGCTGTGCTGGTACTCCGATACGCCAGAGGGAGATTTCATCATGGACTATCATCCCGCCGTTGAAGGACTCTTCTTCGCGACTGGTGGTGCAGGACAGTAAGTGAACTAATTTGAAGGAGATCTAGAGTGAGAATAGTCGGCTAACAGAAATCTTGCGTCAGCGCTTTCAAATTCCTCCCTGTGTTGGGCAAGTATATCGCAGACTGCTTTGAGGAGAAGGCGCCACAGGAACTGAGGCATAAGTGGAGGCTAAGACAGTCTGATGGGACGCAGGAAGAACTAAAATTGGGAGACGGCAGCCGTGGGGGGCCACCATTGCGCAAACTGACGCCTTTGGAGCAAGCCAAGTTGTAGCTACCGTACAACAGGGGAGTGAAAACAAGGCTCGGCTATAGAGGAACAAACTTAGACTCGAGCCGGGATCAAGGTCCCTTCAGGAGCAGCGGTAGCTCTGCGTAAGATTAGATATTCAACTCCTTTCTTTAAGGCTCTATACTACGCAAAGCAGTCATAAACTTTCTTCACCAAGCGAAAGGCGATTTATGTTTCAGTATGCAAGTCTTGCTTTCTAGTAATGGAAGCGCCAAGGCTTTTCAGCTCACACAAATGAACCCGGCCCTTGCCTCGCCGCCAATGACTCTGACGAAAATTGATCTCGGGAGCGGACGTCCTTGCCATCCATGCATTTACTGAAGACCCTATGTCTTAGCATTTTCAGTCTTAGACCTTCATCTTGAACAGGGGACATGGATCAGCCGCAATGTCTTACGTTTCTTTTTCTTATCCTTGACCCAAAGGTGATGGGCCAGCAGATTTGGCCATACATGCTGTTATATCCTTAGCGATATCCAATACCTCGTCCACCACAATGGCTGGCGGAAGCACCGATATCACCGCCACTGTGGCTTTCCCTGATAGCCAGGCCACTATCCAGGATTGCGCGCCCCATGTATACACGCCCAATATTTAAACAACCAACATTTCGACCGCGGACCCTCAGTACACCTGCGGCCAGTCTGGAACTCCTGGTGTTGGCTCCAAGTGCTTCAGCGAGTCCGGAACCTTCACCGCTACTGCCATTCAAGACTTCGACTCGGTTCCGCTGGAGAACAATGCATGTTCCGCTTGCCGTTGGAAGTTCACATACTGAAGATACGCCGCTCGTTGTAGAGTGACAATCTTATAATGTAATAGGGAGCTTCTAGACCAAAATAGACACTTGATTTATTTAACTCATTTCACTTCTGACTTAATTGGAATGTTTTGTAACACGTGTACCAATGGTGTGAACAGAAAAGTTCTCCAAACAGAGTGGTCTTGATTAGCTGAAACTTTGTTCAGATGTGCATCCAACCAGCTCTGAGCACTGATAAGATGACAAGACTTACGTTCTAATGTATTTACGTTTCGAAATCTCTTTCTCGATCAGCCTAGACACTCATGCGGTTCTGTGCGTATCATTTCTTTTGGGCCGTCTCATCCACCAGTAGGTCTGCTTCCGCCGCGCAGCGAACTCATCAGGCACGGGGCACACGTAATGCGGGCCATCAAAGCCTTCAGATGCATAAAGTCCTCGGCCCCGATCCGAACCTTCGACGACAGCCTGTACAATTCAGTCAGCCTCGCTCTGCTTGATGTGGCGGAAGAAACAACCTCAACTTACATCAACACCCATCTTATCGGCAACCGCAAGGCCCCATCTCACCAGCAGCCTCCCAGCACCATGACCTTGGTAAGCGGGGTCACACATCAACATATCAAGCGCTAGCACATGTCAATGCGTTTAAACAATCTTTGATTATGAAAGAAGCAGAATCGACCAGACACGGCGTGCCTGTACGTACCAGCCAACTTTGCGCCCGTCTCCTCGATCACCTTCTGCCTAGGCGCAAAGAAAGAGGAGAACAGAGCCTGCGCGAACCTCTTGTCCTCCTCGCTCTTCCAATAATCACCACCGAGTTCCGGCTGCGGAGGGACGGGCCCCCCTTCGTAGATGTTCCATTTTGCAGCCGCGACGATTTCGCCCGTGTCGGTGTCGACGCACTTTAGAAAATGGCCGTAAGGATCTCCTCGGAAGATGGCAAGCATGCGCTCGCTGCCTACCTCGCGGCCCTCGGGGGTGCCATGCGCGGGGAAGACAGCGTCGACGTATTCGTGATCGTTGGCAAAGGCCAAGGAAACTATCTCAAAGAACCGTGGAATGTCCTCTTCGGTGCAGTGGTGGACTTCTAAATGCATGTTTGGACTATTAGAAGCTTTTAGAGGCGCCGTGCTGATATCGAAATTGTCGAAGTGGAGGATCAAGACGAGTACAGAAGTTTCCGAGAACGCATTGGAACCGGATTAAATCCTTCCATAGTCGGTGGCTCGTATTCCATGAATAACGCCAAAGAAGAAAAAAACCTCCCCCATAATAGTGCCCGCTCGTACCAGTTATCTAATTATTCGATTGGCCTAAGACTGTAGATCAGTGCTCTCTAAGTGGCCGTACCCCGCATGAGGAGAACTGGCGTTATTCAGCATTTATGGGATAAGTCTGCCATAAGCGTTTGGTTTGGTGCCAGGATGGGTTTGTTTCTCATGATCATGCGGTCATCTCACGCATCTACTAAGCGAAAAATATGGAGCCGATTAAACTCGTCGTCACTCCAACAGACCGCGCAGGCGAGCCAGTCAATCCGACACATGTAGTTAGGACCAAGTACCAACACGTGTTGCAAGTTGCGGCCTTGTAATCTTTGTCGGATCTGCTATGTTACCCCGATGTTTCTCAGTAACCAACTGACCAGACTGGGGATTTTTCCAACCGATTATCGGTGGTAGCAAGCGTCGGTTGATTTCCCAAACCAGAAGGTCAACATGCATATGTGGTATTAAGGAGTTCTTGCAGATGAGTTTGGACGACGCTCAATGCGGCAATGATATCCTGCATTAGGATTAAACCCGCATATTGATAGACAAACATGCATAATATAAGTAGTGCAGTCCGGCACTTGCTTTTCCACTGACCCTTTCGGGCTGTTTGCCAGCGTCAATTATTTCGAAATTCTCCTCGTAGCAAGCTCTGTCGCAAACGCCTACGGCGTTCCGCGTCAGATAAGCTCAACTCAGCTCCTCCAAAGCTACGACTATATCATTCTTGGTTCTCGAGGCCGGCGATTGGGGTTGACAGCCACAATCGCTGGTGCCTGGTCTCATTGAGCCCATAAGTATGATCACTATTGCTGTTGCTTAGTGAAAGACGCTGGGTGGCTCCCACACTGGCGGCTTTGGCGGAAGTCTCGTGTAAGCTATCGCCGTGGAAGAGAGGACAGCATAGACCGGCGGCAGTTGATTTGGCGATGAGGACTTTGCTTGCCACTGATGTCGAAGCAATTATGGGTACGATGTGCTTAGATGGTCTCGTGGTCTCTTGTGATAAAAAGTCCCCGTCTGGATTGTCGGGCAGGCGAAGCATCGCCTGAGACGTAGGAGGGGGAATTGTGTAGTCCGATATCAATTGCCGAAATAAGCTAAACAATTCCGTCGTGCGACCGTCAGATTCAGCTACTATTCGCATAAAGATGGGTGCCGGTTAGTGTTTCCGTGATGTGAAGTTGATAGATACTTGTTAGCTACCCGGCTTGTAGTCTGACGGCGCCGTCTAGGGGAGCAGCGTTAAGCGGCCGCATCACATGATGACAATGACGAGGTACAGGTCGTATTAACGTGCAGTTCTTGATCATGATAAAAGTCTCACTAAACCGACTACCCCTACCATCTTCATTTTACATTGGTACGCCTATGTTTTTTCGTACGTGTAGCGAGGTCCAAAAGAGCTAAGAATCCTGAGTTCTCGAGGCGCGACGTAGAAGGGTTCCGTCGCATCGAAGTAATCATTGTAGTATGATTTTGTCATTTGGTGCTGGTGAATGAAAACACGTCAGTTGTCGCTCTTTCGATCCGGCTGGTTGTCCATGACCGAACTCTCCTCACCTTCATAATCCATTCCAAAGGTTCAGACCTGACGATGTCAGTTGCGCGCGCTCATAACCACCAAAAAAAAAAAAAAAGATCAGGAGATCGTGCGGATACCATTTCTCAATCCACGTTATTGTCCCGGGCTTATCGTGGACTTGATACATCTCAAAGTACATCAACTCGGACTCTCGCTTCATCTTTTCGATCGTCGGCTCCGCAACCTCGAGAAATCTGGCAATATCCCTGGGTCGGACGTGGACGGTGACTTGAAAGACTGTCGACATGGCTAGCTGTGTTTCGCAGCCCTGGTTTCGCCAGAGGTAAAGTTGGTTCGTCGGACGGAAAGACCATGTCACAGCCACCGAGCCGAGCTCTATATAGCACGCAACAACAGTCGCCCCGGACGTCCGAAGTTTCCTAGGACCCAGGGTAGCTCCGATGGTGAAACGTCTGATGTCTTGCGTGCTCATCGGTATGCTGCCGAATTTCGTCACTATACTTTATGCACAGCTGTACTGCGTAACTCAATTTGTTTAACACTAAGTTAACTTAACTCATAGATTGGCCCCGAAAATACATTAGTAATTTGGGTTTGCCATCTACCCAACTCCAGTCGACTTAGAACGGTTGCCTCTCCTTATCAACATTCGACACTCGACCCTCATAATCCGAGGTGTAGCTGTACCGCTTGTCGGACACCCGCTTATCTCCCTCCTTTCGGCCCTCGCGTATCGACGACAACCATGCGCAAGCCATGACAACGGTCGCGATCAGCAGCGTGCCGCCCGCGAGCGCCAGCGTCACCGCAGAAGCCCCGTACCTCGGCGACAGCCTGTACCTGAGGGCGTTCCTCTCCGTCGTGCGGAGCAGGACGTGGGTCGGGAGCGCCCTGCGGACCTTCTCGAACGTCCCGAACACGCAGCCGACCGCGGCGGCCGCGAACACGAGGCACAGCGCCGAGGCGACGGCCGCGATCAAGGGCGTGACGCGGTTGCGCTTGAAGACGCCCAAGACGCAGACGAGGACCGCCACCCCGGTGAGGGCCGCCGTGACCGCCGGCAGGGCGAACCCGGGCGTGAGGTCTCGCCAACCTCGCGTCTCCATCGATGATGGCAGATAGTTTGGGGCGAAACGACTGAGGATGGCGGCTGGGTCGTAGCCGGGTGATCCTCTGACGCATCCTTCCGAGAATCGATCCCTGCCTCGTCCGTTAGCCATCAATCCGGTTTCCCGAGGGCGCGAGTGTCTCGTATGATGAAGAGGATCATACTGACAGTGTCGTGAATGTGCTCTGGCAGTAGCCCCAGAGGCCGAAGTCGAGTCTGATCTCCGAACGGAGGTCGCCACTTATTCTTCTGCCGACGTCGACGGTAAAAATTGGTAGACTAGTGTTGGGGACAGAAACGCAAGAGACAAGAAGAAGGGCAAATGACAACGCCAAAGTCGCTGCACCGGCCGCGCTCAGGATTCTCGACAACATTTCGGCTTGAAGTTGGCAGTTGCGGCCAGCGGTAAAAGAAATAGATGAGTTGATGATTCGTTGATATAGAAATTGATTTGATTGATTGACTATACGTTTGGACACCACAGAAAACCTTCTAATTGTATGGCTGTGGCTTTATATTTTATACTTCAAAAAGAGACCCTCCTGAGACACAAACTCGCCCGTGGCAAAGCTCAGCTCAACACCACATGCACACAATCGGGCGCGAGTATGTGCCACGGCATATGTGTGGCATTTCAATCGTCGCGCAAACGGGGGTTCTTTTAGGCATTCCGTCTGGGGATCTGACGTCAAGGCAACGCCCAGCCGTATAGGACCCAATCGTTGCCGGCTTTGAGGACTTAGAGGATTGATCGCCGGCTGTCAGCTTCTCGCCTGGGAAAGTCTACCACAAAGAGCCTCGATCAAACCGCACCTCAACCGACTGAAACAAGATCACCCGCTGACGGCTTGGCGATTTGGTGGTCCGCCGCTGGCAGTACAGCTGCACGCCAGCGATTGGGGAGTACGACCAAAGAGCAGCAACATCTTTTGAGGGCGCGGCTACGTCACCGACCTGCGTCTCAACGATCGGCACATGCCAGACGCCAGCTGAGGCTCAGCTCGATACTCACGCCTGGTAAGGCGATTGGAAAGTTCGGACCGTCTGCACGCGGATCAAAATGTCACACGTGCGGCCATGTCTCTGCGTGCTACATCGGAATGATGTACTCTGGATTCCTGAGTTGGGGTATCTGAAATATGTACTGCTGCTTTCTCACACCACCTGAGACATCGTGGTAGAGCGAGTGTGCTCCTCCAAAACCTCCCTGAAGATCTGGTTCTTCTTCGCCACGTCGGCGGCACCGCTGCGGTCGCCGAACACCTCGTCCATCTGCTCCAGCGTCTTGCCCATGGTCTCGGGGACGCAGAACCAAACCCACACGAGAGAAAGCAGGCAGAAGACGGCGAAGAAGACGTAGGTTCCGAAACCGGTTTCCTGGATCAGCGGAGGCGTGATGAGACCGATGATGAAGTTGTTGATCCAGTCTGTTCGATTGTCAATTAGTACTCGTCATGACCTATTGCCGTACAATACTCGAGGACAACTTACTGGAGCACGTAGACAGAGCAACGCCCTTTGCGCGCAGCGACGATGGGAAGACCTCGGAAGGAAGAGCCCAGGGAATAGGTCCCCAACTAGCTCCGAACACAAACATGACTGCGGCATGCGGTTAGCGGTAGTCCATGTGTACGGGCGATCAAAGTACTCACAGATCATCAAAAACACCACACTGACCCATCCTTGCGTCTGATAGCTGGGCCAGTCATGGGAGTAGACGCCGACCAAAGCAGCGATAATCGTGTGGGATATTGTCATGCCAATGCTACCGATCAGAAGGATCGACCGACGACCGAAGCGGTCCATGGTCCACAAGCTCGGAACCACGCCAATCAACTGCACGACGTTGAGGACACCAGACATGACGAGCTGCATGTTGCGGTCCAGGCCCATGGTCTCGAAGAGGGTGGGCGAGTAGTAGATCAACGCGTTGATTCCCACAAACTGTTGGAAGAACTAATGGGGAAGAAATGGTCAATCGACTGAGTTTCCAAACGGAAGTATATCTGGCAACTCACCATGAGCAAAACTCCGACCTGCGTCCTCTTCCAGCAGCCGGCCTTGAAGCAGTCGGTCCACGAGACCACCTCCAGCTTGAAGCTGCTCGCGAGGTCCTTGCTGCCCACGAGACTCGGGTGACGTTCCGCCGACACGGAGGTTTGGAAGCGGGCCTCGGCGATGATTTCCATCCACTCGCGGCGAACACGGGGGTCGGTGTCCGGGAGCGTGCGCAGCCTCGAGAGGTTGTGGAGGGCCTCCTCTTCGCGTCCCTTGGAGGCGAGCCAGCGGGGAGAGTAGGGGAGGAAGACGGCGCCGAAACCGAGGAGGAGACCCGGGATGATCTGGATGAGGAATGGCAGCTGCCACGACCAATGGTTGGGGATGCTCTTTGTGCCATACTAGACGCGCATCAGCCGTCAGCAAATCTACGTGCAGTCGGGGACGATAACAGAACCGCCACACTCACAGTAATCCAATAGGACACGACGATACCGACGACGATCGAGAGCTGTTCGAAGACGAGAAGAGAACCGCGGATTTCCGGGGGCGAGATTTCGGAGATGTAGAGAGGGACGACCATCGAAAGCCTGCGGGCGTCAGTCGGCGTCTGGAAAAGTCACGGAAAGAAGGGGCGCGCTTACATGCCGATTCCCAGACCCCCGATGAATCGGCCGCCGACGAGCATGTCGTAGTTGAGCGCGGACGTCTGGATCGCGGAACCGATGGCGAAGACTACGACGGCGACCATGATGGAGCGCTTGCGGGAGAGCCAGTCGGCGATCCATCCCTGGTTGAGTGCGCCGATGAAGGCGCCGAGGGTGATCATGGCCGTCATCAGACCCTTCTTGAAGCCGGAGCCGGCGGCGTGGTCGGAAACTTCGGGGAATCGTTCGAGGAACTGGTCCATCACCAGCGTGACGGAGACGACACCCTGGTCGTAACCGAAGAGAAGTCCGCCAATGGCGGAGAAGGCTGCGCAAAGTGCGACATAGTGAGAGGCGAAGATGCCACGGAAACCTGACATGTGTTAATCGTCGGCCGACGGAGTCTCGGGTGGAGACTGTACATACCTGAAGGTCCGTATGGCTCGAGAGACGCTTCAGAGAACACCGTCTCTTGTTGCTCGGTGGAGACGCCATACTTGGTCGACTCCTTCTCCACGTCGTCGGAGGTGAATGGTGAACGATGGCCCATTGTGTCCCGTATTGGTGTTCGTGTCTTGCAGGCTATTCGTTAGCTTGTAACGGTTCAGTATGGTGTTGATGTGAAACGACACTCTGACTAAGCTGAGAGCATCGCGTCTGAGGGAGGCGGCCGGTTTGGGATGAACTCACCTTAGATGAGCTACACCTGGAGAACCATGTGTGAACCAAGTAGTCGTCGGTGTTGCAAAAGGATGTGTGGCTAGTATGTCGCTTGAATGCGCAAACCAGTCCGGGGTCCGGGTCAACAAGGAAGAGGGTATCACAAGAGAGTTAAGAAGAGGATGTTGTCTGCACTCGACTGAACCACAACGGGTCAACAAACGCCTCCAGACACGGCACGACGACGTCTTTATAGACTTTTCCAAATCTAGATAGATCATCACCGTACGTTGGCTCCTCCTCCTTGGCCCTGGACAACCAAGCATCCGTCCCGAGGATGCCCGTTCAACTCATGACATCGGAAGGGGTAACAAACATACAGGAAACCAGGTATCCACAACGCCTGGAAAGCCGTAGACGTCCGTTGACATGTTGCGTGTGGGAACACCCGCAAGGACCAATGATGGGGCGCTGCTACTTGGTCGAGGATCACGATGCCGCTAAATCGTGGGGAATTTGAAAAGAGGATTTCTGGGGAAATGGGGAATCCGTGTCTCACACACACGCACACACACACTCTCTCATAAGCAGCATCTCCGCTCGCTGTTGCCGCTGTCAAGCGCCACAAATTCGTCACGGTCATCAGTCCGGGCGAGAGAATAAGGCCGGAGTTATGCCCGCGGCAGAGTTTGACGTGGTGGAAATCAAGGCCGATGACAGTGCTTGTTTGGCGATCCTGGCCGGCGGCCCCCGGTCCCGTTGAACAGAGCGCCCGGGCGGGACTATGGAAGAGCGTCGAAGCCGGAGAGCTGTGAGTGGTCTGTTTTTCAATGAGGCCACCGGGGGTGCGTGTGGGCATCAGAAGATTCTCGCAATGAGTTGCCCCGGGCCCGTGGGGAATTGTCGCCAGGCGTCTCTTCGCCCGGAACCTGGCCGTGGAAAAGCTCCACACTTATTAATGGGGGACGGCCCAGGGTGGTGGTTGGTCGGCATCGCTTCTGTTAACGCGAGTCAGGGGGAGAAGCGCGCCTTCACGGCTGTGACGGGCATTAACAACTTCGTCATAGGCCTAGGGGGTAATTCGAGCCGGTGTGAGCTTGAGCTTTCACCGCAAGTGAGTGAATGAGTGAAGACTGAAGAGAAGAGCACGGGAGAAGCTAGGAACTTTCTTCCTGTTCCGCGGGCGCGAGTAAGATCCTCCGATTGCACCATTTCCCGTCATCACCAACCAGGCAATGCTTTTATCCCGCCAACTTCCCTTGCTCACCACAATCGTCTCATTTTCACGAAAAGAACAGGCGATTGATTGAAGAGGGCAACGAGAGACGGGGTCAATGGTTAAATCATGTCGACGACATGTCTGGTGCGTTTCCGACCCCCTTCTTCATCAACCCATTTACCCCAGACTCACCACCTGCAAGTTTGTCTTACCCCGGATTTCGTCTAAGCGGCCCCAAATCCTGCATTCTGGAACCTGGAGTCTGGAGTTTTTTGGGCTTTTTTCTCTCTCAATGGAGAAATGGAATTGCTGACTTAATCTGGGGCGTTCCCTCTGCTGCGTCCTAAGATGGGTAAAAGAACGCGGGCATGACTGGACATCTCTTCGGAAATTCAAACCTCATTCAGCCATGCCCCTCGAAACCCACCTCCCACGCAGCAGCCGAGGTACTTGTACCGAGTATCCATATAGGGACCCAGCCACCAGAAATTCTAACTATAATACGAACAAATGCTGCACTCTTCCCTATGCATTTACAAGAGCCCCAACATTGCCAAAGACACCCTAAGTGCTTGCGGAGCACAGATGACGCCGCTTCCGCTGGTCCGCCGTCCTCTCGGTCCGACAGCTCGTGTATTCGATGCAGGGCTACAGACAAGGGATGCGTCCCGGCCCCCGCTATTCGGTTCCAGCATTCTACCGAGTAAGCCTGCCAGCCAGCCATTTCCCCCCAACGCGTGCGCCTCTCCGTGACCGACGTGCCACTTTCCTGTTGCAGGAGTCGAGATAGGCCCCCGTGACCCATTCTTTTTCGTTATCGCCAGTCTTCGTCACGAGGGCCTCGGTGCTGTGTTGTTTCAAGGAACCAGGCGCTGATCAACTGGGCCTTCTCAGGACGCCGAGCGCGATAGGTAATGTTTGGGTGCGTTACCCGCGGCGTTGTAAGTGTCCGTGACTTTTCGCGTGGCGGATCTCCTACCTTTGGCAGATATGCTCGAGCCTGGGGAGAATGTTCTGCTCTTTTTCGGTAAAACTGTTTGGCACAGTCGTAATGGTTGACTATGTCTTTTGATGGTGCACTTTGTAGATGAGACGCAGGAACTCGAGGCCCTCTACTGGTCAGGGAATGAGAGCCAGGCATCGGGAAGACATCATTCCGCACTTGCAACTCAGGACCATATGATTGCAGAGTCAATTCCTTCGTATAGCTCAAATCCCTCGTTCCAGCGGGTCATTCAAGAAGACCAGCCGGCAACAGTAACACCTGTCAGTCATCTCAACCCAACCCCAGTCACGAGTCGGAAAGATGCCCAAACTCCCACCCCGTTACCTACCACCTACAGCCTCATACCTCCAGCTTCGACCCTCGGACTTGCAAACCGCGATCATCATGAGGACGTTGTCTTTCCCTTCGCACAGCCCCATGAGGTGAGGCTGATGAAATACTATCTCGAGTACATGTGCACATGGGTTCGTGACACTTTCTCACCAAGGCGCCTTAACAAAACAAAAAACAAAAAACCGTGATGATGACGATCACCACTGCGTCGAGGTGGTGCAGTTCTGCTTCGGCGAAGTCGAGAACAGGAAGGGCGAGTATCGGAGGCTCGCGGAGTGTCCTGGTTGCAAATTGCGTATAGCAAGCCGGATCCCGGGGCTGGTCAGGTCTTTGCCCGTATTTCCTACATCAATCACGCTGTTGGTGAGTACTTTTTCTTTTAAAAACATCACACATCACCACAGCCTTTTTTGAAGTTTCAACTGACCATCCCCGCAAGTCTCGTCAATTTACACGGCACTCTCGCCCGAGCACTTCTCATATGTCACGATGAGAGCATCCCCAGATTAGGCCCCGGTCGAAGGATAGCCAGACAGAAGCTAGACGTGAGTGAATGAGTGGCTTTTTTTCTTTATGGCCGTCAAATATCAACTAACGCGCCCTCCGACCATAACAACAGGACAACATCAGAACGCAAATCGGAGAACTCCGCGGGACGGCCCTTTCCAATAAGGACACCACCCCGCCCATGTTCACGGCTTGCATGGGCGTGACGGCCCGCGGAGACCGGTTCACCGACCACATTGAACAAAAGGCCCTCTTGGACATACCAGTAAAGACGAACATGCATCACATGTGGCCGACTGCGTCGGCTCAGTCGCACCTGAAGCTGGCGTGGGGTTGGGAGGACGATTCATGATATCAGCAAATTGCAGGATTTCAACGCGGAGCTGTAGTGAAGTATAAAACCCGATATGAATCAATTTATATTTAACTCCAAGGAAAAGTTCCCAAATTTGTGAAACCTTCCAAGAGAAATGCTGCGCCAGTCCCACGCCAACTCTTATGCATTGAGCTAGTCGACAACCTCACACCAGACTCATCGCGGTTATACCTCAGGTACACCAGCATCTCGAATGTTAGTGTAACCAGTGTCCCACTGTTACCAGCGACACATAAATTCAAGCTATACAGTAACAGTGGAGCCTCTAACCCGCTAACATTTGAGATGCCTGTGTAGGTGACTTCAGCACACCATATTTTGAGCCTCTCCAACCCCACGTCTCCAATTCCCCCAAAATGTCAACAGGGGCATTGTGCAACCAAGCATCGCGCTACGCTCCTTCCCCCCCCCGGAATGTACTTCAATTCACCATAGGCCAATTGAGACCAACCGGTTACCGTGTGGACAATTGGGTCATTTGAATGGTTGAAAGGGCTTTGCTGGCGTCAGTGGCGGCGCCCCACGACAAGACGAAATGATGCCGGAAACCTGATTCCGATCCGATCCCGGACATGGATGAGAGCTCGACCGCCGGTGACAAGAAGGAAGAAGAAGAAAGGGGAAGAAGAAGAAACGGTGAAGCCTGCATGAGAGAGTGAGACAGCATAAATTGCGCCCAGCCGCCTTGTCGAGGGTAGGGCGTTGACTAGAAGCCATAGAAGAATTCCATTCGGTACTCTTCCATTCCACATCGTGATAACACCCCCCCCCCCCCCCCCCTCCCCTGCCCCGATCCTTGAGGCCTCACCTTTGCGAGCCTCGCCAGCATCCTCGAACGAGTCTCGCGTAGGCTCTCTCTCTCCCCTCGGTTCTCAAACCGCCTTCCACACCCTCACACCCCTCGGCCAGACAAAAAGATGTCAATGCAGAAGCTGCAAGTAGGCGTCGCCGGCCTCGGCCGCATGGGCAAACGCCACGCCCTCAACTTCCACCAAAACGTCCCCCGCGCAACCCTCGTCGCCGTATCTTCCCCCGACGCCGCCGAGCGCCAATGGGCCACCGAGACCCTCGCCCCGCACGGCGTCGCCGTCTACGAGTCCTACCACGACATGATCGCGCACGCCGGTCTCGAGGCCGTCTGCATCGCGTCCGCGACCTCGGTACACGCGGAGCAGGCCATCGAGGCCATCGAGGCGGGGAAGCATGTCCTCTGTGAGAAGCCGCTGGGCACGACGGTCGAAGTGGTAAGATTCATCGAGAGTGCAAAAAAAAAAAATGAAAAAAGGAGTTGAAGCTGACCTGCTGGCCTTCTCCCAGTCCCAAACGGTAGTCGACGCCGCCTCCAAACGTCCCGATCTCAAAGTCATGTGCGGTTTCTCGCGCCGCTTCGACGCCTCCTACCGCGACGCCTACTCCAAGATGCAGCAAGGTCTGATCGGCCGTCCCGCCGTGCTGCGGAGCCAGACCTGCGACGTCCTCGACCCGACGGGCTTCTTCGTCGCCTACGCGCAGTTCTCGGGCGGCATCTTCGTCGACTGCAGCATCCACGACATCGACCTCGCCCTGTGGTTCTTTGGCGAGGAGGAATCAAAGGTGAAATCGGTGCACGCCGTGGGCATCACCGCCGTCGAGCCGGACCTGCGGAAGCACAACGACCGCGACAACGCCGTCGGCACCGTCGAGTTCTACGACGGGAGGATCGCCTACTTATACGCTTCGCGCATGATGGCTGCCGGCCAGGAAGACTCGACCGAGATCATCGGTACCAAGGGAAAGATGACGGTGAACATCCTGCCGGCGAAAAACCATGTGCGAATTTACCAGCCAGGGGGGATCCGGCAGGAGCTGCCGCAGACGTACTGGGATAGGTTCAAGGAGGCATTCACGACGGAGGCCATCGAGTTTACCGAAAGTGTGCTGGAGGACAAGCCCGTACCGATCAAGTTGACGACTGCGGTCGCAGCTGTCAAGATTGGCGCCGCTCTGCAAGAGTCAATGATCAAGGGACACAAGATCTGGTTCGACGAGAACGGAAACCGGACGGAAAAGCCTCAGTTGTAAGTTTGAAATCAACCCAATGAGCATGCCTTGAGCCGTTTACAGAACCCTTCCTGCGTCAAACTTGATACCCATATGCCTCCATTTTCCATTTTGTCCTGCAAATCTGACGGGGCGGTAAACTCGACTTCGCCCTCCTGTGACGCTAATAATCTTCATACGATGGTGAATCCGTCGGATTTTCGCCCGTGATTACCTCCCGTAACACTCTCTGCGCTACGCGCGCGCATATCGTACAATGATAGGGGGTACCAGAATCTGAAGTCCCACAATCTGCATCGTCGTTGCTTGAAACTACAATTCGTCACTGAGGATGACAGGCGATGGGGTCCTCGGGAGTGCGCCCTCTCATTCTCGACGTCATGGGGTTCTGATAAGTAGACGTGGATGTATCTGTGATGCATTAACAATCATCCAGGGTCCTTTGATGTATGCGGGGGCAGCGCACCACCAAAGGTCAAGTGGCTTTTGAGACTTACCGCATGTCTCGACATACAGTCGACCCTTCCTGACCTGCTTTGCCGTCTTGGAATCGAGAATTGGAGTTTGACGTACTCGGGCCGGGCGAGGCGCCGCATAGGCATGAGGGAAGGTACGCGGTCGCAAGGCGGAGGTAGCATGGGTCGCCGGCAAGCTGGTGTAAGTTTGCTGATGTGATGTGGAAGTCCGGGCCTCTTGATTCATTGAGCCGCCAGAGCTGTATGCGCCGCTGCGTCTGGCTTGAGGAACGGGATCGCTTGGCTGCTCTTGGTTGAGCTGCGTGCTGCTCAGGTGATAGTCCCCGTTGCGACTACTGCGCGGCTCGACTTCGACCGGTTGCTTCTTTTCCAACTGGATCGAGCTGGCGGCATCATCTGAAAGGGAAGGCTTGCTCTTGTCTTCCGTCTCCGCTATGGTTGAGCTGGCTTGGCTGGCGGCTCTCGATGCCTTGATGTCACGCAGCACTTCATTTGCACGCTGAATGCTGGTTTTGTTAGTGCCCTCATCGCAAGATTCCCATTGCGTTGATGCATCAGACACGGAGAATCTGCCGCTCTCGGATGGAAGGGATTCATCGTCCGCGTTTTCCTTCTTCGCAATCGGCGAGGAGAATTTAACCGACAGGGCCTTCTTCTGATTGCCCGCGCGAGGTGTAGGGGAAAAAGCCCCCTCGTCTCTGTACTTAAAATGAAAAGGCTCTGAGAACTCTGGAGCTGAATCTGGTCGTTAGCTGGGCTCATGTCTCGCACGTGTATGGCTACAGGCCGGCAAAGGACGTACCCAACGAAGCATTGAAGCGAGAACCAGCAAATGGGGTTGATCCTGCGTTAACGGTTCGCAGGGATGGAGATGTTGAGGGTGTCTCCCATGTATCTGGGCTTTCGACTTCAATATTGACCTTGGCCTCAGGGGTCTTCGTGGCCTGGGACTGCTGCGTGCTCTTGGGACGGCTTGCGGTGGCTGTGTTGAGCGTGAGCGCAGAAGCATCGCCCTCTGTCTTCGCTATCTTCGAATCCCCCAACGCCTTCGCAAGTTTCTTGTTGGAGACATCAGTGATTTTCTCAATCTCCTTAACAGCAGTTGAAAGAGTCGCGAAGCAAAACTCCGGATACTCCTTGAGAAGGCCAGCGAACCCGTCCTGCTGCAGCAACATCACGAGATGAGGGGCGATGGCGCTCTGTAGCTCTCGTTGTACGCCCTCCCAAGCGGCGCTCTTTTCGTTGGCGATGATGTCTGCAATCATCATGAACTCGCTCAGCATGTCAACTCGGTCGGTCAGGATGTCGCCGAGTTCCTTGCCGATCCTCGATGCTAGTTTCTCCTCCAATGATGGAATGAGTAGGGTCACAGAGACCTCGTAGATTGCCAAAAGCTCGAGAATCTCCAATTTAGCATCCAAGGCATTATCTGCGTTGTGTCAACAAGAAGTCTGCGCAAAAGAATATCAGGAGATGATTCACCTCCAACATAAAAGTACTTCATAGTGGCCTCCAAGGCAGGGGCCGGAAACATGTTCTCTTTGAGGGGAATGATCTTGACGCCATTCTCCTATAGCTTTCGTCAGTGATTTGACCTCTGAACACTCGCAACGAAAAGAGATCTTCTCTAGAGACAAAAACAACATCGCGTACCACGGAGGCTTCCTGATCAATGATGAAATCAATAAGCTCGCTCTTGCCGCGGATCGCATTGTCGTGAAGCTCCCATAAATTGACGCCCATCTTCAGTTGGATGTCGGCACCTGTCTTCTGTCCCCAGAGGCTGCGCTTTGGTCAGCGGACGGTTTGGACAAGGCTTTGGAGTTTTCGTACGAGGCAATGTTGAGGTCAGCCATGGCAAGCTTCTGAGGCTGTCTGTCGGAGGTTTGTCGTTGGGTCTGAGAAATGGATGAGATTGTGAATCTCCAAGAGAGGTACGACAAGAAAGCAAAGTCACAGAACAAAGATTTGTATTTACAATGCGTGCTGCGCAGTCGTTTGGCGGAGAAAAATAATGCGTGGGATGGCTACCTCAGGAGATGGAAGTGGAAGGCGACGGCCAGTCAGCGGAGCGACCAAGGCAAAAAAGGTCAGCCACATAAAATCAGGAAGGAGGTATACTATTGAGGGCTCCTTCCTCTATCTACCCACTTTGTGGTAGCAGCTGGGAAGTCTGGAAAGCATGTACTTCATTTGTTTCTGTCCGTGGTTTTCTTTCAGGTTCACAGGCACTACCTTAGACCAAGGATAATTTAGGAACTAGAAGCTAACAACTCTAGGAGCCTTATTAAGGTTAAGGAATATCTCTATTATTAGTTTTGCATCCTCTATTGCTGTGATAATTCACAAAATTGTTTATGGCTTTTAGCCATCCATTATACACACCACCAGACTACTCATTTCTCTCAATTGTCCTTGTAGAAAAAACGTAACCTTTTACCAGCGCGTCGCCTTTGCAGCCATGTTTTCTCAGCTCGTCACAGATAAAGATTCCATTTCAATGGAATCAAAGACATCCTCATCATCATACATTTCCTCATCATCCTCCTCCAGCACCTCGGTGACTTTACTGCCCTCCACATCTCCTCCGTCATGGAGAGCCTCTAACCTATCCACAAACTCCACCTGAAGGCGCTTCAAACGGCTTCGCAGTGCCGAGTCGTCCATCTCAGACTGGTGTATCTGCCGTAATTGCGCGTGCAGCTGGAGCATCAACTTTCGTTCGCGGAGAATCTTCCTCGCCTCCGAGCTCTGCTTGTTCTTCATTCTTTGCTCTTGGAGAGAACGGGAAACGTGTTCTGCTACCTCCAAAAACCGTGGCGGAAATCCCATCGCCTTTGCAAGGGTGATACCATAAAGAGTCTGTTCGAGTCTGCCGGTTTCGACCCTGTACGTCATCGTGAGCTTCACATCTCCATTGGCTGCATTTGACATATGGCTTGCAAGGTGTAGGTTCAGCACGCCAGGGCGGTCGTTGAGGACTTCAGCTGCTGCTAGTTAGCTGCGATACTTGCTTAGAGCTTTGAAGGGCAAATTGCTTGCCGAGCTGCGAGAAGTGTGTTGCGAACCAAACTTTTGCTCGGCTTTGTACCAGAGCCTCGGCCATGGCTACAGCAATCGCGAGTCTATCACGACTACTTGTTGCTCGACCAAGCTCGTCAATAATGACCATGCTCTTGTTGTCAACGTTGCTACACAAAGTCAGTCACCAGCATCTTTGCTAACCATAAGACGCACTTGAGTATGAAGGCCATCTCCCGCATTTCCAAGGAGAAGGATGACAAATTCGCCTCAATGCTGTCATTGGTGGTCACCCGAGCGAAGAGACTGTGGATGATAGGGAAACTAGCGTTTTCGGCAGGAACGAAGCATCCGATCTGTGCGATGATCTGAAGCAATGCGACGCCCTTGATGTAGGTAGTTTTCCCACCCATATTGCAGCCGGTGACGATCTGGAAGCGGTAGTCGTCGCTCGCAAAGTAGTCATTGGGTATGAATTCTTCTTTTAGCATCTGCAAAATCATCAGCGAAGCCATGGCCTGAGACTATGCTTGATTCACCTTGTCCAGAATGGGATGCCTTGCATTCTTGAGTGCCAGTGTCTCTGTTATTTGCGGACGTACCCAGTCATACATCGAACTGACATGAGCAAAGGCTGCCAGCATGTCGAGCAAGGCGATGGACTCGCAGATACGGTACAGTGACGTGATCTCGCTCCTGATGCTGTCAATCAGATCTTGAATCACCTTGTCGCATTGCATCGCAATTTCAGAAACAGAATCTGTGATTCTTTGGTTGAGTTGCTTGAGGCGAATGGTCAAGCATTCGATACGACCGCCTTTCCGGATTTGGTTGACCAGAACAGGGGGGACTGGTCGATCCTCGAAGTCACATTCCCGTAAGCGAAGGAAGAATCCGCGTCTCTTGTCGAATTGTGTCTGGGCGGCCAACTCTAGTTCGCCTATAGTTCGTTAGAGATTGTCGATTGCATGAGTGTAGATGGATGAAGCTTACCATTGAGCTGATCTACATGTCTCATGACTTCCTCAGTGTTCTCCTTGTAGGCCTGTCGAGCCACGTCCAAAAGACCATTCACGCCGGGCTGATAATATCGGTTAGCATCATCAGAGAACGGCCAAAGTTATTGATGGCTACCTTGACTGCAAATGCCCTCTGATTACGCAGGTCGAGGGCGCTCTTGGCATATCTGACGTCTGCGTGGATGGTCTCGTATATAAGATCTCGTACCGGTCTGATTTTCTCGGGGCGAAAGGGCTCCCGGATTTTGGTTAGGAGAGGCGATGTGGCAGAGCTTAGAGCTTGGTATAAATCGGGCAGCGCGTCGACAAAAGTTTTGATCTGGAGTACATTATTCATCGATTGCTCCGTTGCTGCAACCGATGGCTGATTTGGTATGATGACGAGCTTTTTTCCAAGTCAGTCAGATTCTCAACAGGGGGTAGCGTAGAGGTACCTGTGTCAACATCCTTTCGACATCGGGGAACGGTCGCAGAGCTTTGAAAAGTCAAAGGCATGCCAAAAACGCTTGCGAGATCTCACGTACCACTTCGAACCTCCTCGAACATTTCTTGTGATCTGTGGAGCTCCTCCACGGCCTCGTACCTCGGATCAAGGTAGAGCTCTTTGAGCGTACTCGGCTGCAGAAGGTTGGTCCGAAGTATTCGAGCACCCATGGGCGTGCACGTTTGTCTGAGAAGGCCGACCAAACTTTCTGGCGACTTTGGATTAAGCACGTTCTGCAGAATCTCGAGGGACATGATGGTAGAAACGTCAATCATCATCGTGTCTTCGCATGGCTGAAATCGCACACGAAGAGAGTTGTGAACGACTTTCAGTTCGCACTGGGTCTCCAGATAATTCATCGCCTGCGTAGTGTTAGCAAGTTAGATATTATCCGTCGATAAACGTACTGCTGCGAACGAGCAGGTAGCATAGAAGCTTCCGTTGAGGGCCACCTTGATCGATTCTGCGTCCTCTCGAAACGCAAATCTATTGACACGATCCATGCCATCAGTCTCTGACCAGTATTTCCTGTCGAGAGGAATAATCTTTGTGCCAGGCATATTGTCTTGGATGTGACTGTATAGCCGAGATTTGGGATTTGGAGGACAGCTTGAGCTGACCATCAAGAGAATTGTGGGCTCCAGAATCTGCAGCTTGTGGATGGTTCTGGTGAAGAACCTGCTGTCTGAGATCTGGCTGAGAATAGCCTCACCAGTGGCAATATTGATGGATGCCATCCCTACGGAAGGTGTGACTCCACGAGCCTCGCTGATTGCACATAGAATCTTGTGACTCTCGCTATCGGGTAGGGGAGTTCGTGATGTTCGAGCGGTCCGGCTGGCGTAAGAGGTGGCAGGGCGAGAAACAGTCGATCTGGCGTCTCCGGATTCGTAGGATCGTGTTCTGCTTGCCAAGTTCGTCTGACCCTGATCTCCATAGTCGTCGTAGCTTTTGCTATGCACCGAACTTGGTCTGTCATTTCCGGGGTAGGACGTTTCAGGTGAAGGCGTGAAGTAGGTAGAGTTGGAGCGAACGATGTTTGGCTGTCGAGGAGAAGACGAGAAATATGGCGACGATGCTCTGGAGAGAGATGGAGTACAAGTCTGCGTCGTACGAAATGAGACCACCGACTTGGATATTGGCTGATGGAGGTGCTCCATGATGGACTGGGCCCCTGGGGTTGCGGCTGGTGTCGCTGGTTGGAAGTTGACAAGAAACTCCAGAAGTATGACACAAAAGGAAAGTTGAGCTCAGCAATGGAAGCCCAACATAGCCCAACATATCCATCAAATGGAATGTTTCGAAGAGATGAAGAGATGTCAGTCGTGAACCTCCAAGTACACGGGAGTCAATCAGAGGGAAGGACCCGTCCTGCCCGACTTACACGCAGCAGGAACAGCCGGGGTTATCCCGGGCAGTCCCGTCGGCGGGCGGCGGGGGGGTCCAGGTTGCCCAGCCACAAGCTGAAAGCCACTGCAGCACAGACCATGTTGCCCCGCCTCCTCCACTCCCTCAACCTCAGCCACCAATGGAATGCGTAGTGGAGCACTTCATCCAGCATGGTACGGATACAGTGTACACGTCTGGAAGAGTTTGCACAGGCTCCCCAACCCAATCCACACAGCATTGCTCTGCGCAGACGGGCCTCGAACCGCGTCGCGCCGCGACACACTCGACACCGAAGAGACCATACCCCCCATCTCGACTCACCGACCCGGTAGCGGGTGAAGCCATCGCGACCTCCTGTACCCCCTCCCCCTTCCGGGTGAACCGTGTCTGTGTGCGATCGCGCGCCCGACCGCCCAGCATGTTCGGCATCTTGGGCACCGTCAACGTCGACACCAACACCAAGACATACGGCTCCTTCGAAGAGCTCTTCGCCGCGCTCAAGGCGCGCATGCAAAAGGATGGCTACAAGGTCGTCAAGTCGCGAACCCATCGCAACAAGGTCGGCGGGACCTACGAGAAGGGCAGCGAGGTCGTGCGATGCGATCTCGTCTGCGACCGCGGCGGCCAGCCCTACAAATGCACCGCGACCCAGCTGAAGACGACCACGAAGAAGACGGACTGTCCGTGGAAGGCCAAGGCCGTCAACCGCAAGACCATGGGCGCGTGGCTGTTGACCATCATCTGCGACGAACACAACCACGAGCCTCGAACGCCCGACCCGCCGACGGACGAGGAGGATGCCGACGCCGAGGGCGATGCGGATGTCCAAGAGACTTCAGCCAGTGCGTTCCTCCCGTTGTCGCTGCATCTTGTCACTTGTCTAATTTTGAGCCATCATAGTGCCTGAGCCAGAGGACTCCATCCCGACACCAGATCCCAACACATCAGCCGCTTTAGCTGTAGCCGGCGTCTCGAACGCCCAGATGCGACTGACTGGCGATACCTTCCACACCTTCAAGGCGGAATACCGCAAGATGTCCAAACCGGAGCGCATCGGTATCCTCGCACAGCTCCAGTTGCGCGTAGCGGCTCTCTATGCCATCGAGAACGAGGATTTGCAGAGGCAGGAACGCCAGGCAAGGCAGGAAAGGAAACACCAGGAGATTGAGGATACGCGTCGCAAATCCCAGAGTGCGCAACAAACGCAGCAGCAGCAAGTAGTACAAACGCCAGCTCAGCCTCAACATCACCCACAACCGCAGCCACATCAACAACAACAGCAGCAGCAGCAGCAGCAGCAGCATCAAACACACCCATCGCATCAACAACACCGCCAACAGCAGCAACAGGCCCAGAACCATAGTCATAATCACAACCACGCTCAAGTACATAATCAGAACCACAACCGTGCAGCCCAGCAGCAAATGAACCAGATGTCCCGGGATAGCATGACAGGCATGCCGAAACACCCGTTTGAGCAACCGGGCCACGACGAGCATGCACAGTACCGTGACCGGCAGGCCGAGGTAGGCCACCGCCACCAGAACTTCATGAACATGGCCCGCGAGCACATGGGCAACGCCGTGCAGCAGACGCCTGTCCAACAGACACCTGTCCCGTTGCCGCAATTCGGAATGCAGGCCGCTGCAGGACCCAACGCGAATCCCGTGTTCCGGCACTACAACAGCGGACCGGCGAACAACGCCGGCGCACCAGCAGGCGGAGGTGCGGCAGCGGCGAATCAGCAGAAGCGTCGGGGTCGGCCGAAGAAGTCCGCCATGGACCAAGGTCTTGACGCAAGCATGCACATGGGGAGGTAATAGGGCATGTTTGCTGGGCAGAAAACAGAGACGTCGGGCCCGGTATTTAATATGATTGAGTTAAAAACCTAGGAGGGCGGATGTATTTGAAATCTTGGGAAATCACCGGACGGAGGGATTGGGGGCGTTTCTATGGACAAATGCAAAGGCCTGGCCGGACATGGACATGGCTTTCTTTCCTGTGTATTATACCTTATCCTCGCGGGAACAGCACAGTTCTGGGAGATGCAGCCGCAGGGATTCGCTCCGGAGTCAGTTCATCGTCCTCTCTCCCCCGGGGGACAGGACGCTGTCGGTGTCGGTATCGACATCCCATCCCGCCTGGCCTTAACAGAGATTCGCTCTGCACCCCACCAGTGCCAGATAAGCAGTGACCTCTTGTTCATTTAGGGTGGGGCAGGACGGGGGGTTCGCAACAACGGACGAGTTCTCCCCGACGTACCCTTCAAAATTTCTGCCCCACCATCCCGCATCCGCCGTCCCTCGAAATTATTTCACCATCTTTTTGGGGCGGTCGCAACTCTACAAGGCGGCCAACTTAACACAGCACAACACCACAGTCCATAAACAAAAAAAGAAAAAAATGGCGACGGTAGTTCCCCCGCCATCGAAGCGCCAAAAGCGCGAGACCCTCGCCAAGACCCAGACGCAGCAGGATGTCACCGCCCTGGCGCCCGGTCTGGAGGGTTCCTTCAAGGCCCGCTTCGTCGACGGCGACGGCCAGCAGCTCGGCGAAGTGATCGAAGTCCCCCTCGCCGACGCCTCGGAGAAGAACCTCACACTCCTTCTGAACACTTTACAAGGCAAAGTAAGTTATCGCACCGCTTTGATACTCCGTCCCCAAACTCGCTTTTCTAACGCGGAACAGGAAAGAGAAGACTTCCTCCCCTACAAATTCCGCATCCACATCCCCGACACGGACATCATAGTCGACACCTACCCCTCCAACCTCCTCGAGCTGCTCCGGAGCCATGGCGTCGCGAACCCCTTCGAGACCACGATCACGCTCTCCGCCGAGCCCCAGGCCGTCTTCAAGGTCCAGGCCGTCACTCGCATGGCCCACAAGATCCCCGGCCACGGCCAGGCCATCCTCGCCGCCCAGTTCTCCCCCGAGACGAGCAAGCGCCTCGCCACGGGCTCCGGCGACAACACGGCCAGGATATGGGACACGGAGACGGGCACACCCAAGTACACGCTCTCGGGCCACGCCGGCTGGGTGCTGTGCGTGTCGTGGTCCGCCGACGGACGCCGTCTCGCGACGGGGAGCATGGACAAGTCCGTCAGGTTATGGGACCCGGACCGCGGCGTCGCCGTCGGGCAGCCGTTGACGGGCCACGCGAAGTGGGTGACCAACATCTCGTGGGAGCCGTACCACCTCTGGCGCGAGGGCACCCCGCGCCTCGCCTCCGCGAGCAAGGACGCGACGGTCCGCATCTGGATCGTCAACACCGGCATGACGGAGCACGTCCTCTCGGGCCACAAGTCCAGCGTCAGCTGCGTCAAGTGGGGCGGCACGGGGCTCATCTACACGGCCTCGCACGACAAGACGGTCAAGGTCTGGGACGCCGTCCGCGGCACCCTCGTCCACACCCTCTCCTCGCACGCGCACTGGGTGAACCACCTCGCGCTCTCGACCGAGTTCGCCCTCAGGACGGGGTTCTACGACCACACGCCGACACCGGACGCCGAGGACGCGAGGCGCCAGAAGGCGAAGGAGAGGTTCGAGAAGGCGGCCAGGCTGCAGGGCAAGGTCGCCGAGCGCCTCGTCTCCGCCAGCGACGACTTCACGATGTACCTCTGGGACCCGTCCTCGGGCACGAAGCCCGTCGCGCGCATGCTCGGCCACCAGAAGCAGGTCAACCACGTCACCTTCTCCCCGGACGGCACCCTCATCGCGAGCGCGGGCTGGGACAACCACACCAAGCTCTGGAGCGCGCGCGACGGCAAGTTCATCAACACCCTCAGGGGCCACGTCGCCCCCGTCTACCAGTGCGCCTTCTCCGCCGACTCGAGGCTGCTGGTGACGTGCTCCAAGGACACGACGTTGAAGGTGTGGTCCATGTCGACGCACAAGCTGGCCGTCGATCTGCCGGGGCACCAGGACGAGGTCTACGCCGTCGACTGGGCCCCGAGAGACGGCGGACGCGTGGGGAGCGGTGGGAAGGACAAGGCCGTGAGGTTATGGTGCAACTGAGGCCCTGGGAATGGTTTTGTTCGGGGATCTGAGACACGGATAGAGGAAAAAGAAATGAAGAGCATATACCCCACCTTTTCTCGGATGGCACGGAATATAGACGGTTTTTGTCCCTTGCATTGGATTCACATGGTTTTTCACTGGGAGATCCCGACTGGTGATTCATGATGAAGTGTCGGATATGTGCTGGGCGGTACAAGCTCGTTGCTCATATGCTTGCCTAGGGAAAGCTCATGTAGCTGTCTGTCCAAGGCTAGTAGTCATCGGTAATCGGGCGCTTCAACAGGTGTCGCATCAGGCCAAGGGACAACGCTCGTTTACTTCGGCTGGCTGACGGACACGAACGAGGTCTTTCTCGGGGTGGATTGAGGAATTCAGGGGGGGAAGTGAGCTGTTGAACGAGCCCCGTTATACAACTTGACACTCCCACCCCGCCTTCGCCGAAGCAAACCCGGCGAGTTGAACCATTACCCACAATCGCGTGAAAAAATCCATCCATCACGATAACTCGTACTCAGCATACCCCGAGGCTGCAGTCAAGCATCCCATCGTCGAATAATCGAGCCCGGTGGAGTAAAAAGCTCTGAATGCCAAGCCCTTGCCGCATATACAGACACGACCCAAACCGAGTCGATGAAACCCCCTCTCGCTTTTTCTCCTCCAAGTCATGGGCTGCTCAACCGGGTTGCCTCCCGGACCGGATAGCCAACCCGCCCCGGGGAGGGGGCCCCACTCGCGGGCCAACGGAGGTGGATCGGGGTTCTCGCGGCATGGTCGGCTTGTGTCAGGTGCTCCTCGGCGCAAGTCATACCATCACCCTGGGTTCCCCGCACCAAGACTCCGCGACATATGGCAGTCCCGGTGATGGCCTCGGTTATTATCTGAGGTCGCCGGGTCTGGGAGAAATGGCCTACACTATATTCTTGCTTTTGAATGGTGATCGATCGATTGGCTCATGATCATTTATGCCTTGACATGATGGAAAGATTATGAAATCTTCTACGAAGCGTCAGGAAACAGATTGACAGGTTAGCAACATCACAGCTATGGCAAAGATAGTGAATGACGGATAATGATGCTAGGGAAGACGACGGACGGCCAAGGGCAAAGTTGACACGGCAATCTAGTTGTTGCTTCTTCTCCCCAACGCCAGCTTACCCTCGACGGTGAGCACTACACGGGTCAATCGTGGTTAGCAAGAGCGAATCGCACGACACCGGGCCGGACGTGACAAAGCCATCACGAATCAATCACCGTACCCAACCGGTCGAGGCCGCGTATCCGGTACTCCCTGACCATCTCCCGCCGAAGCCGATCTTCCACAGGAGTCGCCGATCTCCTCCAAGGCCACAACGGTGTGACAGTCTCTCTTGCCGTGCCCCTCCTGCGACAGCGGGAGAGAGAAGCGATTCGGACTGAAGCTCAGCTGCCTGCAGATTCCCGATCCGAACGAACCAGCGCGCCCCGAGCGAGGAATCTGAACGGGGGATCCGAGGGAGAGGCTGAGAGGAGAGAGAGAGAGAGGTCCTTCCTGCGTCGAAGCTGCAGCTGGAAATTCTGGACCGAGGAACTGCGCCTTAATCGGTCCAATCGTTGCATTCGCGCCCCTCTACCCAAAGGAATCAAGCTCATCGACAGTCCCGCGTCTCTCTCTCTGCCTCGGAGCGGCTAAGAAAACCCCGCGCCGGTGGTGAGAGATGCGTTGGCGTTTGGGTGAGTGAAACCCCACAGCGTCTGCTGCTGCACTGATAAACACGTGTGCCGGTGTCTTATTAAGAAAGAGATCTATATCGCCGCACGACGGCGGGACCACGGGACCGGGCCGCGCCTAGTAAGCTATCGACTCCGTCGAGTCAAGCCGCGCTTAATGGCCCGCTTGGGTCGGACGGCCGAGCCAACGGTGAAAAATCGAGGCTTGTTAAATTCTTGGAAAAGAAAAACTGGCCGACATCGAGCCGTCGCATCAGATCGCTCGTTCCAGAACGCGGGAAGAAAGTCTGGGGGATGCGGGCGTTCAGTGTCTGTCCATGGATACTGCAGGGTTCTCTGCGGCGCGAGAGATGGGCATCGAGACTGGAACCAGGTCTGGGAAACAGGAGCCCGGGGCGGGGAAATTCTGTCACTTATGACGATGGTTATTTTTCCCCCGTCTGTCCAAGTCGGATGAAGGCCACATGTGAATCGCCATTCGAAGCTACCTCGTTATCGTGTTTGACGAGGAGGGCTGTGCCTTGGTTGGGATGTCCGCTAGTTTCTGACGCCCGCGGACATAGCGACGATGGCTTGTGTCCCCGTGCAATTTAGCCTATGAGGCCTTCAAGAGCTGAGAAGGTCCGCGGCACCATCGGGTGATCTCGGGCTTAGTTTGGGCGGAGGGTTGACGGAGTAGAATCAACGGTTGTAGTCTGTGAGTAGAGGGACACGCGGAGATTCGGATTAGAAACGACAGGGGGCTGCGGCGACGGTTGCGCTTCCAACGCGTCCAACGCGGTTAAGGTCGACGGACGTCTGGAGAAAGATTGTGTGGTTCGGACCGGGGGTCTGTCTGTTGTGTGTGGGGGAGGGATCAGACGGACATGGAATGGATCTGGTTGTGGGTTTTTCCCGTCTGGAGAAGTCTGTCTGGGAGATGCCCACGAGGGCTATGCGGAAACTTTGACTGGAGGGAAGGTTCCAGATTTGAGGCCAGATGGGATGTGCGGGTTGCGTTGGGCCGCGTCGGAAGCGCGATCTTCTCAAGAGTCAGAGAATATTGTATTGCGGCCGGCGAGTGAGGCATTTCCAAATGTTCACATGCGCCGCCGTCGCGATACCCCAACGTGGGCCCTGAGCAGAGGTTGATTGATTTCTTGATGTTCGATGTCGAACCCTCCTCGGCTTCTGTTGGCGTTGCCTCCGCCGATCACTTGGACAGCGAAGCAGGAGTGTCGATCGCCGTCGTGCTACCCAAGAACGCCGAGTCGCAGAGAGGCGGCTTGATCAGCCGTGAGTGCTGTCATAACCATCACCAGTCGCCTCGCTGAGTGCTGAGGCGGGCTTGACACATGGTGAACCAAAGTGACTAAAAGCTGAGGGAAGACTCGTGGCCAAACCCCTCCTCACCCGAAGCCCCGCGACGAGTCTTGGCAACTCGATTATTCGAGTGTAACCGGTGCAAGCTCCGTTTCCCAACAGCCCAAAGTTTTGGAAATGCGCGTTGAGGTTTTGATTCGGGCCCTTTTGCCCCATCTCGTCAGTGTCAGCCCCTCTCCCTCACACCCTCAGCCGGGACAGAGTGTGGGAACGGCGTCCGTCTGATTCGAGAGAGATGTATCACGCACATGTCAGTGGTTCTGGAGACGGGTGTGACTGCGGACCACACCGGATAGGGTGGTGATGATTAGGGCTGGCGGCATCCAAAGCCCAATCAAGGCAGGGGAAATCCTTTGTTAGATGTGCGTCCTCAACGGACATTCAGAGAATGGACTTTCCGCCTCCGTCCTCCGAAGTGCAGCCCTCCACTCTTGATGGCGCTGACGATTGTTGGAGTGAAAGAGTTGAACGGAAGACTGGGCGGAAATGGCCGGGTGATTGATGAGAGTTCACCAACCCTAAGAAGTATGGGCAGGGGTCCTCCTCCTTCTCTTCTTCTCCAGCAACGCTGTCGCAAGGCGAGTTAGGAGGGATGGGAGAGAAAAACGTGGAACACTGGCCCAAAGCAATGACCCCGGGCAGAGCCGGTGTTTCTGCCGGGGGTAGCTGGCATGACATGGGGGGGTCTGCAGAGGTGTTGTTTGGAAGGTTGCTTCGGCCGCTCGTTCAAACTCTGGAAGATTCACTTCACCGCAGACCCTGCCGCTTCCAGCAGGTTGAGTTCACCATTCACCGCGCGCGCCGACAAACTCAAGATTGCAAGAGATTAAAGCTTGAAACCGAAAGAAAATAAACGAATAAGTAAAAAAGCCAGAAAAGATCGCCGTGATGAGATACCAAGTGGGTTGACTTCGGGGATCGGCGGTGCGCCAGGCCCAATGCGAACCGCCCGGGCGGGAACAAGCTCTCGGGAGAGTTTGGCCGAGAGCAAAGCTGTAACTGTAAATGTAGCTGTAGCTGCAGCAGGTTTGAGTGGCCGTCTACTTCAGTAGCTCCAGGTAAGGTAAGTAGCTCGAAGCTGCGTTGAGGTCGTTCCGTCGCGACAGGGAAGCTCGCTCCGACGCGGATGCTTGCGGGCGGTAATTACCACGAGGGTTTGGCGACGGCAGTCGTCGAGACATGCTATGCCCAACCATTTGTCGGGGGCGCTCGTCGGCAGCAAGCGGCAAACGCTGGCTCATCTGTTCAAGATGGCGGACTGGACAACCAAGAGTTCACCAGCGAGGCGTGTCCGATGGCGAATGGACCACCTCCTCGAGACCACGCAGCACGCAGCCAGTGGACGATTGCTGAACACTGGTGTTCGTCCCTCCGCTCCAGGCCAGAGCAAGGTATGTCTGTCCAGGCTCGGTAAGGCGAGGTAGCATATATGAGGTGCATATGCAGAATGGGTGGCAGGCGGCAATCTGACAGAAGGGCATCGCCATACTATTGGAGTACCTGGTCGTGGAGGGCGATGGACGTGCCGAATCTCGCCAGGCCGACAGGCGAGGTGGCAGTAGTGGCTTTGATTTGGAGTGGTGATGCTGAAGAAGACGGATGAAGGTGGTGGTGGTGGTTGTTGTTAGTCTTTTCCGCGTCCCCTCAGTCTGGCCAGACAGAGACAAGAAGAGGAAGAAGAAGGGTCGATGGGGAAGAGACAAATGACAATCCAGAGGGAAGAAGGGCCACATGATGCTGGCGACGATGCTCTCGTACGTCCTTTCTCAGAAAGGTAGCCATTCCCAGTGGCCGTTGGACTTTCCTCTCTGCGCCCAGGTTTCTCACCAGACATCAGCGGCTTCGCTGGTGAGCAGGCTAAAGGGAACAGCCACAATGTGACAGGTCAAGGCAGGGAGGCAGGGAGGCTAGGCCGTTGCATCCACGCGGCCGTGTGTCGTCGAGCTCAAATGAGGCGGACGGGATGAGGTAACGATGAGCAAACGGCGTGCGATGCTTGCGTATAGGCGATCACACTAGCTCCCAGACGGGAAGCATGGACGGGACCCTCTGGCTAGTAACATTTCGCTACCTGAACCCTAGAAGTAGACCAAAAGCCTGGACCGGGATGATTGGTCTGGCAAGCTTGAATAGCGAAGCTTGAAAGGCGGGTGAGATTTTTGTTCTACAGTCATAAATGAGAGAATTCGGCCATGTGCAAAGGAGCGTTCTCAACGGCCGGTTCATGGCGGCTATAGAGAAGAAGATATTATTAGTCCATCATCAATCACAATTCGGCCAAGACCAAGTCGGGCTAGCTGTGGTTTTTTTGTTTTGTTTTACAAGTCCATACAGAGTACTGCGATATAGATGGCCCCAAAAAACTCCGAATTTCCGTCCAGCCAAGCAGGCCACCCTCAGAAAGCCTCTGATCCTTCATCCAGTCGTTCCCGAAAGACCCCTGCCAGACTCTTGGGCCTGTCCGTCGTCTGGTGCACCGGCGGTCATCCCTGTCCCCAAGAAACCCGAGGAGATTCCTCGGTCTCGAGCGGCGGCACGGATGCTTCCAGTGGACAGGGTGGAGGTAATAGTGCCAATCCTGCGTCTTTACGTATATGCCGTGCCGGTCCCTTCCAGCCTGTGAGAGATCTTCCAATTCTTCCCGCATGCCCAGCCAGGGGTTGCCGAGTGGTTCGTCGAGGTGGAATTGTTTTGTGGTATTACTTTGCGCTGCTCGGCATGGTACATTATATTATCACACAGTGATACGGAAGTGATGGGAAAGATACAAGTCACTTGACCAAGGTACTATTTAGGCCTTTAGTACAGAGTCAGGTATGTAGCTTTTGCGGCTAATTCGCGGTCTCGGTCCCTGGTCCCAAGTATCTCTTTTTTGGCGGTAGGTTATTCCCCAGTAATAACTGGTTTTCGCATGGAGTATCTTGCCAGAAAGAACCTTGGGACTTGAGGCCATGGTTCTGTTCCATCTCACATACATACATAGCCCTCCTCCCAGTTAAAAAGGTCCCATGTCTTCCCCGATCTTCGATGATTTCCCGTCCCCTCGTCCGTCTTGTCCCAGGTCTCCCCATCCCAGCTCTCTGGATATTGGTCTACTCCTGTACCTTCTTGATTTTTTTTTATTCCGCCCAGAGAAATCGGACATCGTGATCATCGCATCGTCGGAGCGAGAGACGTCGCGGACCAAAACCTCCTGAGCATTCCTTCCGTGACTCCGTCAACCAGTACGACCCAATCGCACAGGGCGGTCCCCTGCTTCTGGGCGCTGGGTCTCCGTCTCTTCAACAAACCGGAGCTCCGTCCTGCCCCGTCGGTTCCGTCGCATTGCCTGTGCCCCCAACGCCTCGTGCTGGGCTCTCAGTGGGCTGCGGTGCGACAACGTGGTGTACCCTGCTTTGGGCGCCAACTCAAAACGACATCAACACCAAGAAAACCTGACCCGAGACACGAAACAAACAGGAACAGTCGATCAGTTTACCCGGCTTCTATCGAGTGCTCAGTTCTCTACTAAGTAAGACTCAATCAATCCGTAATTCTCAGACATTCAGTCCTTGCTTGGCTCGACTGAGGCCCCAAAACTTGTACTGAGCAATAATTAGGCCTCAGGGTCAACAAGTCGAATCGACGATCGAATCAACGCAGGCTGCAAGGGTGCATTAGCTCCCATTTGACGCCGAGGATACGTAACTGGGTTCCCCATTACGTCAGTGACGTTCCTCGCCGTTGGCTAAAAGGTACGGCTAAGAGGTACGTTGCTTTATTTGATTGTGTTGGTAGTAGTAGTGGTGCTGGTGTTGAGGGAGACTGAGTGTTTGGTCCGGATGATTGAATAATTAATGGTCAAATTGACTTGTTGATTGTTCGTTCTGGACCAGGCTTTTCGTCCCACGTATGCCGTCACTGTTTATTCACTTTGCGTATTCCGTCCTGTACTTTCCAGTTGTCATTTGTTACCTACCTGGAGCTAAGGTAGGTAATAAGGCAAGGTGAATGAGAGAGGGAAGGGATCTTGTCATCAACATTCCATTACCATTTCCATTGATTTCTGGGCCGTGATATTCCCTTCCCTTCCCTTCTCTTACTACGTACCTCCCTCCCATTGCCTTGCACGTTGCACCTCTGTATTCACCGTCCAATCTCCGTTGCCGCGATCCCACCCACCACCTCTTCGCCCTCAGCCTGCATTCACTTTGCTGAGCTGAGTATTGAGGTACATACTCTATGTGCCTTATACTGCATAGTACTCCCCATCGCAGCCCAGCACTGTCCAATTAATCCCCACTCTTTCGAATATTCTCGAGGAAACATTCCCCCAAAAAGCTGCCCGAGGGAAAAAAAAGGAAGAAAAAAAAGGCATCGTGAGAAAGTTACGCAGAGAGTGTCCGTCACTCCATCACATCCCTCACCCTAACCTCTTTTTTTTTTTTTCCTTTCCCCTCTTCCGTTTCCGTTGCCCCTCTTCTCGTCTCCCGCCCCGATCGATCTTGCGCATCTGCGTCGGCGGCCGTCTACCTGTTTCTCTGCTTTCTCTACTGACGCATGCTTTATTTGTTCTTCTTTTCTTTTGCCGGAGAAAAAAGCTCAAGCTCAAAAAGCTGACCAGCAAGAAAACAAAACAAAAAGGCCTCAGACAGGCATAAATCCAATCGCCTTCCGTCTTCACCCGTTGCCGCCTCCCGCCAAATTAATTCACCTCTTCAGCCACACTCACTCCTTCGCCCTCCTCCTCCTCCTCGTCCTCGTCTCTTCCTCATCGATACGTCCCGTCCCCCAGGTCAGGTACACTACGTACTTGACTACCTTCCTCACCACCTCACTGCGTACTAGAAAGAAGTACAACATCAGCCCTTCCCTTCTTTCGCCTTGACACCGGCGATCCCCCCCAATCTCCCTCACCCACACACCATTTTGACGACCCATCCATCCGGTCACAATCCCAGTCCCAATCCCAATCCCCGTCCAACTCCTCCTCCACATGTTCTGCTCGACGAAAAGCTACTCATAGCTCCCGTCTCCTCCAACCCTCGTCGCCATTTCTCCCGACCTCACCACAGCTCCACAACATCTCGACCTTTAAGTCAGTCAGTCACCTTGACACCTCGACTTACGTCTGCCGACCACCACCCAGTTGCCTCTGTTGGTCACCTCTCAAACCACCAAACATCCTCCAGAGGCCCAGACCTCAGTCACTTCGCCCAACATGACGGTCTTTATCGCATCGTTGTGAGTCGCTCTCGACCCTCGCTTGTCACCAGAACAATTATCCTTTCTGTGCCCCTCATCCAATCCGTGTGGCCATGCCAGGCCATGTCCGGGATATCCCCCACCCCGGACACATCTCGGGGTCGCCAACATGTTCCCGTGCCTGACCTTTCTCAATCACCTTGTCATTCGATGCCTACTTCTGACCTTGCGACTCCAGATTCCTCCCAAAAACCGTCCACTTCGCCCTCCCCGGCACTCCCTCCCGCTCAGATCCTCTGCGCCGCACAAATACGGAGAAGCGCCCCGAACCCGACCGCCAGCCGAGTCTGTTCAACCCCATCCGCGACATCACTCCCCCGATCACCCCGACCGAAGAGACCCCCGAAAAGGACCCCTTCACAAACGAGGATGGCTTCCGCATACAGTTCCCCGAAGAGGAGAAGAAGCGCGGCGCCCACGTCGACAAGGGCTCCCCCAAGTGGGGTGCCCGCGCAACCCAGCCCAAGTCTCGCGCGAGCTCCCCGCCGCCCGCCATCATCGCCGAACACAGTCGCACCCTTGAGAAGGCCAGGGAGCTGGGTCGCCAGGGCGTCACCCAGCCGCGGCCCCTCGCCAGGAGCGACAGCCACGACCGCGTCTTCGCCCACGCCAACTGGCGCATCATGAGTGCCGACCAGGGCAACGGCGGCCTGCGCAACGCCGCCGAGGCCGCCGCCCGCGACGGCAAGCTTGGCGAGTATACCTGGGTCGGCACCCTCGGCATGCCCACCGACGCCCTCGAGGGCACCCAGCAGAAGCAGGACATCGAGGACAAGCTCGCCACCGAGCACGACATGCTCACCGTCTTCACCTCGGACAAGGACTTTGACGGCCACTACACACACTTCTGCAAGCAGATCCTGTGGCCCGTCTTCCACTACCAGATCCCCGACAACCCCAAGAGCAAGGCTTTCGAGGACCACTCCTGGAAGTACTACGTCAACGTCAACCAGGCCTTCGCCGACAAGATCGTCAAGAATTGGAAGCGCGGCGACGTAATCTGGGTCCACGACTACCACCTGCTGCTTGTCCCCGGCATGGTCCGCAAGAAGCTGCCCGATGCAAAGATTGGTTTCTTCCTCCACGTCGCCTTCCCCTCCTCCGAGGTCTTCAGATGTCTGGCCGTCCGCAAGCAGCTGCTCGAGGGCATGCTCGGCGCCAACCTGATCGGCTTCCAGATCCACGAGTACACGCGCCACTTTCTCCAGACATGCAGCAGACTCTTGAACGTCGAGGCCACCACCGACGGTCTCCAGCTGGAGGACCGCTTCGTCGACGTCGTGAACCTGCCCATCGGCATCGACCCCGTCAGTCTCGACGAACACCGACTCGACGACGACGTCAGGAGATGGATGGGCATAATGAAGGAGCGATATCAGGGCAAGAAGCTCATTGTCGCCCGTGACAAGCTCGACCATGTACGCGGCGTTCGCCAGAAGCTGCTCTCTTACGAGCTCTTCCTCAACAAGAACCCAGAATGGCGCGACAAGATTGTCCTCATTCAGGTGGCCCTTTCCAGCAGCGAGAAGTCCGATCTGGACGCGACCGTTAGCGACATCGTAACCAGAGTCAACTCCTCGTGGGCCAACTTGGCCTACCAGCCCGTCGTCTACCTGAAGCAGGACATCGACTATGCGCAGTACCTGGCCCTGCTCACCATGGCCGACGCCTTGATGATCACCAGCCAGCGCGAAGGCATGAACCTGACGTCCCACGAGTATCTCTTCTGCCAGGACGGGGACGTCTTCCCTGAGAAGAAGCACGGCTCTTTGATCCTGTCCGAGTTCACCGGCACTGCTTCCTTGTTCGGCGGCAACGAGCTCTCCGTCAATCCTTGGGACTACCGCCAATGCGCCGATGCCATCAAGAAGGCGCTCGAGATGGAGGACGAGGAAAAGGCCCGCCGTTGGAAGGCGCTGTACTCCGCTGTCATGCACCACACCGGCTCGCACTGGTTTAGTGAATTCCTCTCTAGACTGGACCGGGTGTACGACGAGCAACACAAGCACGACCAGACCTCGGTGCCGCGCCTGAACGTCAACACCCTGGCCTCAAAATACCACCGCAGCCAGCGCCGCCTGTTCATCCTCGACTACGAGGGTACGTTGGTGAGCTGGGGACCGATGAACCAGATCATCCCCGTCAGTCCCCAGGTAAGAAAAAGCCCTCGCGAATCCTGGTTCCGTCAGCCATGCTAACACCCATAGCGCACTCTCGACGTCCTAAACGATCTTCTCCTCGACGAGCGCAACACCATATATATCATGTCCGGTCGCCGTCCCGAGGAGCTCGACCGCCTGTTCCGCCGCGTCCCCAACCTGGGCCTCATCGCCGAGAACGGCTGCTTTCTCAAGGATTGCGGCCGCAGAAATTGGACCGAGATGGCCGACCGCGAACAGATTAACAGCTGGAAGGAGTCCGTCAAGTCCATCATGACCTACTACCTCGAGCGCACTCCCGGCGCCGAGATCGAAGAGCGCCGTTGCAGCTTAATCTTCCACTACAAAAGCGCCGAGGACTACGAGTCGGCCTCCCGCCAAGCATCCGACTGCGCCAGCCACATCAACGACGCCTGCGAGGAGCAGCGCGTCCACGCCATCCCCCTTGACGGCTCCATCGTCGTCGAGCCGATCGACTGGACCAAGACCACCGCCGCCGAGAAGATTTTCGACGACCTCCGCATCCACATGGCGCCCGATGCAGAACACAAGAGCCCTGTCGACTTCCTCATGGTCGTTGGCGACGGCCGCGAGGATGAGAAGGTGTTCCGGTGGGCCAACGCCTTGGGCGAGGAAAAGGTAGTCGCCGAAGTCGTGACTGTGAGCTTGCACAGCCGCAACACCGAGGCCGGCGCTACCCTGACGCAGGGTGTGAGCGGTAAGTAGTCTTGCCATCACGGACTTGGATCACGAATGCTGACTTTTGGTACAGGCGTTCTGCTCGCTCTCCAGAAACTCGCCTCAGTATAGAGGCCAATACAGCAATATTTGAGCAGCCATCGGGCGCATGGCAGATTTGATTGTTCACGGACCCGGCCTTAACACCGGGCAAATGATACCACAGTGGGTTAAGCAGCATTAAAGGCAGAAAGCTAAGAGCAAAGGGATTCGCGAAGGCGTACAAAAACTTGGGCATGGATTTCATTACTTTTTTTCTTTTTCTTTTTACCGCTGGGAAACGATGACGAAACTCTGCATTGGGAGCATGCACACTAACATGCGTAGGAGGGCGACCTCAGTGGTGAATGGGGAGATATTCTCATTAATGTCTTCTCTCTATCATGTCTTCTTCGTCGTTTTCCTTCCGCAAATCCCGTCACACTTTGTTGTTCCGTTTTCCTGAGTCCAGTACCACACACATACACATGCGCGCACACCTTACGAGTAACGCTTGACTTGGTTTTCGATGCCGAAACTTGAAAAAGAACAGTGAAGCTTGCGAAAGAAACGTCGCTGTATGGGCATTGTATGTTGATGACTGAGCTCATGTGTATTATCACCCCCCTCAACCCCTCCTGTATGATGTTTCCCCTTTTTCTTTCCTTGTTTTTCTTTTTGCTTCTTGCGACGTGTATGCGGTCTCGGCAAGTAAGCCGGTTAGGATGTGTGGTTTATGCATTCCGTGTACAGATACTCAAGAGGAGACGTGTTTAGATAGATGGGACAGATCAGATGGTGGCATCCATACCCACCTAGATGAAGACAAGACTTCGTTTTTTCTATGATGTTCTTCTTACCGTGCTTCGGGTGGTGTTCTTGTGCCTGTGTCGTGGCAGCAACGGGCTTTGATACCCCTGATTGTAATCATGAGTCTGGACGATTGATGGATGTGTTTCTCTTTGCTCAGCTCCCTCGGATAACATCAATTTCCACGTACCAATACCACCTATCAGCTCCCTCACTTATATCCAAGACCCATAATCTCCCTTGGGAATAAAAAAGAAGACGGCGGCTAGCTGCTCGGCGTCAGAAGCTGGACACGAGTTTCCTCATGAACGGCGCCACCTTCGGGCCCGGTTCCGCCTTGAAATTCGAGGTGAACCAAATCCTCAGGCAGCATTTTACGAGCAGATTGAGAGAATCAGGCACCAGATCGAGCTTCAGTTGGGAAAATCAATCCGAAGGGACGATTGGTGTAGATTATCCTGTCTTAACTAGAGGGACAAGCAACAACGCATACGTAAGTAAGAGCTCAGTTGACCAGGCACAGCACCGAAAACCAGGTCCCATCAGTATCGAAGAAGTTGTTTTGCCCACCCAGCGACACGCGATCCTGAACTGGCCGTTATCATAGGGCTAGTCCTTTTGACGCTCTTGCTTCCGTCAATCGAGACGGTCTGTGGCTATCCAAGGCACGGTATTCGTATGGTGTTGTCGCAAAGGCCCCTGATGGAGGGTTTTCAGAGAGGATTGACACCAGGGCGCAGTGACAGACCACGCAAACAACCTGAAGAAGCTAAAACGCCCTTTCGCATTCCTGGGACCGGCTATTGGGCTTTTAGTCGCCATCGGACACTTGGGCTTCGAAGACTAAGTTGATAAGGGGGCCAGATGATTACTCGCGAACAGCTTAGGGGAGTCAGGAGAAGCCGTTGCCGTGCAAATAACTGAGACGCGAATCCATCATCTGAATCAAAAGCTCCGTGGAACTCGAGATTGGGACACACAAAGATTAAACTTGGTATCTAGTAGTGTGCTAAAGTCGTCTCTCTGGCTTGTTATTCCCTCGCGATTCGGATCGTCAGCGTGTGTGCCAGCGTCTAGCAACAACAGCATCCCTAGCACTCGCACCGATCCTCGTCCAACGATACCAGCCAGCTGTGGCTTCGGAATTCCCGGTTCTTGACACCTTGAACCCAGATCTTGCCGTCTACATTGCAGATATCCCAGACTTTAGCGGCCCCGAAATATTCTCTGGGGCCCTAGATATCGTCATTTTCGCTCACTCTTGTCATTGGGTCCAGAGTGAGCCAGCCCTCCTATGCTAGACACACGTAAAGAACTTTCCCATGGGCTTGCATATTGTCGCAAGGGCGGGTACGGGGATGAAAGGTGTAAGTCGTCTATTGGGCTAGGAACGAGGCTGCGCGCGAGCAGGTCTATATACAGGCGGCTCCGCAGTAGCGGGATACGAGCCGGAGAGCCCCGGAGCAGTCGGCAGCTCACAGGAACGGGAGAAGGGCGCTGGAGTCACACGCATATGTACGATACATCGGAAGCGCAATAGACTGCGGTTTTTTATTTTCTTCCTCACCTTTTACAGTCAATAACAGTCAATAACACAAAACCTATGAACGCAACCCACGCCGACGGTAGACCTTTTCTCATGGACGCCAAGTTTTCGTCGGAAATCGACGGAATACTAAAACATTCGGCACCTCGAAAACAAGCCAAGCGATGGGCAAGAAACCTCCGCTCCTTGACATTCGACGATGGAAACAACGCCGAGGTGGCCCCACCGGGGCCGTTACGCGGCCAATGCCGGCGCTGCGCCGACAGAGTCCCGGTGCCCGCAGGTCACAAGTGCGCCGCACACGGCAACATCATGCTCACACCCGAGAAACTTCAAGACTGGGAGCGCAAGTTGAAGACCTTCGATGACCCATGCGTTCATGTAGAAAATTTGACATGCGAGTGCTGCCGCAAAATCCCGTTGTTTCCGAATAATGGAGATGTCTTTACATTTCGCATCAGAAGGCCGCCTTTCTTGGTGAATCTGGCCACTTTGGCAGCTGCAATCACTTCGTTGCAGTCTCGTACTGCTGGGCTAGCCAGGGTTCCGATGATCAGCTTCCTGCGTACACCGTCATTGAAGAGGACGGGACAAACGCGCGATGAGAGCCCCAAGACCGACGATTGATCGTGTTGTGAGATTCGAGCGTTCCCGACCGGCTGCCATTGCCATCATTTAATACCGAATGCAGTTGCTTTTGGATCGGCAGGCCCGTCTGTATCAATGTGGTCATGAAGAAACAGCTCGCTGTACCCTGACATCATGGCACTTTTCTGCATTCCAAGTATCTCGCGAGCAGGCTCGTCCCACCAGTCGTGGAAGATGGAATGCATAGAGTACGCCTGTGCTCCTGAGACCGTGTTAGATAGCCTGATGGGTTGTGTGAATGTGATCCTGGCGCACCTTTGATCGGTTGCAGGGTGAAGAAGTCGTACGCCACCTTGTTCACACTATCCGGCATCTGAGCAGCATCCACAACGGACTGGAAGTCTTCAAGATACAGCCGAGACGCCACTTCAGGATGGAGTTTGCAAAACTTGAGGATATCGTGGCCAGTGCTACCTCCGATATCGACAAGAAGAGGTGTTTCGGGGTTGGAGTCCAACAAAGTACTCGCAGGGAATATCTCTGTCCATGCGGGTTGCGGCGACGCAATGCTCTGCTGAATCCACCACACCACACATCTCTTGAGCGGTACCTGCTCACATAAGGGATATCGACCATCATTGCCATCGACACTTCTGCCCCTCTCTGCGCGTATTCTGTTTCTGCATTTCACTTTTTCGCACTATACATAGGGGACGCGTTGTAAAGCCTTTCGGCCTTTAAGGTCCAAACTGTGCTTATTGGACTATGTACTTACTTTATATTATTGTACGTAGATGCGTATCCTTAGCAGCCTACCGGCGCAGACGCCTTATGCCTCTTAGAGGTGAATAAGGGCGTAAAATAATACAACAACAACAACATTGAACTCGTCCTGCTTGTCAGGATGGGCTTGATAGTAAGTCCACAAACTCCCCTCCCAGCTGTGTGCGAACTGGAAGCCCGTGTTTAGCGGGTCTTCTGGATTCTCGTAATCCGTCGCAGCCTGGCGAACCAAATTGTAACTACTCAGGATGTGAGTCGGGAGCTCCTCTGGAGTTTGTGAGACTCTTCCTTACTAGCTTTTGAAAAGGCCATCGAACACTGGAGCAGTAATTGCGATGCCAAATTGTGTTGGCTTGAATGTTCCTACAGACACCTCTTTGAGCAGATGGTTGGCGGCTAACAGGCCCAGTAGGCGATCTACGGGGTGTTCAGTATAGAAAGTACCTGAACACGGCCTGACGCATACATACACAGCAGGACTGGGTCACATCGGCCTTCAATGATGCCCGCGGCTTCAGCGCTCGTGAGTGGGCCATCGCCCTGCTGGTGCCATCTCTCGAATAGCTGTAGGTCCTTTAATGTTCTTAAAATGGCACCAATAGCAGGCTAAACAACAAGATCAGCTGTGTTCAAGAGAAGGGTATCGGTTATGGAAGGAGTTCAACTGAGTACCTGAGTCATGTTGAGTCTCATCGCCGTGTCCCACGGGGACTCCAGGCGGGCCAACAGAGCCTATGCTGCCTGGAGCGCTTATCGCCACTCGCCTTCATCGCTGACTGCTGCTGATGAATGAGCTAAAATTCGTACCACTGGTATGGCCAGAAGCCTTGTTGCAAGTCATGGACGTTTTCAGACGTGGTGATGTAGGGGACGCCGCAATGGTCCACGGTGGTGTTGGAGCTTAAACCAGGATTTGACATTGGGGTTGGTGAAGCTGAGAATGGCCCGAGTGGAACGTAGATCAAATATCAAAAAGCTTGAGGCGTAGCTTTGCTCTAAGCCTGTGTCATGTCATAGTCAGAACATGCATAGCTTGGCAAAGATGAGACTGACAATTGGATGGTTGCCCATCATGCACGTCAGCAAATATTGATTGTTTTTATTTCACGAGTTACCTCAAGCCATCCCAAATCGCTCTGTCACGCGTCCATTACTGGGATGAATAATACAACGGGGGCCATTGGTGAGAATGCACCATTGACATTCCACGTAACATTACGAGCAATGCGCCTAGCGATGAGTGCAAGTATATAAATAGGTTATATAGACAATTTAAAGGGAGCACGAATGGCTCTGGGCTTGGGGTTAGTAGCTAATAAGAAAATAACAATGACTCAAGCCCAAGAACTATAAGAAGAATACTTCACATAAAACTCTTACCTAGTATTTATATACTACCCAAGAATTAAAGTATATTTCAGATATTCCCAAATTACTTAGTGATGCAAATTGCAAGTCCGGTGTGAAATGGAGTGCTTAATCCTTGGTGAGTATGCACGCGGTCTCACAGACGCAAAAACAAAAGCAATGGGCCCTAACCAGGGATCGAACCTGGGACCTCTCCCAGATATGGGGTTTTGAAGCCCTAAGGGAGAATCATACCGCTAGACCATCAGGGCTGAAGATGTGATTGGACGTCACGACGTTGGTGGAGGAGGATGAGCTGAGGGTCTAAGTTAGGAGAGTGATTGGGGCGGGTCAGTGTGGAACAATATTAGGTAGACACCATTCTAAACATCTCCATAGTCATGGTTAGAAACTCAATAAAAAACGAGAGACTCTCTTTGCGTCTCTCATCGGAGGTGGGAACTCAAGCCATGCTTTCGCTCGGGGTCGACCAGGATACCCGTCACGAAGTCTGAAGTCATAAAATATCTGGTGACACCGCATCGCACCATCTCTTGAACATGATTCCGCCACATGATTAAGCGTAAGACAGAGGAGGCTGTCATCGATTTAGCCATGAATGCCCAATTGAAGCGCAACTGCCGAGTTTTGTCCCACCAGGTAAGTATCTAGAGAGTGTACATGAAATCGGGCCTCTTGTCTCCAAGCTCCGCAATCTCCTCCTCCGTCTTCCCGTCGATCCAAGAATCTCTCTCGCCATGCCTCCGTTTCAAGTTCTCCCTCTTCAGCAGCGTGATCATGATAAAGCTCCCCAAACACAAGAAAAGGGCCAGATGCCCCAACACGACCCCGTGTCCCTCGAGGAACTGCGGTCCGTGGAAGTAGATATTCGAACTCACGATGCCACTGAGATTCCCCCACCCAATGACAAACCCCAGCACCACGCCGCGCTTGTACACGCCCTCGGTGTTGTTCGCGATCCAGGTTATCGTGTTGCTCACGCACGGGTACAGGCCCATCGCGGCGAGAAACGTCCCGACGTACTGCACCTTGGGGTTGATCGAAGCGATGAGCATGGAAAAGCCGCCTATCCCCAGCATGCCGGCGAGGATGTTGACGAGCCCGCGCTGGCGGAAGCGGTCCGCCAGCCAGCCGACCACGATCGTGAACACCGCCGCGGCGGCGTACGGCGGGACCGTCATGAGCTGCGACCACACCTCGGTGACCTCCCAGCCGAGGCCGCTGACGATGGCCGGCAGGAACAGGCTGAAGGCGAACAGGGACATGTCGCAGCCCATGTAGATCAGCATCGTCATCCACATCTTCCAGTCCGTCATGGCCTGCCAGAAGTACAGCATCTTGAAGTCTTCGTGCGCCGCCGACGCCTGCTGGTCTTCGCGCAGTCGACGGATGACGCGGGCGCGGTCCTCGGGAGACAGGAACTTGGCTTCGTCGGGGAAGTCGTGGACCATCCAGAAGGAGGCGACGCCGAAGACGACTGTGACGAGGCCCTCGAGGATGAAGATCCACGACCAGCCCGGGAGATTGCCTATGCCTTCCATCTGCTCCAGCCCTGCTGCCAGAGCACCGCCGAATGATCCCGAGAGGGCGGACGCGGAGAAAAATATTGCCTGGCATTATCAGCTTATTCGATAGAGTATCAAGGTCAAGACATACTGCTCTGTAACCAAACTCGGATCTCTTGTACCAGCATGATAGATAGTAGTTGACCCCGGGGAAGAGGCCAGCCTCCGTCAAGCCCAGGAACCATCTGGCCGCCATGAGTCCGCTCCAGCTACTTACAAATCCCATGCAGGTCATACATATACCCCATAGTATCCTATGTTTCGTGGGTGAGTCGAATGGTCGATGAAGTTGTGACGAATACCGGAAGGCAACGTGTTAGGCTGGGACTCACATGATAACGGGTATGAACCGTGAAGGCCGAAGCGATTTGAGGAGGATATTCGTGAGCGGCTCAAAGATGGCGTATGAGATGAAGAAGATGGCGAGCGTCCAATTGTATTGCGCATCGGTCAGGTTGAGGTCCTTGTTCAGGCCCGCAATCCTGGCATTTCCAATGTTTGTTCGGTCAAGAAAGGCCAGAAGATATAGGACGACTAGCTGCAAGTTGCGTCAGCTTTGCTCCAAGACAAGAGTCTGGTTACGTTACCCATGGAATGAGAGTGAAATCAAGCCGCGTTAGCAGTCTACGCTCCTGTGATAACATCAGTGCACTGAATGCTTGATGGCAGGTACTCACACCAGCTTACCGCCGCGGCCTTCTCTTTGGGGCTGAGATGCGCATCGGGATCGGGCAGACCATCCGTTTCCACCAGCGATCTGTGCCGTGTGGTCGCCTTATCGGCGTTGCTCATGTCGTCGTAGGATATTGAGGCCGAATTGGGAATTACTGACTGGGCTTTCTCAAACGAAGCACTCGAAGATGAGTTCATAGGATGAACTGGTTGGCGAAACGATTCATAGTGCAACAACGTCCCAACCAAAACGGTTTATGGCTGCGAGAATCATGGCAAGGCGGAAGATGGTGGTGAGCCTTGAGACACTGATGGCACATTGTTATAAGGACGCCACGATGCACATGAAATGGCCTCGTGCACACGAGGCGGCGGATGAAAGTGTGTGTCATTGGTGTGAAGTCCACTTGGACACTGTAGTCAAAAGGCACATCATCTTCGTTCTAGACTCCCTCCAGGGCGCGCCGAGATGTAGCTTAAGCCGTCGATTGGCGCGGTTCCACGCCAAACGACCTTTTGGCCCTCCCCATGGCAGCTGGATAACGACCGCTTACAAATAGCCGGGTGTGTCACCAGCACGCTGTGGAAAAGGAGGCATCTCGCTCTTGTAACGATATGTGGGAAAGACCCTGATGTCACATCTTTCCAAAGTCTCTATCAGGGTTCCTGTCCGGTTGCGTACGACGGCTTCGATCCAATACCTAGGCTGCGACCTTCATGGCGGAAAAATGCTTGGCTCGTGATACCTTGGTCACGAGTATTGACACCTGGGCCTTTTCATATTGGACTGCCCGGACGCAATGAAAAGAAAGACGGTCCCAAAGGGTGGAGGTGCAACTTGCGATTCTTCATAGCATACTGTGCGGTCATCGAAAATTGACCTCCGAGAAAAGCCTCCTTATTACCTGTCACGAACACGAACAACGACCATGCCGCAGTGGAGAAGAAGGCTTCTGCCCGTGGAGAGCTGCAGACAGAGCAGAGGTTCTCAAAAAGTTGTTCCTCGGGTTGCACTGCATCATCGGATTAGAAATCGAACAGATATGACCGAGGAACGCGACAAGCGATCCAAGGCTTATGGCAAGAGACGCCGTTCTTCACAACCGTGCCGCGAGGATTCTCACGACGTTGCGCCACAGTCATAGAATACATATCTCGCCTCGCAGAGTATATCGATATTCCACAAGGGTCGCAGCCCCATAGTCGGCCTTCGGCGCAGTCCTGGTTCATACGGAGACAGTATATGCAGTTTCTTCGCCCAGCCAGCTTTTCATAGACCAACCGTCTTCTATGCTCACTTTTATAAGTGATCGTGCTTCTTTTGATTATGAGAACTTTAAAGGTATTTGTATACGAAGTAATGGGTTTCTGCATAGAGCCCTAAGAGCAGCGCGATGAAGGTGACGAATTGGCAAGTTGTTCCGTGCTCCAAATGACCGGTACGGATGATGCTTTGGTGTGACCACCACACTCGCTTTACAGCCCACAAAGAAGGTCTTGGTGTTCACCGAACTGCATAGGCTTAGGCAGTCTATCGAGATAAGATAATACCATTTCCATATGCTCTCTGGGTATCATCATGTCATCATAATACAGCATGGTCTCCCCCCAAGGAAGTCCACCGGAATCTCGCTACTGATCAGTGTCAAAGTCTCCTGCCAGACACTCCCTAAATGTCTTCGAAGCGTTAATGAAATATGAGCTCTCCACATGCGATGAAGTATCTTCTCGTCCATGTTGCGGTCGAAATCAACATACGGCTCGTTCGAAGGAGAGTGACTATCTCTGTCCGCACTTGAGGCTGAGCATACTTGTCAGTAAGCATGTCTGCTTTGAAAATTCGGAACCAACTCACAGTCATCATCAAATCCCTTGTCTGTCGCGTTCCCCTGTCTACCAGCAGCACAGTGACATCTTCATCTCAGTACGCCGAAATGAGTTGCGCCATGTCCATGTCGCATGTGCCTCGAGACAGGATAGCCTTGGAAGAAACTCCATCTGGTATACGCTTTGCGAGGGCCAGGACTTGCTCGCCAGCCTTAGCCTCGGCTGGAGCATTAGCCCCCAAAACCCAGAAAGAAGCGCGTCACGACATCTACACAACCCGTGATCACAAATGATAATGCCCACGCCCATCAATGCCTGGAATTGGCTGTGCAAGAGCTCGAAACAATCGAGAACCGATGGTAGAGCCAAGGTAACCTCTGAACCGCATCGTTCCTGGAAAGCGATCGTCGAGAGTTGCAGTCCAGCAGGACGTGCAGATGACGAGGACCTTGTTGTTGTCACTTAGGGTGTCGAGCCCTCCCAGATAGGCATCCAACAGTCCAATGCGGGAAATCGAGATGGTTGTAGTCGCGGGCCCGAGCCACACTTTCGACGTTGCTCACCATGAAGATGAACATATGAGCCTTCTCGGCAAGAGCTCTCTGGGCGAGTTGTGTGGAGCTGAATATACTGGCCGAGTTCAGATGGTACAAGAATGTCCTTGGGTAGCTTTTCCGAAAGAAGATGCACATCTTTTGCACACAGAGCCTTGGCCAGAGTTGTCTACCGGTTTCGGTTACCCCCTCATAGAAGAACATTGGGGCCGGTGAGTTTTAGTACTGGTCGACGACGGAGCTGTTTGTACAAACTGGCTGACAAGGCTTTAGTTGACATGACTGCGTGAGAAACGAAGACGAAGCTCACCTAGGTTCGTGGCCCATCGAAGGAGCCGAGACTTTGCGTTGTTGAAAACCAATCTGCTAGTTGTTCAGAATCAACAGCTGAAAGGGGGAAAATGTTAGTAATGGTATTCTGAAGGGGACTCTTGGATGTCATACAGCTCCCAAATGCCGTCGAGCTTTGAGCTGGGGAGGACTTTGACCATATCGTGCTCAGCGTTTGCACCAAGATCGGTGCTGAAGTCGGTGTTGAAACCGTACACGTTCACCTTGATTGCGACATCACGGGCTGAGACGTTGCGGACTGAGGGATCGAGGCCCTGGAACTCGACAACGCGCAGAGACTGGAACATGTCCAGCGGGACTTCTCTGTAAACTGAGGGTTGATTAGTGAGTGCACGCTAGATGGACTTGTCAAGCCTACGGATGGGGTCGTCAAGGAGGTCGGCATTGAGAGTGATTAGAGTGTCATTGCTGAGTTTCTCAGGGCTCAACTCCCGCTCCAGTACTGCGAGGATCTGGTCGGAGTCAGCGCAAGCGGGACCATGCACATGTGAAAGGACTTAACCGACCTGCCGACAACCCTTATTTGTGTGAGTAAACTGTCGGAAACATGTGAGCGATGTTGTTTCTTCGTCGGATGAGAATCCAGAGCCTTGAAAACGTACACCTTCTTTGAACCTAGCCTCGACGAAGGCAATTCCCTTCCTCGGCTTGGAAACGACCACGAAATCGTCGGCCCTGCCGAAAGTCAAAGGGACTTCGGTAGCCATGATTCTCCTTCGTTTCCCGTCAAGACTCAGTGGCAGGCGGAATTTCGACAATGTCGTCGTCTGTCGGATCAGCGACGATGATGGGCGAGGAGGGGCGGCGACGGGGACCAGATTTGAAATGCCGAATTTTTGGTGGTCGATTGGCGAGGGCCGATGAGGTTTTCGGGGGTAGGCTTCTGTTAATTAAGAGGTGGGCCGACAAAAGCCGCAAAGCCGCCAAGCCGCCAGGAGGAGAGACGAAGATGCAGTCGAGCTGGTCTGCAGCGAAAAGTGAGACGGAGGCAGGTCCAGGTAGTTGATTGGAGTACGGGGCTAAGGAGGCAGGTCCCAGCCCGGTGCACCGGCAGGAAGGAACGAAAGGGAGGAGGCGGCAGGGAAGGGCGGGAGCGGGAAGGAAAGAGCTGGGGAAAGAGGGAATCACAGCGGGGGGAAAGAGCAGTCAAAATAGGCAAGACTAAACCACCAAGACGCTCCTGTCTTCCCCGTTGATTGAAAGTAGCACTAATAATTAAGACTTATCGAAGCCAGCGACGGCAGGTACGTCTTTGCTAGGTAAGGTACCTACTAGGTATCTAGGTACCTAGGTACCTAGGTACGTTGCCTTAACCAATCCGGACCAGTCTCTCGGAGAGACCATGACTGTGAAACTCTGCTGACAGTTCTGAGTGCGGGAAGGCATTGTCCAGGTCGAACTCGGCCGAAGCCAACACGACGTGCGTCTATCGCTTTGATAAGGTAGTTCTTCACCACCATATGCCCAGACGATGCCTGAAAACAAACGGGAAGATAATGAGACGACTGTCAACCTTGGGGTAGGCTGTTCAATCTGAGCTTCGAACCGTACCTCACAGGGCATTTTGGGTGTTCATTTCTTGCTAGGCTCAACTGCCCCGGGCCGTACTATTTAGCTTGGCAGCCGAGCGGCTTGCAGCAGTGTTTCGTCCTCATCAAGACCACCATGATATTGTCTTCGTCTTGCTGCCTGCCATTGGCCTTACTTCGGTCTGCAAATCATTCTCGACTGATTCCCGGACATTGGCTACAACAAACAGAGCGTGCATCTGCACCTGCACCTGCATCTCGGCGTGATGTCTTTTCGAACTCAGACCCGCAAACGGCTGCAAGAAGGACAGAGAAAGCCAAGTGGCTGGTGACCATGTTGCTTCGCGTCTTTGTCTGCGCCGCCATGCCTCGTCAAGTCCAGTAGGATTCGAACCATCCTTGTCAGTCAGGAACCCAGCCCTGGCAGTGCCAGGGCGAAAACATTCATTGTCAGTGACCCGGCTTCTGAGCGGCTCTGCGGCATCAGAGCCCTGAAACCTCCCATATCTTAAGGCGAAGGGGGCGGGGGTCATCTCATGCACATTCGATCCAGAGTTCAATCATTCCAAAAAAAGGCCTAAACCAAGATCATGGGAATTTAATTACCTTAGCCCATGCCCGGTCCTTTCGTGAGGCTGTGTCGTCTCACGGTGAGGTTTTCTTCGGTATCGACAGCCAACGCCGACCTCAGCAGGAGGCCCGAACATTGGAGCAGAGCGAGATGGCCGGGGTGACTGTCTACGAGCTGCATTAGGAGGGACAGGCTTGCCTAGTTCACGTGCTCTTGATCCAGCTCGTTGACTAGTGCCCATGCCAGATGAGGCGTTGCGCGATGAATCGAATTCAGCTTTGCAATTGCAGACAGGCATTCGCCGTTGTGACAGCCTCAAGGGATGCACCTGGCTCTCACGAATCTGGTCCCGGATTTTCGGGCAGACCGGCGAAAAGATGGCTGCATGGTCAAGGCGAAGAAGATCTTGATGAGGCGGCCTATTTACGACAGAATGGCGGCACCTGTCATGAATAACTGGTGGCCTGCTTTTCGCCGAAGTTTTAGATAGTTGTTTGTACATTCGGCACGCGGTAATTACTGAACAATTACATGCGAGCACCTGGCGGGACTTCACGTGTCTGTGGGCAGCAGTCGGGTGTTGGCCGTTAGGCTGGTAACCTTACATAATCAGCCGGTCATTCCCCGGCTGCAACATCACGTCACAGGCTCGGATGAAGTGGGGACCGCGCCTGGAGCTCCAGCTTCAGTTTCAACCCACTTCAGGTCCAGATCCCACCAACAGCATCACCAGATTCGACCGAGCATACCTTGGCGGACTTTTCAGCTGCATCTACACCGCTGACCTTCGCGACGAAACCAACAACAAGATATCCCGACTATGCTGCATACGAAATGGACGCGCTGATACGAAATGCAACGGATAAGTGTAGCGGTGACATCAACAAGGCCCTGAGGCCGAACTCCCGCGCCGTCTTTGTCCAGTTGGCCTTGTCGCTGATTCTCGGTGTATCGGCCTTTATCGCATTTTGCATTCTTCGCCCACGATGGCCGACACTTTATGCGGCGCGCAAGCGCCGACTAAATCCAAGAATCGGACTGCCGACACTTCCTAATACCTTCTGGGGGTGGATTCCGGTCTTGTATCGGGTTACGGAAGAGCAGGTCCTTGCGTCCGCTGGTCTCGATGCCTTCGTCGTACGTGCAACATTGACACTTGTGCTCGGTATCGCATGTCTGACTGACCTCGCCAGTTCCTCTCCTTCTTCAGAATGGCCATCCGAATCCTCGTCATCATGGCATTTTTCGGCCTCGTCGTCCTCCTCCCCATCAATCTTCAATTTCAACGAAAGAACTTTCCTAAAGCGAGTATCGCGAGCGGCAATTGGTTGACATCATACTCGTACTATGTTTCCCATACCGCTACATATCTTTCCGACGCCAATGACGAGGATGGAGATCCCGACAATCCCCTCGATTACAACCATAGCTACCTTTGGGCCTGGCTAGTCTTTGTCTACGTCTTTTCGGGGCTTACGCTGTACATCCTTAACAAGGAGACCTTTAGGGTTATTCACATTCGACAAGAATACCTGGGAACCCAGTCGACCATCACTGACAGAACGTTCCGCTTATCGGGTATCCCCCAGAAGATGCGATCCGAAGACAAGATCAAGCACCTGATCGAGAAACTTAATATTGGGAAAGTTGAGAGTGTTAGTCTCGTCCGCGACTGGAGAGAAATAGACTCTCTCACGGAGCAACGAGCTCAAGTTTTGGCTAAACTGGAAGAGAGTTGGAGTGTTTTCCTCGGGAAACGGTCTGCCCTCCCCAAATATGTGCAGCGCCTACGAGACCCGGACGCAGAGCCGTCCGTCCTGGAGCCTCGGGAGGGCGAAGTCGACACGGAGGCAGGGGAGAATGGCCGGCTCCTTGGACACAACGAACTTCAGCCAGATTTTGCCGAGGGGCAACGTCCCAAGATCCGGATCTGGTACGGTTTCCTCAACTTACAGAGTCGCCGCGTAGACGCCATTGATTACTACGAAGAGAAGCTCCGCCGTCTTGACGAGAGAATCTACGAAGCCAGGGAGAAGGACTACACGCCCACTGACCAGGCCTTCGTAACGATGGATTCTATTACTGCCTGCCAGATGGCGATCCAGGCCCGCATCGACCCTCGACCGGGTCAGTTCCTTACCAAACCCGCACCTGCTCCATCAGACATCATGTGGGCCAACACGTACGCACCTCGAGGTCTCCGAAGGCTGCGGTCATGGACGGTCACAATCTTCGTTGCGGCTCTGTCCATACTGTGGATTGCAATTCTCGCTGCCATCGCAGGTCTCCTGAGTGTCTGCAACTTCCAGCAATGGTTCCCGTCCGTGGTCGAGTTTCTTAAGAACTTTCCGACTATTAAGGACCTAATTGAGACATCCCTGACGACAGTGCTTGTCTCGTTGCTCAACGTGGCCGTGCCCTACCTCTATGACTACTTGTCTTACCAGCAGGGCATGATCTCCAAGGGCGATGTGGAGCTGTCCATTATCTCTAAGAACTTCTTCTTCACTTTTGTCAACATTTTCCTGGTCTTCGCTGTCTCGGGTACTGCGCTCAGCGTTTTCAAGATCTTTCAAGACTTCCAGGATTCGTGGGGCAGCACGGCGAAATTGGCAAACTTGATTGGGTCGCAGATACAGGCCCTGGGTCTCTTCTACTCCAACTTCATCATGCTCCAAGGTCTCGGTCTGTTCCCCTTCAGGCTCCTGGAGGTTGGCAGCGTTTTCCTATACCCGATCTACCGCATGGGTGCCAAGACCCCTCGAGACTTTGCGGAGATTATGCAACCGCCGGTTTTCAGCTACGGCTTCTATCTACCGACTGCGTTGCTGATCTTCATGCTTTGCCAAATCTACAGCACATTGCCATTTGGGTGCCTGATCCTGCCGTTGGGGGTTATCTACTTCACCTTTGGCTACTTCACCTACAAATATCAGCTCTTGTACGCCATGGACCAGCCACAACATGCCACAGGAGCGGCTTGGAGAACAATTTCGTACCGCATCGTGTTGGGGCTCGTGGTTTCCGAGGTCGTCTTGTCCAGCGTCATGGCGCTGCAGTCGGGTTTTCTACAATCTATCCTGGTCCTGCCCCTTGTCGTCCTTACGATCTGGTACAGCTTCTACTTCAGACGGCGATTCGAGCCTTTGACTCGCTTCATCTCTTTGCGAAGTATTCGGGCCGAGATTGACGACGAGGACGCCGTCATCTTTGACGAGGACTTTGAGGGTCCCAGACCGTCTCAGGGCCTTTTGAGACGGGGAAGCACGATCGATGAGGATAAGGAGAAAGGCATGAAGTTCCTGAATCCCAGCCTCACCAAGAAGTATGTTCCCATTCTTCTATTTATTCCTAAACTTGTTCTGATTTTTCGCAGACTGGAACAACCGTGGATTTACCAGGATCCACCTTCGACTGAGGAGTCGGAAGAAGAGAGCAGCGTTGAAACCGAGAGGCCAAATGCCCCTGCGAACACGGCCTCGGCGGCATCCGATAGTTCGATGAGCCTCGGCGACACGCATATATGGCGCCAACAAGCCGATAGCAACAACCGTTGAAGTGGTCGGGCTACTTATTAAATGGCTGCCATTCGGTGGCAGCTGTAGATATGATTCACAGTCTATACGGGATCGCGAATGGAAGACCTCACCTTATGAAAGGGCAACGGCTGTGGCTGTGGATAGCGGGGATAACAGCACTATACCACTTGGGAGTTTGGAGTGACCAGTGTTTTGTACGGCTAATGATGCGAGGAACTTAGTAATGATTACGGAGCGGAGGGATTGTCACCATTATTGGATCTTGTGAATCTTGCGTCTCTGCTGCAGAGCCCACCTTGCGTCAGCAAATGCTGGGGCTTCTTTCCCTGATCGTCCAGAACAGCTGATAGGCTCAGCTCCCATTGCGGTTAGCGAGGTGCCCAGAGCTCCAGAAGGAAAGGCATGGCGGGGTAAGGTAAGGTCCTGGACCTTAGCTCTTTGGGAATCAGTGGAGGCCGCTGAAGTTCGCCAAAGGACAAGCTTAAAACGGCTGCAGGCCTAGCTGGGGATGACCACGTCATTTCCCGTTGTCAGCAGTGAGCAGCACCCTTCCGTTCTGGTCCCTGATTGCCGGCAGGAGGGAGGCAGCTGCAGCTGCCTCGAGCATTGCAGCAAGCTGAATTGCCTTCTCACGGAAGCCAGAATGGGGAAGGCGGCAAACCTCGAAGCCAAGGCTGACGTCTCGAAGGAGGGGTCAACCTAATGGACCTGAATTTTGGCTTCCGCTATTACAACCTTGGAAGTTGCTGCCTTTGCTAGGTAAGTCTTCGCCTGCCTCGAAATTCACTCGACCTCATTCTTCCACCGCCATCCTCGCCATCCTCATCACTTCATACTCTTCTGTAACCTCAATCACTTTGGCAAGCCTCTGTTTACCCACTGTCTAGCATCGTCTTTTCCTATCGCATCGATACCACAACTCAATCGCCCATCATGAAGCTCGCCGTCTTCAGCGCGAAGGCCTACGACAAGAAATATCTAGGGGCCGAGTTCGAGGCCAAGAAGGCGCACTTCTCCAAGCACACCCCAAGCGATTTTGATGTCATCTTCCACGACTTCTCCCTTAGCCTCGAGACGGTCGATCTCGTTAAGAACGTTGATGCCGTCTGCGTCTTCGTCAACGACGTTCTCAACGCCCACGTCCTCCAAGAACTGCACAAGACAGGCGTCAAGGCAGTCCTCCTGCGCTGCGCAGGCTTCAACAACGTCGACCTTAAGGCGGCCGAGAAGCTCTCCATCTTCGTCGCCAACGTCCCCTCCTACTCTCCCGAGGCCGTCGCCGAGTTCGCCGTCTCCCTGCTGCAGACGCTCAACCGATGCACCCACCGAGCCTATAACCGCACCCGCGAGGGCAACTTTAATCTGGATGGACTCCTGGGCAAGACCGTTCACGGCAAGTCTGTCGGTATTATCGGCACGGGACGCATCGGCGTCTCGATGGCCCGCATCATGAAGGGCTTCGGTTGCAAGTTGTACGCGTTTGACCCCTTCGAGTCGGATGCCTTCAAGGAGCTCGGGGAGTACCTGCCGTTGGAGGAGCTCCTGCCCAAGTGTGACTTCGTCAGCTTGCACTGCCCGCTGATGGAAAAGACGAAGCACATCATCAACGAGAAGACGTTGAAGTTGATGAAGCCCGGCTCCATGCTGGTCAACACTTCGCGCGGTGGGTTGATTGACACTAAGGCCGTCACCCATGCCCTGAAGAGTAAGCATCTCGGCGGCTTGGCGTTGGACGTGTACGAGGGTGAGGGAGACCTCTTCTACAACGACCACTCGGGACACATCATTGATGACGACGTTCTCACGCGGCTGATGACGTTCCCCAACGTCTTGATCTGTGGCCACCAGGGCTTTTTCACGGAGGAGGCTCTGCAGGAGATTTCGGAATGTACCTTCCGCAACCTCGAGGATTTCATGCTCGGTCGCAAGTGTCAAAACTCTCTGGTCAAGAATGAGTTCGTCATGTCTCGCAGAGATTCTCTGCCGGTGCGCATTGTCTAGGTCGTGGTTGAAGCCAATTTCGACTTGGTGCGAAACGGAACACCTGGAATTGATTGATGGGTACCCTAAGTCTATACCTCTCGATGCTCGAGACCGTTAGGTAGTTATGGATCATGACTTATGAACACACGATTCCCTGCAATGTCCTCACTTCATCATACGGGAGTTATGTGCTAACTGGATATGACACATACCATCGACTCGGACACCAACAAATGCTAGACTCGGTCTGACTGAGGTATGATTATGATTCAGGTTCTATTCAAAATTAAGGATGGCAAAGCCATGTACGCTTCTATGCTGTCTATTATGCGGGCCAACTCCTGAATTCCTCCACTCAACGCCAATCATTACGCCGATTGAACCACACGTGATCTTCAAATGATAATGGAATCCAGAGAAAAGGCCAATGCGGCAACGAAACTTCCAACAAGGTCTGAAGCTCGAGTTCAATCGAGGATAGGGGACTCTCGCTACGCATTTACGCAGGCTCGAAGGTGCGGGTAGGCGCCAGCGCGTTCTTATGCGGGGGGAGCGTCGCCTTCTCCACATCGGAACCAGATGCAGAAGTCTGCTCGTCGTCCCCAGAGTACGCGTACTTGCTCCTCTCGCGGATGTTGGCACCGTACACCCAGAACAAGAAAGGGATCGCGCAGCAAGCAAGGCCGATGAAGGCAAGCAGCGTCGAGGCCCATTGGTCACCAAGACGATCGTACATCTGCTCCGTGAACAAGACGACGCCGGCGCCCCAGAAGGACCGGATGCAGGTCTTTGCGGCGAGCGCGGAGGCCGCCTGGTGTTGGTACGAGTCGACGAGGTAGTTGTTGGCCGAGTTGTAGAGGAAGATGAAGCCGAAGCCGACGGGGAAGCCGCCGAGGGCGGGACCGGCCCAGTGGAGGTGCGGGTAGGACGTCCAGGCGAAGATGAAGAGGCCCACGGGGATGAACCAGCAGGAGAGCATCATGGGGATGAGGCGAATCTCGGCGGGCGGGTTGCCGTCGTGCTTGGCGACCATCTTGAGGTAGTGCTTATTGACCCAGGGAGAGCACATGGCCGAGAGAACGACGCCGACGGCGAGGGGGATGAACATGAGACCCGTGGTGGAGGCGGAGTAGCCCTTGCGCTGCTGGTAGATGATGGGGAAGGCGACGAAGAACATGTACAGCAGGCCGTAGAGGACGGACATGTAGATGGAGATGAGGAAGACGATGAGCTCGCGGAAGAGGAGCTGGAAGGGGCGGATGAGGAAGATGCCGAGCCGCTCGGAGAGGGGGCGCATGTCGATGTCCTGCTCGGTGACGTGGGAGGGGTCCGAGGTGGACTTGCGGAGCTTGGCGGCGCGGCGGGCGAGGATCGTGGGCGCGTACGTCTCGGGGACGGTGAAGGTGATGAGGACCCAGACCACGAAGGCGAGGATGAGCTGGATCCAGTACAGCCAGCGCCAGCCTGCCGCGTCGGAGAGGAAGCCGCCTACGAGAGGGCCGACTGGGGGAAAAACACTCGTTAGCGTCGTGTGGGTCTCGAGGAGGAGGAGGGGGGAAGAGGGAAGAACAGCAAAAACGTACTGGCTGGTCCGATGAAGGGGGCCGCGGAGAAGGCGGCCATGGGGACACCGCGCTCCTCGTTACGCCAGAGGTCCGCGAGGGTGCCGCCGACGAGGGTCATTGGGGCGGAGAAGGCGATGCCGTCGATGGCGCGGCAGACGATGAGGGTGCCGAGGTTCTTGGCCACGGCGCAGGGGACGATGAAGACGACGGCGATGAGGAGGGTGGAGCCGTAGATGACCTGCCTGCCGTAGATTTCCGAGAGGGGCGCGAAGGCCATGGGGCCGACGCCGAAGCCGATGACGAAGACGGTGATGCTCACGAGCGCGGCCTCCCTGCTCACGCCGAACTCGTCGGCGACGCCCGCGATGTCGGCGGTGATGACGGACGAGCAGAAGGCGACGACGAAGCAGGTCATGGCGACGACCATGGTGCAGTACCACTTGTAGGCCTTTGACCAGTTCTTGGGGTTCTGGGCGTCGCCCGGGGTGAAGGTGACGAGCTTGTAGTTGGAGGCCTGGCCGGAGGCGGAGACGGCGGGCGGGCCGGGGATCTGTCCGTCGTTGGTCTCGACGAGGTACTCGTCTAGGTTCGCGTTGGGGGAGAGGGTACGGTAGGGGAGGTTGACGTCGAGGTCCGGGTCGACTTGCTCCTTTGTGACGACGGGGTGGAGGACGTTTGAGGCGATGGAGGAGCGGCGGTGATGCGTTGTTGTGTTTGAGGGGTTGCGGGTGTGGTTTGTTATCGAGGCGTATTGGGGTGAGGAGGATGAGGCGGAGCCTGGGGGAAGGGTGTTTGAGGACGAGGAAGTCCTTGATGGGTTTTCCATCTTGGCGGTTTAAAGGGGGGTGCGGGTTGGGGGGGGGATAAGAATGTATTTTGATTTGACTAGTGAGCAAGAACGTAGGCTCCCCTTAAGGGAAAGATCACGAGAGAGTGTAATGAGAGGACTGGTGGTGAGGGTGAAGACCCGGGACTGTTACACAAGCTCAAGGAGCAGAATAAGACTTCTTCTTCTATATCTTCGCGGGGGGAGGGGATCAGCTTGTATTTATATTCTTTCCCATCTCGGACGAACCAAAAAAATTCTGCGTCACTTTTCCGAGGATACTTATGTCTCTCCTGGTAACTGCTCCTGGCGACAGGGGATGGGTTCCGGTCGCAATTCGGGCTATGGGTGGGAAATCGGCGGCGGCATTCGGAGGACCCACCGACCGTCTGGGCGGGTACCCGCTTTTCCCGTCCGATGGTGCGATTTCTTTGGCGGGCGGTTGTTCTCGTGGGACGGGACCTTTACTAGATAGAAGGGGGTGTTTGCTTCGGAAGAGGCCTGGAAGCCATGGGAACGCGGCATGGCCCTTGAGTCCATTCATGTGGCACCCGCGTCAGGTTTCGGTGATGGTGATTCCCCACTGATGTCAACCAGTTTCGTCATGGTTTTTGTTGCGAGAACGGAGGTTGAGTAATACTGCGGCGATCGTTGAGAGGCGGGAGACGGGAGACGAGAGACGAGAGACGTCCACGCAGTAGCTTTTCTCGGGTTCACCTTTTCGACAAGTGCGATACATTGAGATAAGAGGATTAGATGCAGTGTCATCTTCCGCAGCTGCAGCGTGCAGGATTCGGCTGTCAACGGGGGAGAGGGGTGAGCAAGGGATGAACTAAGGTTAAGAAGGGGAGGGGGGGGCACAACCACGAATACGTGTCGGAAAACGTGTCGGGCGCTGCTCGTCCTGGGTGATGCGATGCAACGCCGACGTGAGGCTATTCCAGGGACGGCAAGGACGAATTTCCCGCTTTGGATGTTTTTCCCCCTGAAAAGCTTCGTTCGTGGTCGAAGGTGGCGGCGGCCTTGGGTCGTGGACTTGCTCCAATCGCGAGTTGTTCGTTTCCCAAGCCGATACAACAACGCGCACATGGATATTTGAGAACCTTCGCTCTCTCCAGGCTGGCATGTCCCGGTTCCGTTTGATTTCCATGCGACTGGCTTCGGCGCAAGTTCTTTTCTTCCTTTCCGTGAGTCCTTTGCGGCTCTGGCCCGGTGATGGGGGTCTGTGAGTCTAGGCAGTCCAGGGAAGACGTGGACGGGTCTGGGAATAAGAGGGAATGAATTTTGCGGGTCTTGGCGGTGCTTTAGTTCGAGTCGTCGACGGGGGTGGCTTAATCTCAGGGCTGAACAGGGGGGGAGAAATCTCGGGATGTGTTCGGGGTGTCGTCATTGTTTTTTTTTTCCCATTTCTCTGTGACTCAAAGGGAATCATCATGAAGTAATTCCCCCCTTTTGCTTTATCTCCTCAATGGCTTGGTGAATGCTTCTATCTAAAATTTCAAAGCCTATTCTGTGATCCTCCTTTAGAGTTTGAAGAAGGAGCCTGGGACGGTGCTGAGTGCGTCGGTTCTCAGCCAAACAAAAAAAGGCCCCTTTCGTCCGGGACGCACAGATCCACAGAAAGCCGAAAACAATGGACCCACAGCGGAGACCCGGTTCGGAGAGGGTCCCACCGCCGGCCGCAGAGATTTCGCTGATCCTGGTTTCTTTGCGGCGAGAGGAAGAAAAGGTTTTTTTGTTTGTTTTACCCTCTCGTTGCCTCGCGGCACGTTCCTTCTACCAGGGATGACGCCCTTACGGGTGTTGACATATTTGTTTATTCCCATGGCACGTCTGCAGCTCTAAAGCGCTGCAATTCGACGCCAACGAGCTAGAGCAATGCGGGCGATTAACCAAGGAGAACTCGGTAAGTGGAGTCGGAGCAAAAAAGGTTTCCTAGGATGAACAATGCTAAAGATAAATTTGATATGGATTTTTGTAGTATACACGACTGTTTGCTTCAACTGCGCTGCGCTTTTATTCCCGGCGGAGCGAAGTGGGGTCTCACTCAGTCCGGCTACCGTTATCAGCGAGCTTTTATCGTCAGATTGATTAGGCATATTGGGCGCGTGCGTTGACACGAGTCTTTGTGTGTCTAGTGTAACTTTGGAGACGCTAAACACTGGAGCCAGGTGTCCATCCGCCGCATCCCTTGTGGAAAAGACAGAGGTTAACAAGAGGAGATCGCACGGTCAGGGGTCACGGTTTGGCCATTCCACCGACATCGCAGGCAGCCTGTGAAGCATGCCCCGAAGCCCTGAGATGCTGGTGGATGAAGGGGACCTGTCGCATAAGGTTTGTCAAGGGGTACGATGACAGAGTATCTTACGATGGACATGGGGTCTTGGAGGCAACCCTGCGAGATGAGCCAAGATGGCGGGAGTCAGTCGGAATGGTGGTGGTGCTGGTTCATGGGGGTGTGCTGTGAGAGGCGCGTGGATGGCGCGGGATGGTTCGCGACTGAGGGTTACGCGGGCCTGGATTTCTCTGCGGTTGTTACCTCAAGAACGAACCGTCGTCGCGGATATCGACTATCCATGGGTTCTCTCGGTCATGTGCGGTGACGCTTTGGGTTTGGGATGGCGGTTAGCTCTGGCTGCAGTCGAGTGGATCTCCCGCGTCTAAAAAGTCGGACCTCGCGACTTGCGTTGCCCGCGTTCACGGCCTCGTTGGTCGGCGTTGATGTTGCCGATGCGTGGTCGTTAGCACGGCGGGATCTGGGAGAGTTTAAACTTTCGGGTAGTGCCCAGACGGACTGATGCGGCAAGCGGCTTGACTCTATCGTCTTCTCGCTAAGTCAGCCAGTCACGCCCCATCTCTTGCTTGCCAAGGCCAAGCTGTCGAGAGGTGTGGTCAGGGGGATCGATTCTGATCTCGTACCAGGCCAATCAGAATGATTCGATCGAGCCGACAGCCGCTTGGATCGATGAACGAAACATTTTTGTCGCGCTCGCGAGAGGCCGACGACGGGATGCTGCCGTCTTCGATACCCGGCTCGCTGCCTGCACAACACCCGACATGGAACTACCGGTCATCATTGCCGCTGGGGAGATCGCGCTAAGTCGGAGGCTCTTGAACTCCCGCATACCTTGGAAATGGTGTCGATTGTGTGGCGCATATGAAATGATCTAGCTTCGAGCAAGCTTACAGCCGTTGCAACTTTAGTTTCGACTCTTCTGCATCGTAGCGGATGGGTTGTCACGTCCGCCAAGGGGCGCAAGTTCGCTTTGATCAAAATGTCCGTATCTGACGTGGATGAAAGTGGCCTGACCTGCGAATTCAGCGTCTGTGAGGAATTTAGTACCGTCGATTAAGGGTTCCGGAGTAGTTTAGGCGAGCTCGCTGTTTGGCGCCGTGCCGGTCCGGGTGCCGGCCGGAATCGAGGCCCCGCTTTCTCCGTACCTTAGGTAGTCCGGGCCGAAGTGGGACATGCAGACCACTGGCGAACGGGCTGACACTAGGTACCTACCTTGTACTGTGAAATTTCCCAGTATCTGCTGCCAAGTCGACCAGAAAACGCAGAAGGGCCAAGCATGTGGATTGGGAAAGGAATCTTGCCTTCCGTGTAGAAGCTTCAACGGGATTACCAAAGTGACTTTGTGGCAATGACAACCTCACGCGCCTACCCTGGACGGCAATACGTGAAGACTATAGGGAAAGAAAGGTATTCTTTCCTACCTCACCTATCTTACTGCAAACGCCGCATCTCTACGGGCAAGTGCGATGGTTTAATGGCATCTTCACCTACGTACCTTACCTTACCTAGCCTTGTAGGGAACGCGTTACACTTCATACCTCCTCGCCCACCACGCTACCCGGCCTCAAGCTCAGAGCAATTTGCCATCTTCATCTCCCAGCCGTGGCAATCCAGTGAGCATCTTCAACAAGACAAAACCGGTATCTTCAGCAGCAAAACTACCGATCGTCATCGTCTCGATCCCACTCCAGAGAATTTTGTTCCGCCGCTTCGTAATCAAGTCGTCTCCCAATCCCGCGATACACATCGGGTACCGTGGAATTCTTGTGGCCGACATGGCGAATCTTGGAGACCAACAAGTCGTCACACCAGCACTATCATGGGACTACCTCTTACCCGAATTAGTGGACGAAATATACCTCCTTCTCGATCCAATTGACTTCGATTCCGCCAGGCGTACCTCTCATCTCTGGCTCTCAAGGGGCATGAGGGAACCGATTCTCGACTTCATGCTGAAAAGAGGAGGCTGGTGGTCTAGTCTCAAGTCCATCAAAGGCTTGCACCCACCACCGGTCGATCAAAAAGACGCGGAGTCAATCAAGTCAAAGTGGCTTGCAAAGGAATGCAAACTCGCAAGCAATTCCTCAGCACATCGATTGCGTGATACTTTTGTTCAAATCGGAGAAACGGACTTCACCGAGCTTGGAATTGGCGATGGAATTGGCGAGTCGTACAAGGCAGTCCCAGGCTTCACAAACAGTGTTTGCGGCAGGTTTCTTATGGTCCATCGACAGGCTACCGTCTATGTCTACGAAATCAACCACAAATGCCATTCCGTCCAGCAAGGCCCTTCCACATCAACAGAGGTGGAAAGCACCAAGCATCCCAAAGGCCTCCTTCAACCAATAGCGACAATCAGCTGCGGATCTAACGTCATTGCATGTGCCATGGACACCTCGTGCGGGTACTACGCAGTTGGTGTCTTGACGCAAAAATACTGCCCACAGGTCTGCGAATTCACTGGCCTGAGAGCCTCGAACGGGCAAAGCTTGACATGGGACCCAAAGCCCGACGACGCCGTGGCCCCGTCAGGTCAGCCCGTGGAAACAAGGTGTGTCTGTCGAACTCAGCCGTTTTCACAGGCGCCTCCCCGCCTGACCTGTCGTCACGAAGTGACCTGGCACCTTAATGACCAGGACGGTGCGCCACGCTCTATCGCACTTTCTCCCCACCCACCAGGCGTGGCCTTCGGCTATTCCTCCATGATTGACTTTTACTGTTGGTGGCTCGACGGAACAAATCGTCGAAGATTTGTTGGTCGTTTCAATTTGCAAGCACCGAGCGACTTTCTCTGCTTCCTACGACCTCGTTCAGAGTCCGACATCAAGAATAAAAATATTCGACTCATCAGCTCACCCGCGGCCGTGAATCCCGATGCCAACCCCGTAGGCCGTCCTCCAGAGAGTCCTGGCGTCATATGGCGCTGCCAGGCTGATGATCGGCCTAGATTGATCTATCACAACAGATATAGGCTCAGAGAAAAGATCATTGGGCGTCAATGCTCAAGTCCTGCCATAGCTACATCTAGCTCGACCTCAAGAACATCGTCCAAAAACTATCGATGTATTCCTTTGGCCGATGGCAGTAAAATCCTCTTTACTGACCCCTTGTCGGGCCATTTGTGCATTGGTAGCGACTTGACCTATGGCCCCGAGGCATATCTGATGAGAAGGTTTCAATTTCGAAAACCAGAAGCAGCCATTTCAACAGCGCCCACTGCATATGCTGTGGGGACCGATTTGGAATATAGCATCCGCGTTGTTGCTGTATTTCCAGCTGCAGCATGGGCTACAGCAGCTAGCTCCCAGCCCGAAGACCAAGTTCTTGTCTTCTACAGCGTCCCCTTGGACAGGTTCAAGTGCGATCACTACTGCGACTTCTTTGACGGCCAAGTCGTTACGTTCTGCTCTGGCGTCACTGAGCTTGCCTTGGACGGTGGTCTCGATGTGCTCATTTGGGCGTTCAGCAGGAAAGGCTAGGGACGCTGCTGGGGTTTCAACAAAGGAAAGAACGAACCGATCGTTCGGAGTATGGCCCATGAGGATGGAAGCCTACGACTACTGGACTCGGAACAGGACGTAATGATGCCAGATATGGGGGATGAGGCTTGACAAGCTGACGGCGAAGCAAGAATGGCAGGCGCATCTGGCCATGCAGTGACAAGCATCTTGGCACGTCCTTCTGAGAGTATTTCGGTCCCGTCTAGTCGTGGAGAGCAAGGACAATGGCGGAAACGTATAAGTTGAACTGGCGGAGAAGATGGAAGGAACTGCGAGGGTTGACGTGGAAGTTGGTTGAAAAACGGACAGGAGGAAGGCGAAAATAATGTGCATCGGAGCATAATCAAAAGCATCGACAACCAACCCATTACACTGCACCATTGGTTATTAGTTTCTCTGGGAGTCCGCAAAGACGTGCCTTTCGGAATGATCGATTCCGAGGTACCTACCACCTGGAACGCTTCTCTTCGACTGCTTCTATCGTCTATACACTCCATGAATCGTGTAATCCTTCTTAGGCCCAGTCACAGTGTATGCAATGTTCCACTCCTTCAGATTCACCGCCTTGAAGGTGAAGTCATAGTTGACATTGTAGTAGTCGTCAATGCAAAGATGGCCGGCCTTCGCCTTCCACCCCTCACCCTCACCTCCGGGGGGGGGCAGGAACTCGATCTCGTGGAAGAGGTAGTCGGCCCTCTTCGCGTCGTCCGTCTTGACGAACCAAACGCTCACGCGATCCGTCTTCTCGTCGTACCTCCAGACGTAGCGCCGCGCGGCCCTGAAGACCAGCCCGTTGTCCGCGCGGAACTCGCCGTCCTCGACGTAGAGGTACTCGGTCGCGAGACCCTCGTCCGAGGGATCCTCTCCCGGCGCGGAACCGCCAGAGGCGCACTTCAACCCGTCGGCCGCCGTCTTGTCGCGGAGGAGAAACTGTGCTTTCCCGCTGAAGTGCCCGCTCGGATGCGTGGGGAGCCTGCTCCTGAGGTCGCGTTCGAGCTTCCACGTCCCCAGCAGACTTCGGAAGACGGCTCTGGCGACGAAGCGCGGGGTGGTGAGGCCCGCGATGGCGGTGTCGCGAGTCGCGGCCAGAGACTTGGCCGCCTCGTTCCTGGCGGCGTCGTCCGCGAGCGGGGAGACGTAGCGTGCGGGCGTGAGGATGTCCATGGGCCTGCTGTTGTGCGGTAGCGCGGGCGTCGGCGGGACGGGGAAGGGGGAGATCGGGATCCCCAGCGCCGATGAGAACTCCTGCATCAGGTACGCGTAGTCGCCCATGGGGAACTGTGAGGCGCGGGGGTCGTCGCGGAGGGAGACGGCGCGCCAGTCCGACGCGTCGTCGAGGAGGGCGTCCGAGAGCTTTGGCGGCGGCGGGGCGAGGGCCGGGGGAGTCCAGAGCGCGGCGAGGAAGCGGGCTTGCATCTCCATGACGCCCCAGTACGGCGACCTGTAGAAACCCACGAAGCCGAGGGTGGGGATCTCCTTGACGTGGGTTCCGTGGAAGGCGAGGGCCAGGGGGAGGTCGCGGTGTTGGGGGGAGTGTTTGAGGGTGTCGAGGACCGTCTCCGGGAGGAAGGAGAGGCATGGGGAGGGGTCGAAGCCCGTTGCGAGGATGACGGCCGCGACGTCTTGGATGGGGCCTCCTGTTGTCGATGCGGTTCTGTCGGTGACGGATTGGAGTTTGCCGTTTGAGACGGTGATGAGGCCTGAGCGGACGAACTCCATGTAGTTGTCGCTTACGGCGAGGTAAGCGGGCTCGCTGTGGTGTTTGGGGGTTACGGCGACGGTCGGGGAGAAGGAGGATTGGTCATCGCCCAGGGATGTGGTGTAGATGCCGTGGGTCAACCTCGCGGCTTCAGGTGTGATGTGGCCTTGGCTGTTCTGGAGCGGTTGTGGCCGGTTGGCGAGGTTGTAAGACGGGAGATCCAGGGGGAGAAACGGCGCTGCTGCTGAGCCGGGCTAGAGAATGTCAGGCCTTTTTTTTCTTTTTCTTTTTCTTTTTCTTTTTTTTTCAATAATGACTTTGGTCGGTTACCTTTGGGGTAGTGTAGAGAGGGAAGACCCATGTCGGACGCTGTACGAGGTGGTGAACGGACAATCTGTCCGCGTTTGGCACCGGGACCGGGTCGGGTGAGTTGACGGCTGCGGAGACGTGGGCCGCGACGGTGCCCGATATCTCAACGCCAGACATCTGGCCGCCCACGACCAAGATCTTCCCGCCGTCCTTGACGCCGTCGGGGAACAGGCTTTGGAGATCGCGGTACCTGCTGCTATGGATCACGGGCACGTCCGTCTCCCCGGCGACGTCCGGGACGACTGGCTTCCCGAAGAAGCCAGACGAGACGAGCAGATAATCGAACACCGCCCTCGTCTCCCCGCCGGCGTCCGACTCGACGGTGACGGTCCACGTCCCGTCGCCGGCCAGGTCCGTCTCGACGACGCGGTGGCCGAGCCTCACCTCGGCGGCGGCGGCCACGTAGCGATCGAGATACCGCTCGAGGTAGCGGCCGACCATCCAGGCGCGCGGGAACTCGGGCTCGTCGGCGCCCCAGGCCAGGTCGCTGAACTGGACGGTGTGCTTGCTCTGGTTGGCGACCATGAGCGGGTGCACGAGGCCGTCCGGGTCGTCGCGGCGCGTGGGCCAGAGGCCGCCGACGCGCTTCTGGGCGTCGTAGACGGTGACGGTGAAGGCGCCTGGCGGTGCGTTGTGGAGGAGCGTCTTGGCTGCTACGAGACCCGACGGGCCGGCGCCTGGGAACGGGAAGAGAGGTTAGAACATCGGCCCGAGGTGTCTTCGGCCGGGAATGGTGAGATCCGGGGGCCGGGGGGCGGGGGACGGGGTTCAGGTACCGACTATGCAGACTCGCTTGGCCATATTATTGAGGCTGTTGAGCAGGGGGTGGTTGATGGAGAGGTGGGATGAAAGGTGTGGTGAGATGATTGATGCCCCTCACTTTTTTTTTGTTTTTGTTTTTTTAAGAGAAATATCCCTGTGGAAGGATCCTGGCGGCGAAGGTTAGGCCAGCTTCTTTAGACTCAATCAATATTTTGGCTTGCTGTTCATCATCACATGAAGCCTAACGAGGTGCTTGTTCGTCGGCTTTGAGCCAGGGATGAAGTTGTCGCCTCCTTGTCTTTCGGGGTTTAGCCGTGATGACGAGGCTTTGTCGCCGATTGGAGGCGGCGTGGTCTTAGTCAGCACTCCATCCCCTCCATGATCGGCGCCGGGGTTTGATGATCCGTCGCCAGGTGGTAAATCCATCAAATATCTGTTGCCAGACGGCAGCATGATGGATGGCAGTCAACACAGGACAAACTTCCTCGAGAGATTCTTGATAATCAAATAATAAACATTTCTGAATTAAGAGGTCTAAGGGCACGAGTTCCTCTACTCTCCCGTCTTCGGCTTCGCCCGTCTCAGCGAGTCTAAAAGAAAGCGGCAACAACCAGACCGCAAGCACCCAGAGCGCCGAAGACGCTCGCGAAAGAAGCACGCTCAGCTCCAGAGCCCGCAACGGCCGATGGGGTCGCGCGAGCGGTTCCAGTAGGCGTAGCTCCCGTAGTAGAAGTGGAAGAAGTGGTAGAAGCGGTAGAAGTGGCAGAAGCGGTAGAAGTGGCAGAAGAAGCAGAGCAAGCGGTGGGCGTGACCAGAGACCCATCGGGGCCGAAGGGGCTGTAACCCAGGCAACCGGCGTAGTCGGAGGCGCACGCGGACCGGTTCGCGTCGGGCTGGCCGCGGCACGCGTTGTACGCATCGTAGCACTTCCGGGCGCACTCGTCCCCGGCAGGGGCGGTCGGTGCCGCGGAGACGGTGGGCGTCGGGACGGGAGGCGCCTTGGCGGCGACGGAGCAGGCGGTCGGGGTGACGAGAGGGCCCTCGGTGCCGAAGGGGTTGTAGCCGAGACATCCGGCGTACTCGGCGGCGCAGGTGGCGTGGTTGGCGTCCGGGCCCCCGCGGCACTTGTCGTACGCGCTGGCGCACGCCCGGGGGCAGTCGGCGCCTGGCGCCCCGGAGACGGTGGGCGTCGGGGCCGTGTTGGTGGCGGTGTCCGGGATGGTGAAGGTGGTGGCCTCCGTGATGGTGTACGTATTCGGGCCGTAGGTGAGGACCGTAGGGCTGGGGCAGTAGGTCGTGAGGTCGCTGACGACCTGGGTCACGTAGACGGATGCACCGCTGCTGGTGGGAGAGGCGCTGGCGAGCTGCGCGGCGCCAAGGACCAGGCCGATCAGGAGGGAGGCCATGTTGGAAGACGTCGAGCTTTGCTGGGCTCTGTTCAAACGAGTGTGAGGTCGATGGTGGACCGGAAAGCGAACGAGTGAGATGTGGTGCCGAGAAGGATGTTCACTGGAAACAGAACTGAGAGACTTGAATTGCTTGCCACTTTATAAGCTGGACTCCTGGAGACTGGTACCGCCGATGAGCTAGTGTGTGTGGGAATATGCGCATTGAAGCGAGCGACGTAGTACGAATCTCACCACATGTCGTCTTCGTCTGCGACTGTCGCGATTCAGGTTTTCCTTTTAAGTTTTTCTGCTTTTTAATTGTCAAAGTTCGTCGCGCCTCCTATCGGGGTGGAGCCGGACATTTTAGCTCAGCGCGTCTCATAGGTAGTCGCGCATGCGCTTTACTCAAAACGTAATGACAGAAGCTCCATAACTGCTACTGCAAAAGGTAAGTAAAAGTAACACTAGACGCTTGATTAACTAGGCTCTCGGGTAAATCTCGCCATCAAAATTAACCACGTCATTGTCGTTTACTTGGTCTCAGACTTCTCTCGGGCCGGAGTGCTTCGTTATGAAATACCTGCCTGTATCACGCCCACGAAACAGACTAAGCCGGCTCTCGGCTGCGGTGGATCGTGGGGGAGTCAGGGGGGAATGTCGTGTCCTACTTGGTATGTCTTGCTGGTAATAAAGAGGCAGAGTGATTGCCCTTAATCTGGGCGCGCCGGCAGCCACCCATCCGTTTCTATCAACTAATACGGTCCTCCCATTCATCCTTGATGCCATTCCAAAACGGTATTGATTCCCAAACGTTTCCCGCGCAGTTGATATGACCGATTATCCCACCTTGGAGGGATTTTCAACATGTCGCATTTGGTAAACACTCCCACGAGACGTCTCTTCTCGACAACATTGAGGGCCATGTTAAAGATGCCTTGGTTTGAAAGGTCGTTGGTTGCATCGGCAACGCAGCTGCGAGCGTGTTAGTTCGCAAACCTCCCAAAGACGGCGTATCAATCTCCACTGACATCACTATGTTGGCGGGTTGTCGCATGTACTCTTCCACCATCTTCTTGGTACCGGCCATCTCGTGGTCATTGACGCCACGCGCCCATTCGAACACTCCCGGAACATCCAAGATGCTGAAGTGCGATCGGTGTGGGCCAGAGAGCTCGACGCGAAGGACCTCTGTCGCGAAGTTCTTTGACCCGATGCCGTCTCCTGGCCGGATGCCCATGTACTTGGCACTGATCTGGAAACATTCACAACGTTACTAGAGGGCGACGTTGAGGACGAGAGTGCCGGACAGATACCTCTTCCATGATTTCCCGGAATTCTTCGATTCCGAGATGGTCGCTGACGTAGCCTGGATATTGCTTCCAGGAATTGTCTTCGGGGTACTTGAAGGAGTCTCTCACGTCGGGCTCCGTGATGGTGATCTTGACGATGGGGTCGCTTCCAGGGGCGGTTCTCCGCGACACGATGCGTGTAGCAAAGCGAGTACACAGGCCCTCACCGACGGGGAAGGGGATGTCGGTCAGACTTTGGAGCAGAGAGGACTTTCCGGTCGACTGACCCCCAACCATGACTAGCTAAACCCAGAATCAGAGTTGTGCATGTTTCGAAACTTGGACGCACTGAAAAACGTTGAACTCACCTATGGAATGGATAACTCCTGGCTCACTCCGCAAGATTGAAGTTGGTCAATGGCGTCGAAGAGAATCTTACTGGTCTTGCTATCGAACGGGTTCTCTGGGAACCGCTTGTCCTCGTTCTTCTCGGATGGGTCGTCGTCGTCAATGCGGGGTGTAGCAGGAACAGAGCTGGGTGCCGGGTCGGCTACAGAGTCGGCCTGCGACTCGGGCTCGGCCTCATCCTGAGATTCGTTGCCGCGCTGCATCACCCAGCCTCAGTAAGTCATGGTCCGACTGAAAGAGAGACGGCGACGGAAAGGATTGTTGAGCCATGGCTGTTGCGCGAACGAAAAGGAACGATGGGGTCTGCAGTAGGAGAAATGAAGTTCAAAAGAGAAGCACAGAAGTTGGTGTCTACAAGAGCCGTACGGTAAAGGAAATTGATCGCAATCGCACATGTGAGCTATGGATACTTGGAGTTCATATACTCAGATATCATCACGTTCAGGCTCGATCGATACTTGCGATCGCTTAGCGCCCATTCTACTTGAAGGCTCTACTTGACATGATCTCAAAACTGCATGCTTTCTCAGTTGGTCGCTAGTAAGCCTTGCGAAGGCAGATTCCAGCCCGGCTTGTAGCGCCGACGGGGTAGTATTGCAGCTTTGGGGCTGGGAAAGCTGGGAGCTGAAACGACATGGGTTAAAAAAGATCATTCACGAATATCACCCAGCAATTCAAGAACTAGAGAGCATTTGGGATAGCTTCTGAATGCAGGAGTTTAGCATGTGGTCAATGTTGGTAGCAGAACGAATCAGGGGCCTGCAAGTTCGCACTCAAAAACAACCGTATCTGGTTGCTTATCTACCCAGACCGGCCCGAGCCTGTGGTCGCGAAACGGACTCGGCATCGGCCACCCTGACCTCCGCCCACCGAATAGCCATGGACGTTTGCCGCCGGCCCGGTCCCGACCGCAAGCGGAACCGAGTCCGCTGGAACCGAAACCACTCACGGAATGACGACAAGGCCAGCTGGAGGTAGCCATCAGGGCAGTCCTGGACATGGCAGCCGGTCCTGCGACCGAACCAACAAAAGGCTAAGCCTCCACGAGAGTCATACCAGGCGGCTAAGCCAGCCCCTGGGTCGTGATATGACCAGCAGCAAGACCCGCGGCGTCGGAGCGCACGTTGATTATACCACTTCAGCGGCACATCTATCTACCTGCGAGCTAAATTGGGTGTTCCGGTATTAGTATGCATGTCAGTTCCAGATCATCCGGTCTGCTTGAAGGCCACTCACTGCATCGACACCGGGCATCAATCATCTGCCAGCTCAGGAGTACCGAATTGTCGCAGGTGTTACAGTTGAGTTGAACGACACAGAAGATGGCGGAGCATCCTCAAAATTCCGTGTCATCCATAGCATCCGCGCGAAATGCCTGCGAGACACCTTACGTCCTTTGGAGCTACTGCCTTCTTGACGCTCATGGAAGGAATACCTTGCGTTGTCGCCATAAGTATCCAATATACATACCCAGCACGATTTTCGGCACGCTATCTGAGGCTGACCTCATGAAGTCTATGAACTCTGTCGTTCCCGGTGAACTTCTCAACTGGGGGATAATCCATCCAAAAGAAAACTACCCAATCTTAGGCCATGTCCGGATCCAGCGAACTCAGTGCCTTTGCAAGTTCTGAAGACTGGCACACGCCGCCGCCATCACTCCATCTCCACAGATATTTACCTCCATTCGAAAGGTGGCAGAGACGCGCTGGTTCTTGCCGGTCCTCGGCAGCTCTATCGCGTCCCCCAGAAGACTCCAAGCTCCAAAACACTTTTCTCAAATCAGGAGTCACTGCCCCCCTTGGCGGCTTAGACGCGGATCTGGTGCCTTGAGATCCAAAGACGAGCACCTTGACTGTACTCAAAGCCCATGTGATGCTGGGGGCTTTCATGCGCATCTATGCCCGGAAATTCGTTGGAAGAGAGTAGGCTCTTTTGCCATGGCCTGTGATGAGTTATAGGGATCTTTATGTGGACGATGACGGACTCTTGGATGAAGCCCGGCTGGCAGAGCCTCCGGGAGCCGCATACAAGGGGCTGCGTGAGAGATTCAAGCCGGTTAAGCTGCAAGCGGTGGACGAGACAGCTTGAGCAAGTTCTAGAACTGCCTGAAAAGCGAAATTTCCGACAACGAGGATTGTCACTACGGTCCCAGCCGGAAGCTCACCTGGGATTCTTTTTTTTTTTTTTCTTTGGGCGTCAGTTTTGACTTTTTATGCGTTTTGAGCTAAAGCTGACCTAAATCTGGCAACTATTTGGTCTTTCAACAAACCCGGCTGTGTCGACGTCACGGACCTTGAATTTCGATCAGCCTGGACAATTTTCCATCGTTCTCCTTGTGTTCACAGCAACAAATTTGGTTGAATGAATGAAAGAATAAATTGCTTCGTCGAACATTGTGAAGAGTAGCTAAAGAGCAGGTATCATGATGTATTGGATCTGGGCTGCCTATGGGCGAATCTGGTGGGTTGTTGTTGTTGTTCTGAAGTTGGAGGAGGGAAGAAGAGGAAGGAAGGGAAGGTGCTGAAGTAGGCCCAGCCTACCCACGTGACGTAACAAACATGCTCGAGAACTCATCAACCAACAATCTCATGGAATCGACATATCAACGCTCCATTCTGGCTATGCGGCTTCACTTGGATATGGCGGAAGCGTTACTGGATGTCGGTGCAGGTCCATCATTCTATGAAAGGGCAAAGAATTGCGGCGCTTTACTTTCTTTTATTGGCATGAACCATTAGATTGACCTCGCGACTGAAACTAGCATCGGTACGGGTGTCCGAGAAGCTCTGCGCAATGGCTGTTGAGATTGATCCACGTAGAGTGAGTTCTGAGACGCCCCTGTTTTCATCGCTCATTGGAGACGATTCCAGGTTCTTCCGTGGTGGTTCTTTTGACAACTTAACAGGGCCACGAGACGTAGGTTTTTGCATGTAATTAATAGTGGAAGCGGATGCGGACATGACAGTGGCGCGTCAAAACCAAAACAGCCTGGGTCCCCATTTTCATCCACGAATAGACGAGTGTCTGGTGTGAACAGCGAAAGACATGGATCCGAACCGTTCAACCTAGTAGGCAGGGTCTCCAACCGGCTTATAGAGTACGACGAGCAAACGACTCTTCAGGACATCGCCTATGAAAGCATTTCGACATGACACCTACCTCCCATGCTTCAAGCGGGGATTCCCATGGACGGCAAATAGTTTTCAATCGAACTTATCATGTCTCAATCTTCGAGCTGTCAACGTGTCCATCAGCTTTCCGCGTCTTTCACGGTGTATTAATAAATACGCTTACATGCTACCAAAGGAAGTGCCTCGGCAGGTTTTGACCTCACGACATCATCTTTGATCTGGCACCTCCGAGAGAGTCATCCCGAAATGACGAGGGAGCAGCACTGGCAGGTGAGCCAGCCGGCTTGCCCAGTTGAGCCATTACAGGTCCCGTATCAACGCGCAGTCTTTCCTTTCTAGAATGAAGTCATGGTTAAGAGTCATCTTACGCGCCGCTGCGGCGGGTTGACGGCAACAGAGGCAGGCAACAGATCGTCGTTGGCGGGGATCATAGCCAACGCAAGGTGAAGACTTTTGTTTGGGGAAAACACGGCACCATATGGGGCCGTCTGAAGTCAGTCCCCTGTTCCGTTGTCTTCCCACAGATTATATATCATTTCCCCATGGGGGGGGGTGCGATTCGCGTCGTCGATCTTGGCGCCGAGTCAATACAATACCTTCGGTCCGAAGTTCGGTGGCGGCTCAAGCTGCCCCCAATCGCAATGCGATGGGGGGCCAAAAATACCAAGATGTTCTATTCCAAGACAGGTGCCGAGATACTTGTACCGAGTATCATTTCCAAGACGGTGCCGTTCCCCCGAATCCCGAATGAGCGGTCATTCCAGGGCTTGCAGTTTCCCTCTCCGGGTTGCCGTAAAGGGAAACCCGAAGGCTGAGCCCCCCGCAACAAAAGGAATGTCATTGTCAGCTGGATCGACATGAAGACGAGCCAATGTTTCTGGTTGGCCCGGAAGGGGGGGGGGGGGGGGGGCTTTTTTGGGGTTCAGGGGCGCATGGTCCTGGGGTTTTGCGGGGGTTCATGAGGGGGGAAACCCCAGGGGGTAATTTTGTGGCTCGGTGGTTCGGACTGTACTCCGCGCGCGCGACGTGCATATTATTTCTGTCATTTTTTCTTTTTTCTTTTTGGCCAGAACAATCTGATATACAATCTGATATGCCCGGTTGACCGAGCAGCAGCAGCAGCCTTTTAGCGAGAGGCAGCCGAGATGGGAGCTTGTCGTGTGCAAACAAGCAGAGGGATGCCGCCGGCTAACGACTCCAAAATTGGCTGCAGGGCTTTTGTTATCATCGATGGTTTAAATGGCTCAATGGCACTGAAACAAGATGTTGCGCATCCGGTAGCTCGATTGTCGGTTGTGCAATGTCCAAAGCAGTGTTACAGGTTGATGTGGGCACGAGTCCTGATTGCATTTACGGATGAATCATCACCAAGTCACTGCGACGCGAAGAAAAAGTCTGTAAGAAACCGCGGTTATTACTAAACAACTGCGTGTGGTATCTAATGCGTGAACTCTACTCTAGTTCAATCTAGTGGTATCTCAACAGCGCGTAGAGCCCAACAATAGCTCTGGCATTTAAACAAGAGGGGAAAAAGACACTTGGGCATCATTTCGTGCCTAACATGAGGAAACCGACCCATTCGTTCGGCGTGGGGCATAATTCGTAGCGAGACGTGTCGCTTGCATGCGCGGCCACTGGCCGAGCCAATTCTTCGCTTTTTTTTCTTTCTTTTTTTTACATCTTCTCCGACTTCTCAAAGTTCTGAGTCTCCTCGTCCTGACGGGTCCAGATGCCGCCCTGGACGTTGTTGACGGAGTCGCTGCTGCTGGCGCCGTCACCCCGGTTCTCGCGGGTGGTGGCGCGACCCTCGGCCTCCTTGACGTCGTCGTAGTGGATGAGCAGTTCGCCGTTCTTTCCGTAGCGGCGGGGCTCGGTCTCGGCGACCTTGACGACGGTGAAGGCGCCCTTCCAGCCACCGGTGACCTTGGTGAAGATGGAGTCCATCTCCTCCAGGGAGCGGTAGGCGGTCTCGGGGAAGAAGAAGTAGACGCAGGGGACGATGATGGCGTTGATGACGGCGAAGATGGTGTAGGTGTGGTTGTCGATGCTGTCGAAGGCAACAGGAGTAATCATGACAACCTTTTTTGACCATTAGTATTATTCTACAGAAACGCTGCGGGACAAACTCACCATGAAGTTGAAGATCCAGTTGGCAGACGTGGCAAGGGCGTTGGCCGGAGCGCGGATGCGGAGGGGGACGATCTCGGCAGGGTACAGCCAAGTCATACCCAGCCAGCCGATGGCAAAGAAGGTGTTGAAGACGAAAAGGAAGACGATGCCGACGATCTGGCAAGGCAGGGTCTTCTGGGAGTTGACACCGGCGAGAACGGCCATGGTGATGGCCTGGCCGACGGCACCAAACAGCATGAGCTTGCGACGACCAACGCGCTCGACCAAGAAGACGGCAGGCCAAGAAGCAATGAAGTACTCGGTACCGTTGAGAGCGGCGAGCAGGTGGGACATGAAGCGGGACATGCCGAGGCGGGAGTAGATGACAGCCGCGTAGTAGGTGATGAGGTTGATACCGCAGATCTGCTGGAACATCTGGTTGACGTAGGCGATGAGGGTGCGGTGGAGGTTGCGGTTCTTGTCCATGGTGAACAGGTCGGCGAAGGTACCCTTGGACATCTCCTCCGCCGTCTCCTTGATGATGACGTACTCGTTCTTCACGTAGTTGTCTTCGAGAGGCAAGTCGGCGATGGCGGCAATAACCTCCTTGGCCTCCTCGTGGCGATCCTTGAGGACGAGCCAGCGGGGAGACTCGGGCAGGTTCCAGACAAAGGCGAGGATGAAGATGCAGAAAGCGATCTGGAGAGCCAGAGGGAACCGCCACGCGACGGAGCCCGGCGCAAAGGACATGCCCAGATCAATCCAGTACGAGATCATGATGCCGCCGCTGATGAGGGCGCCCTCGATCATGACTAGCTTGCCGCGCTTGTGGGCGCTGCACGTCTCCGACTGCCACGTGGGAACCGTCGACGTGTTGCCGCCGTTTCCGAGACCGGTGATGATACGTCCGATGATGAAGTGTTCAACCGTGAAAGCAGACGCCTGAAGAGCGGCGCCGATGATCATGACGGAAGTACCGAGGATGATCATGCGCTTGCGGCCGAGGGGGTTACCGATGAAGATGGTGATGATGGCGCCGAGGAAGCAGCCGAGGTTGTAGGAGGCGACGGCGATGCCCTGGGCGGTGGCACGCTGACTCTTGACGGACGGGTCCAGACCGGGAGCCTCAGGGTCGATAGAGGGGAATTGTTCCTGGAAGGCGGGCAGGGTGAGGATGCCACCAGTGACGCCCTGGTCTGTAGATGGCCGGTAAGTATGGTTCTTGCTTGGGGTGAGAGATGTAAAGCGTCTCGAGTGCTTAGAACATACCATATCCGAAGAGGAGGAAGTCACATCCGGCGATGATGCTGATCGCCCAGTTGAGGCTCCTGCCTCGGAGGCCGAAGTAGTTACCCATCTTCAAGTCTTCACGGCTGACAGTATCTGAGTGATGGAAGAACCAGACGACGTCGCGAGCTGTAGGATGGAGTCTGTCGAGTTGATCCGGATGCTCGGGCTGAGAGGTTATAATAATGGCAAGAAACAATGCGAACGAGACGGCGCGACACGTCCTTTTAGATGAAAATCCAGTCCTGCCGTCTCCCGGGGTAAAAGATCGGCAACGTCAGCATGCCAGAGATTGAGCTCTCTACCCGGCCTCGTCGCAGTCGTACAATAACACAGAATCCAAGCTATTCATGCCAGCCTCAGACCCTGGCGCCGTGCTTACACCCAACCCAAGGACCCCAGTCGACCAATCCCCAGCCGTCCCCCAAAGTCGGGCCCCGATTTCCCCCAATCCCCGTACGATCCAAGATCCCTCTGGAGGGTCCGCCCTGGAGGTGGTGGAGGGGGCCTCCGACCCGGAGGGGGTGAAGGGGCTCCGCACTTGGGTCCACGGGAATTGACGAGGCAAGGAGGACAAGTCGGCCAAGACGCCGTCAAGAAAAGAGCATGGGCCCAGCGCGGACCAATACGGCGTGAGGAATGGCGCAAGACGACGTTGCAATACGGTGGTCTCACCGCCGCGACGCGCCCGCGAAGAAGTCCCTCATGCTCTTTTATTTCGGGCGCGGCAGAATTCGGAGAGAGACCGATGCGGAAATAGAGTGAGACGGAGGAGCGTAGGCAAATACCATTCGCCAAAAGACCGGTGAAGCGGAGCTGGAGGGAACTGACCCAGATGAGCCGCAGTTGTGACCATTTGTCGCACATTATCGGTGGATCTGAGATGGGGATATGCTGGAGACAACGACGTCATGTCTTGAAATCTCTGAGAGGCTGATAAGTACATTGACGCAAGCTGACTGGCGCCTTTTGGGGCCCTTTGTTGGTTATCATGTTCATCTCAGTGCTAGCCCGAGCATTGCGGTACAATAGGGGCCCTGAAAGTTTGTAAAAACAGTGGAGGACATCCCCACTGCCCCAGGATCTGCCTGATTGAGCTCTTCAGTTTAGGTATTGTTAGTGTCTTATCCTTGATAACCCCCCAACGCTAGCAAGGGCAAAGTCGCACGCTAACAAACTTCCAGGGGATACAGAGCATTATAGGTATTGTCCATACGTACGAATACATAATATGCGAGTCAGGGGGCCCTGTGTGAACCCTGCGGCAACCTTGGGCCGAACTGGCTTGACAGAGAGAGAAGCGCCGAGCCGACGAGGCTGTCTACGAGGCAGGGTACATAGTAATAGTGTACCGCAGCAGCCGCTCTGAGCGCTTGCAGCTGCGGATTCTGACTCCGTACTCGCCTCCAGGACTCTTTGGCACTGTTTTTGTTGGACCCGGCCGTGGGGAACGGCGACAGAACCTGGTTTCATGTTGAAATACTCGCACGCGATTTGTCAACGTCGGGAGATGTTGGTGACGACCTTTCGCGGTGAGTGGAGAGCATGACGTCTTGGTTCGGACGAGATTAGAGTCGAGAAAAGACTCAGTTTGATCGTAATTCTTCTGTAATTTTGCTAACATCGCCGACACGGAGATCAGACGTTGTTGAATGTCATCCAAATGCCAATGCCCATCAAAAGGCTTGTCTCGTAGCCAATGTTCTTGGTCCCAAATTGCCTATAACGACAAGACAGATTTCCAGATATAGATCACTTGGCTAAATTGCTTGTGTTGAAAGAATTTCTCGTTAGTAGTTTTTCCTGTGAGCCCTCTCCGTCTCCAAATCCCCTCGCGGCTATTTGTGGGGTCTAAATGGGGCACATATCCCGATAGGGGCTGTCCCCAATGGAAATGACGTCACGGGGCGAAGGAGTTTTGAACCAGGCTTCGGCTTGCCTAATTGAGTAATCCGGTCAGACGCGCGAGGCGACCGTCACCATCACAGGGCCAAGCCAATTGTCAACTGATTGGATTTTGAAACCAGCAAGTTGTCCCCACTGAAACCCCAGAATATTTCCAACGACTGGGGGATTTGTGTGCGTGAAAACAAACGGTCCAGGGCTTGTTGTCGACGGTTTGCCTGCGAGTTGACCGTTCGCCCACACACTGCCCGCATACGCTGGCGGCTGGAGAACCACAAGTCAATTTCCCGCATGTCCAAGATGAACTGATTCGGTCCCGCTTTTGCCGTGTTGTTGGTTCTGCGACTTTGGGCATGCACGAAATGGCAATGAGGCCCAAGTTTCTGGCCTACTTGGCGCGCAAAAGTCTGCATCTCTGAATCCGCATCATATGTATGCTGACGTATTTGTAGACTCGGCATTTGATCTCCTGGTCCCTGTACATTGGCCTGTTATCGCCAGTTTGACCTCCAAGGTCTTGTATCGCTATCTCCACTGCTTGGTCGGCCTGCGCGAGAGAAGAACGTCGGCGCCAACCTCTTTACCAGCAAACTGGTTAGACGAGGGGTGTCAAAAGCGCCATAACGTGGTTTCCATGCTTCCACCAGACGCTGATCACCATTGTTTTTTGACAAAACAAAATTCCTGTTTCGTGAAGAGATCGTCATCACACTTACGTCCTATCAGGCATCAACCATCGGCCAAACAAGGCAGGACCCTGACTCCCTGACTCTTGGACGCTTGTGTTAGCCGGCATGGCTCCACATCTCAGACGACGTTGCGAGGATAAACCGGGCCCAAACTCTTGTCAACGAGAGGCATAGGGCGAGAGGGAAAGACAGAGAGAGTACCTTTACAGAAACGGCAATGTTGTCCACCAAGACGGTATCTCAATGCTGGACATGCCAGCGTTTCCCAGCGTGGCATTGACTTTCAACAGAAAAGGCGTCGGAAGTATGAGGAATGCATCGGATCTAGCGACAAAAACAGCGCCGCCGAAGTGAGTAGTGCGTCTGCACCGATCCGTAGCCGATTCTTACGGCCGATACACAAACGGGATCTCAGTGGTCATCGCCGGTCCGGAAAATTCTGCACCCTCGGCCCCACACCGACGCTGGGTGGAGTCCGAATACAGTACACTAGTGAATGCTGAACCCTAGTCAACCTCGCTCCGAACTTTTGATTGAGGCAACCAATGTTGGATTCTGACGCGAGTTGAGGAGATAAGGAGCACGAAGACATGCCGGGTAGGTAGTCTAAAAGCCTCAGGCGGAAAGAGATATGGGCAGCTCTCACCACCACGAACCCGCGGCCCCTCATTCTCCGAGACAATGGAGCCGAGCTGTTACACGTGTAAAGGACGAACTTGAAGATCCGCACGCTGAGGAACCATCCTGTGACAGAGTGGCAAGCCGCCTAAACCGACCTCGCGAACCTAACCCCTTGCTGTGGACGGGTTTTCGTCGGCCCTACATATATGGCGAAGACCTCACTTCTGCGGTCTGCATGTAGGGACGCGGGGGCGAGCGGGTGCCGCGCCCACGGCACACAGCGATGACGTCCGTCTTGGTCCCCACCTCAAGTTGTTTTCAGCTCGGCCCGGAATGTCGAACGGGATTCAGCGAGGGCCATTGATGCGATTGTGGCGTCGGAATCAAGCCGAGACGAGACGTGAGAGACGAGTTGTTTTGTGTCTTGCGCAAAAAGTCCATGTGGAGCCAGGTTACCAGACAGACGACCACGTATTGGTTGGGGAAGAATGGCATGGGCGTTGATCACGGAACGTGCTCCGGGCGGCGAACCCCGCGCCCTCGGTATCAATTCTCTCAGCGCAAGCAAAGTTTTCAGTCGTCGAATCATGCGGGAAAACATCCATTGTGCGAAATAAGAGGTCGCGTAATAGTTCGTGCGATGGCTAAGTTTAAACCGGTTGTTGTGGAGACAAGTGGCCCGCAGGTAGCTAGAAACTAACTTTTAAATGGATAGAGCATCGCTTAATAGCAACAATAGTACTTCGTATGATGGGTAAGTAAAACCCCTGGCACTGGTATTATGGGGACCAAAGGCCCACTGGATACTCTGAATATTTTCTTTAACTGGCTGGCATCTCGCTTGTGATTGATGTACTGGTCTTGCAAGTTCAAGCCACAGGAACCTGACAGGGATGTTTTACTTTGGCCTGCAACCGCAGTAAATAAGTACCTGTGGGAACAGCTTAAGCCACCGAAACCTGAACAAGGGATAAAACTCTGGCCTGATACCTCACCGCAGTACATTCATTCATGGATTTGACAGAAGCTCAGCAGCCATCGCTGATCCTGGAACCCTAGCAATTCCCCCACTCTCGAATGCTCATTTGAACATCCCCGTCACGAGAGCCGTAACATCATTGTCAGGCATGCTTTTACGGAAACAATGCTCGACAGCTCTTTCTCACATTCTCTACTATGCACAGTTGAAGTCGAGACCTCTCAGCCGCTCCAGCAAAAAAGATGACAATTTCCCGCCGGAGAAACGCACCGGCCAAGGTCCCGTTGAGTAGAGTTTTTCTGCGGGTCTTCGCACCGACGTCACCGAGTCCCGTCCGGCATCAAAGTCCCGATATAGACTGGGCTTCCGGGCGGGGATATCTATTTGTTTCACCTTCCACATCATATTTGGGTGAAAATATGAGGATCGGCAAAAGTACTATACTAGAAAGGTTACTAAGAAGTCAACTGAAGTAAAAGATATGATATAGGTCATACTACTATATTATATATATAGAAGTATTGTGGTATATTACATATGTCTACCTACGAGCATACTCGTGGCACTGCTCGTAAAGGATGTCATTCAACGTTACTGACATAGACTGTTCTCGCCGGTTTTCCATGTTGACAATGTTGAGGACGAAAGAGTTTAATCACCTTAACTACCAGGGAAATGCGCTTCAATATAAAAGATACGTGTATTCCGTTAACCATGTCGAGCGTCGCTCTTCTTTTCTGAATGTTAGGACTGCAGGTCCTGAATGAAAGTGATCGGCATGCTTGTTGCTCGGGAATGAAGCCACCAACAGGCAGATATGTCATACCCTTCCAACTTTCTAGCATTACCAAGACTCGACTAAGCCTGTTTGTCGTATGTTGAAGTACAACGACTATCAACTGTCCCACCGATCCAACTTACGAATGGTCCAATGAATATGGTGGGTGCTTACTTAGATCATTTAGGACAGTCGCTTCTGCTGCCCGACCCCTCGAAATTTCCTAATCAACCTTGACTCAGCAACTGGGCTTGTGAAATCGTCTTATCTTAAGTAGAACTCCCACATTTATTAACTTTCAAGCTGGAAAACAAATGCGAATGCAACATTGGATCTGGTTGCCATGGCGTCTTTGAAGGAAACATGTGATCTATCGAACATACTGAACTTCACGATATACCGTCCGCTGCCTCCTTGAGACTGGAGATACGGGTCCAATCATAGCGTCGGGATTGCCAGACGTGGCCTGGCCTGAAGTGATTCCGGATAGGAGTTCAGAGCTCAACGCAAACAATGATCTCGTTACTATGACGGAAGGCCAAGCAGGAATGTTCAGTTGAAGCTAGCTGATGAGATTGATGAAGGCGTCCTCTGAGGCCCAGCTGGTGGGATGTCGCGGGATCTAGTCCTTATATTCCGCCACAACTGACCAGAAAAGGATGTCCTCGAGCCACAGATAACAAGAGCAATCTTTGTTCCATCACTCATAGTCATCCTGAAGAACAATTGTTCGGTGCAGGGGAGCTATCACGCTTGCGATTCTTTTTCAGGTTGTGTTGTTCCCTCTCAACAAATATGGAAAGGGGGATCCAAGTCAATCGCTTAATTAACTCTGTGAGTTTGTTGATCCATGCAACCTAGCCTTATTGCAGCTAAACTCCACGAAATTGCTCACTCCAAAAATCATCATACTCGGATGATCAGATTCTCCTCCCCCTCTAAGGTCGCGCCCAAACTCTAGTGCCGCACATCGTCCATCCAAGGCGCGGAAGAGGATTAGCCATGTATTTTGGTCGTATCATTCTGACCTTTATCAAGCGGTGATATCAAGGCTTGAGCAAAGACTTCTTTTCTCAATATCTCAGAGGCTGTTCGCGACAACAATTATTAAGCGGCGGTCGTTCACAGTTAGTAGACACCCGCTAAAGTTGTCGAAGTCGACGAACATGGCCTGATTTTCTGCCCGTGTAGCCAACACTGGACTGAGTTGAGTCTTTTATACAACGAACTGCCACGGCCCAAAATATTACCAGTCCCTGTATGATGCATGCTGCGTAGTGTTGAAATGCGGTGTGATGAGGGGCCCACGAGAGATTAACAAAGTGTATTTGGTTAATACACAGAACCGAGACTCAAATATGTTCGTACAGCCCAGTCTTTCTCAAATTCAGTAATCTGGACTCTCAGTCGGAAACCATACCTAGATCTCCGGGCCGTAGCCATCGCCTCATCCGGTGTTAGTGTGACCTTGGCCAACAATTAGAACCAGTCGTGTGCTTGGACAACTGGAATGCTTGCTACCTGGCTTCTCCTTTGGTTTCTCCTATGGTTTCTCTCTGGAATATAAGGACCACGGAAACTTAAGGCAAACTGACGTCGGCGCACTAAATATCATGCAGACCTCAAACACCTTTTGAGACCACCAATTCGAAAGGTAAAAATGTGGGATGTGCTTCAATTCTCAATGTATTGGGGTGTGTTCAATGCTCAAAGCAAAAACTATAACCAGAAGTCTGTCTCTCAGATCACAAATTCTTTCCTATTTCCTCATGTGTACGAATTGTTGCATTGGCTGAATTGTGAACGGCAAACCTACAGCCAGGGGTGACAAATGCAGTCTCTTAATTCCAACGTCCCAACGTTGTACCCAGAGGAGACCACCAAGCGTTGCGCTGGTGAGCTTACGACATTGCAGTCTGCGGGTTTTAGATAAAGACGAAAAAAGGCGACTGTTGTTTCATTCTGGATCTTGCTCCATCTGCGTGCGTGTTGGGCCTTGGCTTCAACTCCATCGTGTGAAGGCGTTCTCACTTTGATTGATTCAGGCATAATCTTTTCAATCTAGTTCTTTCTTGGGGGTGGTTTCGATTACTTCAGCACATGAAAACTCTAAAATCCTGGTATACAATGAGACTGCATGGAATTTTCATGGTGTTCACCCAAGTCGATGAGTAGAGTGTATGGTGCTCAGTCATTTGAAGAAAGATTGGCATGGCTCAAACACAGCTACCATGATGAACTGTAAGACACATCATGTATATAGCAGAAAATTGCATGACTTTTAACAGGCATGGAGGTTTGACATGATGTGAGACCGGCGACTTTTCGTTCGCGACGTGGTCAGCACTGGCGGTTTGTCTCAGGAAGCTCCCGGCATCACAGACCGAGCTGGAACTGACTGACAAGTCCGACAAAAGCCATAGCATTCAGATGACAGAACTTACATGAGAATACTCCATCCCAAGCTTCCTTGACCACTAGAAGCTTGGTTGGGCTACGCAAGGTCAGCGTTTCAGTTCCAGACCTATGGCTACTAACAGGCATATGTCATTAATAGGAGTCATAATATCTGTCCCAAAGAGTCTTCTCCTCGGCCGCGCGGCAGATTCTTAGGGCGCTAAATTTAACTGAGACAGTATTCAGCCTTGGTCCCTGGTTGACGGCAAAGAAGCTCCCGCAGCTATACGGCCTGCGGTCCACAAGTGCTGTAAAGACGGGATGTCTTTCAAACGCGGGGAGACTATATACTCAGATCTTTCAATCTCTACCTTGGTCAGTGAGACACCGCCGACTTTTGGAAGGAAACCAGAGCCAACGGATCAAATAGTATCTTCTTGCTGCTCGTACGGCGAGCTGTGCCTTCTTGGAGGACCAAGTAACCCCTAACTCCAGTCCTCTACGAACGCTGAAGCTTTAACTCTAATATCGTCTCAAATCCGAGTCCCATGAAAACCTTCATAACATTCGGTTATTCATGCCCCAAATGTCCGAACCGGGAATCCCACACGAGCAAGTAGCACCTCATCCACTCACCTCTGTCAGAAGATGTCTGAAACCTACTAGCGCGGGTCAGCGCAGAACCAGCAAGACCATCGAGGAAATAATATCAGTGCTACAGACGATGGCCTCGGCCCCCGTTGGTGCTTTCCCCGCCGATCTGCAACATGAGCTCGGCAATGCTCCCAGGTTTCGATTAAGTGAACGGCACAGGCCTTCCGGTGGTCTCAACACGGAACCAAAACCTTGGGTCGCGGATCGTATTGGTCCCAAGGCTTCCAGCGCAGCTGCGGCGATGAGACGACCAAGGATGCCGGCTGTAGACTCAGACGACTTGTCCGTCTGGAGTCAGGGTTCTTATCGTTCGGGAGCGACTCCCGAGGCAAAACTTGCTCTCTCGACTTTCGGATCTGAAGGATGGCAGCTTTCACCTGACACCAGACGAACACACCCATGCTGCCAGAAGAATCCTTGGGATTTGCACCGCCTAACTTCCCACGGGGTCTCGGACAGCGGCTTGGCTGTTCTATCTGTCGCTCGGTTCCGCCGGCAACTTACTCAAGGTGAGGCTGGACGCCATGTACGTCAGCTTACACTCCAAGTTGTCATCTCAACAGATGTATCTCTTTTGAAGCAGCTTAAACCTAGGCAGTCCTATAAAGCTTCACGTAACCCTCCTTTGGGCCTTGAAACCTGTCATTCAACTTGAGCAGCCAGACTGCACCGGGCGCCTACATTTTGTACATTTGCTAAATTCACTTAACACTGTGCTGACCTCAGCGACTTGACATTGACTATCATCTTTTTTTCATCAACTTGTCCTTCGATAGAGATCTTATATTCCTACCTTCGCATTCCCTCCTCTTTTCAGTAACCGACGTCGACTCGTCACGATGAAGCCTGTTTCCGTTCTCTTCTGGGCCACTCTCGCAGCTGCTGCTGTAACCGACTCCGGTACCAATGCAGCGAAGGATGAGGTAGCCAGCGACCTCGACGCTGTCAATGATGGGGTCTCCCTCTTTGCGAGAGATGAGGAGGACTCCAACCTCCAACCTTTGCCTCGGGCTGCGGCTCCTGAAGACGAGGAGGAAGATGCTGTGACAGCTCGAGACGTGGAAGAAGCCGTTGCCTTTGGAGAGCTCCTAGCTCGGAGGGCTAATGGAACATCCGGTATGTATCCCTCTGATAGTCTGAAAGAGTCTGCGGCTTACACTTAAACCTTCACTATAGGCGGCGGAAAGAAGAATAACGGCAAGGGCAAAGACAACCCGAATGAGGAGAAGAACAATGGAAAAAACTGCCAATGCGGCAGGGGCAAGAAGAAGGGCAAGGATGCCAAGGGCAAGTCTTGCAGATGCCGTAACGGAAAGAACAAAGTCAAGGAGAATGGCAAGGAGAACGGCAAGGAGAATGGCAAGGAGAATGGCAAGGAGAATGGCAAGGAGAATGGCAAGGAGAATGGCAAGGAGAATGGCAAGGAGAATGGCAAGGAGAATGGCAAGGAGATTGTCGAGGAGATTGGTAAGGAGATTGACAAGGAGATTGGGAAGGAGCATGGTAAGGAGGAGAACAGTGGCAAAGTAAAGGCTAACAGCAACCAGAACGGTATAGAAGGTTCTGCTTGACGTCAGAGTCATTTCATGTTTTGCGATTAGAACCTACGGCGCTCTTTTAGGATGTGGACGATCAAGGCGGGTTTCTTCCGGGGCTTCGGGACTACATAGGAAACGATAACATGATTTCTATTCCCCTCCACTACTTTGTAGTCGATTGCGTACCATGTTGCAGAAATACTGGGCGATAAGTCGTCGTGTATTTCAACTTCGCCGAGTCTCTTTTAGTAAGGATACAAAAGTGACAGCCGTTAAGCGAGGGGGACCGCTGAGACATTGTCGAGAGACGGCTTAAATGACTCGCTATGTCAGAGAGCATGACTGCCTGTTTGATGCTATGCGAGGGCGAAAGATCGACCACCCAATTTTGATGGGAACAGAGTCCTCAGCTTCTTTTCCAAACACCAGTTACGGTCTCTTGGATGGCTTGGCAGCGAAAACAGATCGTGGCTCGCAATGCGACTTCGGAAAAGATTACAGTATAGTGAGCAGGCTGGAAAGAAGCCGATTAAACGAGTCGTGATTCAAATGTCACAGACACGACGGTAAACTGTAAGAGGACTAAAAGACAATCCGCCAAGGATGGCCCGTCCGTACTGCCGTATAGAGAGCTATTCAAATCCCCGAAGAGGTCCCCCCCCCAATCGCACTGCCAAGCCTCGACCGTATTCAAAGTTGTCTTGGCGAACAATTTCTCCGTCTGCAAAAATGAAGCTCTTCTCCTTGCTCTCTGTTGCTGTATCTTTGGCGAGCGGCTTCGCCGCCCCTGCAGTGCTTCTGTAAGAAAACCCATCGATTGGACTTATCTATCTTGCTAATACAGTATTCAGTCACCCACTCCAAGGCCGAGCTCTTGAAACTGTTAATCATGTCAAGATTAAGACTCATCTGATTCCTTCAAAGGCATTCCAGCATTGAGGGAAACTGAGGATAGCTAGGCCGAAGCCCGTTCAGCGCTCGTCGAAAGAGACCCAAAGGACAACAGTAATGGAGGTGCCGGAACGCCCATCTTGACAGGCCATTCAGTCTTCCACAGCTAGAGATTTTAGCCCGGTTTTCTGATTATGCTTAAACTGGTGTGATCATGCAAATGGGTCTAGCTAAGGACTCTTTCTGAAATCTACAAACGTCGGGCTCTCGTCTTCAACTCATCATATTCACACAGCTCTGCACTCCATATTGCAATGCCACAACTAGAACAGCTTCTTGTGGTTTTGAGACAACTAAAACTATCGCCATCCCTTTCTAGGTAATGGAGCGGTAAAGAACTTCCTGCACGTTGTCGCAGACCTTGAAATATGGAAGAAGAGCTTGGCACTCCAGACTGAAACCGTATTTACACGCCCCTTATTGAGCAGGCTGCCTAATAAATAAAGACATGACTTTGTTTGCTCTTTTTGGCTTATTGAAGCCTTGCTATTGGCCTTAAAAAATCATGCATGCGTGAAAGGGACGGCCTCCTGCAGCAGAGCTCGCTGATAGGCCATGTCTCCGCGCAAGCAAACCATGCGACACTCAGATCCAATGATGTGTTTTCGTCATCTCCCTCCAAAGCATTAGAAACTTTGTTTGGCGGTTTTTTCCCGCAATTATTATAAGAGCGAGTGTCCGGTTACCAAATAGTCCACCGCACTCTTATTCTCTCTCTTTCGCTGACTTCTTCAGTTCTAGACCCTGAGTCTATCGGTAGACATTCCCGCCAGCGGCAGAGGTCATCCCGAGCTTTCCATCATGGATATCAAAGATGTCTCGGATACATCGGAGATGGTCTCTTTCTTGAAGAATCTTATGACAGCCGCAGAAAAGGCTAGTCGCAGGAAAGGCCAAACCCCCTGGGATCATCCACCGCCCGGCCTTCTGGTGATGCAATTCATGATGAAGCGTTCCGCGATTCAACCCAAATACGACTCTGCACAGTCGAATTTCACCACCACGCAAGTTCCCCCGCCTTATCCCCCGTGCCTCCGACCCATCAAGACCCTCACGCATCTTCCCATCTCGAAGATGAAGCTGGAAGAGCACCACCGCGGTACGCAGGTTCTTGTTCGAACGATGACACCGCCGAACAGACTGAATGCCATCCTGGCTATCGCGGAAGACCAAGAAGGCACCGCGGTTTTGCTCCAGCTGTACAACCAGCCGGAGGAGTCTTTGGTCAAGGCCGAGGACACACTGCCTCGGGGCAGCGTCTGCATCGTGAAAGAGCCCTTCTTCAAGGCGACAACATCCGGAGGATACAGCCTGAGAGTGGACCACATCGGCGACGTCGTTGTGCTCCCGCCTGACGATGACCGCATTCCAAGAGCGTGGAGGCCTCGTGGCAGGATTGCTCCCAGCTCGGACGAAATCAGATCTCGAGGTAACGCAGCCGTCTCTCAACAAAACTGGGGAAAGGCAGAGCGCTTGTAAAGTATATCTAATCAAATCTGAGAAATGTCTTCCTGACCTACGTTCAGATACTCGGACGCCATCTCCTCCGCCACCACTGCCGAGCAGGAACAAACCGCTCTCCTGAATCGGTCGTTAGCGAACCTCAGACTCCAGCGTCCAGAAAAGGCTCTCGCCGATGCTCTCAGAGCTCGCCGTGGCAGCTCCCCCACAGAAAAAGGTCTGTTCCGAGAAGCCAAAGCGCACTACGAGATGGGGGAGTTCAGGCTATGCCTGGAGAAGATGCAGCAAGTGTCCGACATGAATCCTGCCAACAAAGATGCCAAGGTAGAGATCCAAAGAGCGCAGCGAAGCCTTCGCGAAGAGAGTGGCCAGTACGAGTGGATGCAGATGTACAAGCAGGCCAAGGCAACCCCCCCTCTGATCGACTGTGCGACATTCTCAACCCTCGTCGAAGTACGCGCATCTCCGGGACGCGGAAGGGGTCTATTCACCACTAAAGCTGTGAAGGCCGGGGATCTCCTGCTTTGCGAGAAGGCTTTCGCGTACAGCTACGCTGGGGACGATGATCCCATTGGCCGGCAGAACACCAAGATTCTCATGAACATGAGCACGAAGAGGATGACTATGGGAGGACAGGCCAACCTCATTGCCACGATCGTCCAGAAGCTCCAGCACAACCCAAAAGCGGCTTCTCGGTTCACGGACCTCTACCACGGAGACTACGTGCCAGCCAAGCCCGCTCCCATGGACGAGAACCCTGTTGATGCGTGAGTTGGGCAGCGAAGCCGCCACGTCAAATCGCTGTGCTGATTTCGTCTCAGATTCCTCGTGGAGAGAATCGTTAGCTTGAACAGCTTCGGGGCCTTCAGAACTAGTCTCGCGGCCATAGAGACGCCAGAGAAAGAGGAGTCTGCTCATTCTACTTGCGGGATCTGGACCATCGCCTCCCACATCAATCACGCCTGCTTCGGCAACTGCCGTCGCTCCTTCATCGGCGACATGATGATTGTTCGAGCTACCCAGGATCTCGATGCCGGTGCCGAGTTGCTCTTTTGCTACCAGCTCCCCCAGAATGGCGATGACTACGCAGCCACGCAGAAGCGTCTACAGAACTGGGGATTCAGTTGCCAATGTGAGCTGTGCCTCGACAAGAAGTCAACCTCGAAGCAGACATTCAAGAGGCGCCAGGGGCTCCTGCAGGAGCTACATGCTTTGATAACAAACTGCAAGACCTTGGCTCATGAGACCAAGGCTGAGCGTCTTCTAACCCAGCTCGAGACGTGTTATCCAAGCCGGCCGGGAGCGCCTCGCCTTGATCTATGGGATCCCTATCTCGGGCTTGGTCAGAAGAAACTGAAGAGGGGCAGTTTTGCTGAGGCCATTGAACTGACAGTCAAAGCCCTCCAAGCACTTGGCTACATATTCGCAGCCTCTCCTTCTGGAAAAACTGACGGGAAGCCTAGGTTGGAGATCGAGAAATGGGGGCAGCTCAATGACTTCGTTGTGGTTGGATTCCTTGGCATTTCGCATGCTTACCAGGCCCTTGCGCCCGAGTTGTGCGAAATAGCCAAAGGTTACGCCCGAACGGCCTACACCATTCTTGTTGGGGAGGGCGAGACTGTCGGTAACCTGTACCCAGATCTCCGGTGATATCGTAGCGCCACGGTGGACGCATGTCAGATCAATGGGAGATACTATTCTCTAGAGTCTACAGTCATTTCCCGAAAACTCCCAGATGAATTGGTTACCATTTGGGGTAGTTCGCCCCGTACGTGACGCCGTTGTTCTTGTCTCAGAGTAACCACCTTTTCATCGGGGCCGCTTAGTGTAATCGGAACTTAATCCTTGAAATGGTGTGTATAGTGGTCTGCCTGCGTGCTAATCCGCTGTTGACAACTTAACACAGTAAGTCTATGTCATCATGGTATTAATGCCCACTAACGCATCTCATTTGATGGCTGGAAGAAGAACACAGCTTATCAATCGATTGACGCAGAGTAAAAATGAGGAAGTCAGCAGGAACCTGAAAAAAAAAACAAAAAGGGCGTTGACGACGAATATCTCAAACTTTTCACTTCAAACTAGAAAACAAGAGCTGCGTCCAAAAGCTGACGGGTGAGATACGGCATCCTTATTCTTACTGATCAAGTCTTGACGGCCCCTCCGACACGCCGACACGCCGACTCATAACCTCTCTCTCTCTTGCGATTGCCCCCAAACTCCGTTCACGTAACGGAAAAAGAATTCTGGTTCGTCCCAAGCCAGTACCGTCATCGCTTTATCAATCAAAGACGTTCCACTACAAACCAAACAACGGGCGACCCCGGGACCCCGGGCGCAATCCCGCCCATGGTCCCGCCACGTCCCCGAATCCTTCCGCGGTCCCGGACCCGGGACGTCCCCGCGCGAGCTTCCTATCACGGCATTCGGCGCGATCCCGAATCGGACACCGCCCCAGAATGACTGCCTGTTCGGACTGCTCACAGCCTCCGACCGATCAAGTCACCTCCAGGGTTCATCTCTTCTTTTCACAAACGTGCAAGCGCAGTATGAATGTTGAGTTGACGCCCACACTGTTCAGATGAATAAATCACACTCCAATCCCCTCGTCTTCCTTAATCATCCACTCACTAACATCCATCCCTCCCTATCACCAGAAAAAGCCCAACCCGCGCTAACGCCCTAATCCACCTCGACACATCCCCCGTCTATCACAAGCGTGAAGTCGCCCAAAACGCCCACCAAGACGTCTGGACCCGCTCCCCGGGCCCCTGCGCCGCCGGCTCCGACTTCCCGCCCGCGCTGTTCCCCGCGTCCCCCGCCGCGGCGTTCCCGGACTGCCCGATCATGCTCTCCGCGCGCTCCTCCAAGTCCTGGGCCGCTTCGATGAGGGACGCGCTGTTGTTCCACGGACACCTGCAACGAGACCCACAGAAGAAATCGCCGATGGCGGGGCTAGCGGCGGCCGTACCATGCCGCGTGCTGGGATGACGACTTCGAGAACAACGGGAGGGCGGGCGTATTTGGAGAGGCATCATGCCGAGGTACGCGCGCTGAGGAATGACGGGAGGAGGTTCTTGGAGTGTTATCCCGAATACGGGTGCGGTCCACTCTGTGAGTTTCCATTCTGGGGGTGGATGTCCCGGATGACCCGTCCCCCGGATTTGACGATTGGGTAGAATGCAAGAAGATGGTGCAAAGGGAGAGGGAGGAGGAGAAGGCGAGACAGAGTGGCGAAGTTGCCGAGATGCACGGTTAGATAAACGTAGCCAACAGAAAGACACAGTCACCAAAGACACGGGACATCAGACAAATCAGTAAGGAGGTTTGGGTGAACCGACAACGCTGGCTCTTTTGTATTGATATCATGGCTGGAGTATGTACTCTACAGCGTAGTCATAATGGAACTAGAGTAATTTTGTTCAAACGAGTGAGATGAAAGCAAGAACCACCTAAGCCCGAAAGCCCGTCGGGCTGATGTTGAATAGCCCCATTCTGTTTGATCCTCCTGGACCACCACTATCAAGCGAAATGAAACCGAGAAGCCGCATTTTCGCCTTAATCCCATCCAGCATTCTTGTCAGGATTAAACCTGATCGGTGGAAGTACGGACCTTCATGCCGAGGCCGAAGTGACGCTTGACAGCCTTCCAGCACTCGATGAGAGCAATGTAGACGACAAGGCAGGCAACGACGATACCCCACTCCCAGGTGATCTTATCGTGCTTGAACACAGCGCGGTTAATAAACGGCAGGTAGATGACGGGGAAGGTCATGACGAAGCCGCCGGCAACCGCCCAAAAAAGGAATTTGTTCTTGTAAACGGTCTTGAACACCGCTGAGGGGCCAGTCCACAACTCGGGGTTCATGTTGAACAAGCTGCGCTGGAAGTGTTTGACCTCCCAGGAAGTGACCAGGAGCAAGAAGCTCAGGGTGGCGTAAACGGTAGAGCGAGCTCTATATACAACTCCACAGGTGTCGTTGTAACCGTCATTGCACATGCTGCCAAGATCTCCACCTCCAGGTCCGTAGGCAACAGAGCTGAAGGCGGCAAGGCACAGGGAGCCCATGTAGAAACCGTAGATCATCTTGTCGCGGATCAAGTCGAATGTGAAAACTCCGATGCTAAGGTCGTGGGGTGCACGAAGGAGGATATCAGGCTGCGCTTCTTCTAGGCCGAGACCGATGGCCAAGAACGATGAGGTGATGAGGTTGACCCACAAGATCTCCAAGGGAGACAGGGGGAAGATGGAGGTGCCGCTGCTGTCCTTGAACGAGAGGCCAATGAGAAGGAGGATGACCTGGGCAATGTTGGAGATCAACAGATGGAGCAGGAACTGTCGTGGAAGTTAGCAGTTTGTGCTAGGGGAGAGTGACGGGGTTCTATTACCTTTTGAATGTTGTCAAACAAACGGCGACCTTCCTTGATTGCGGTAACGATGGACGCGAAGTTGTCGTCTGTGAGAACCATGTCTGCTGCCTCCTTAGAGACGTCACTGCCTCTCTTACCCATGGCAATACCGACATCGGCCTTCTTGAGAGCGGGCGAATCGTTGACACCATCGCCGGTCATGATACAATAAGCCTTGCGACGGTGCATGGCCTCAAGCATTCGCACTTTGGTCAAAGGACTACATCTGGCGACTACCAAAGGCAAAGACTCAAGAGCGTCTATCTCCTGGTCGCTGAGAGCGTCGAACTGACCAGCCGCCATCACAGCAGTTGGTCGTTCGCCACCACTCAAGATACCGACCTCGTGGGCGATGGCAGTGGCAGTCTTGATGTGATCACCGGTAACCATATGAACAGAAATACCGGCAGTCTTGCAGAGCTTGACAGCGCCGAGAGTCTCAGCACGAGGAGGGTCGTATAGACCGGCGAGACCAAGGAAGCGAAGTTTGCACTCAGCCTCGTTTCTTTCGCTGGCATTGTCGGTGTCTTCGAGGAACCTGTGAGCAACGCAGAGGACCCTCAGGCCCTCGGACGCCAGCTCATCAGCCTTGGCGGCAATCTTTGCCTTGAAGGCTTCGGGTTCGGCAAGGCGCTGCAACATCACCTCAACGGCGCCCTTGGTGAAGACCTGGCGCGGTGCGGATGAAAACCGGTAGACGACACTCATAAGCTTGCAGGAAGAGTCAAAGGGAAATTCGTATAACATCTTGGTCTTTTCGGACGAGATGAGGTCGTTCTTTCCCTTCCCGTAACGCATGGCAAACACCTGGAGGGCGATCTCGGTGGGCTCGCCAATGGCGGTCCAAGTGACTGGCACCTCGGTGGCCGTGGTCATTGACTCGGTGTCAGTCGCGGACTTGCCGTCGGTGACAGAAGCGTTGTTGCACAGAGCAATGGCCTTGAGGAAAGAGCCCATGGAAGAGGTCTGGATAGTGTCGTCAGACTTCTCGACCATCGGACTCGACGCTCCACTAGAGGTCGAGCTCGCAGCGGCGGATCCGGGCCAGCGCACGGTACCGCTTGTAGGGTCGAAGGGGTCGGTTGTACCCTCAATGACGGCGGTGGTGTCTTCGGCCAGCCAGATCTTCCTGGTTATCATGCGTCCCTGTGTAAGAGTGCCGGTCTTGTCGGAGCAGATGTTGGTCACACCTCCTACGGCCTCCAGCGAGGAGAGCTTGCGGACAATGACGTTACCGGACGCCATAGCCTTCGTTCCAACAGCCATGGTGATGGTCAGAACAGCAATTAGAGACTCGGGAATGACGGCAACACCGACGCAGATACCGTAGATCAGGACCTGGTCATCAATCTGGAACTTGCTGGCAGCGAAGACGATAATGGCAAGTAGAATAGCCAGGCCGAACAGCAGAAGGGCAAACTTGCTGAGTTTGACTTGCAGGGGAGTGCCCTCGAGACCCAGGATGCTCTTCAGGGCAGCCTTAACGCGCATGACGGCGCGCTTAGGAAGCGAGGCATTCGCGTCTCTCTTGCGAGTGGTGCGCAACATCATAGCGATCTTGCCTACCTCGGTTTCCATGCCGGTGGTGGTGACAATGCCGCGGGCGCGTCCTCGGGTAACAGTGGTAGCTGAATAGACCATGTTGATGCGATCACCAAGAGGAATGTCCTCCTCGTCGAAGATGGTGTCAGGGTCCTTTCCGATGGGGAGCGATTCGCCGGTCAAAAGAGCTTCGTCAATCGACAGGTTGATGCCCTCGAACAGACGGATATCAGCTGGGACAACATCGCCAACAGCGATCATCACAAGATCGCCCTTGACAAGAGAATCTGCCTTGACAGTCTCGGCGACACCGTCGCGAACGACCTTGCATGTCGGTGCAGATAGAGCGTACAGAGACTGGATAGTCTGTTCCGCATTGTAGTCCTGGATAAAGCTAGGATGTTGTCAGCTAAATTGCACAACAACTTGATGAAAGCGATTTGCGGATGTCACGCCACACCGCCCAACACCCTTGTGGATGTCATTCAATGGGCGAGTTACAGCGCAGCACGAGGGGTGTCACCCAACCCACGGGCGGCGGGGCGTTTGGTGGCACATCCGCCCGACCAACCACGCGATGCAGCTACACCACGGAATAGGCAAGTCGAGAAACACGGGCACAACAGAGAAGTTTGGTTCGGGGGGGCAGGGGAAGAGGATGCTTGCTGCGCTGGGACAGGGAGTAGAACGAGGCGGCCAGAACTCACCCCACAACGATGTTCAGAAGAATGACGGCGGTAATAACGCCTCCTTCAATGTAATCATTGATGGCAAAGGACAGGATCATAACGATCACGAGAACGAGGGTCAAACTGTTGGAGACCTGTCTCATGACAATCTCCCAAACGGACAGGCCCTTTGCGCCCTCGATTCGGTTAGGCCCATCGCGGTCAAGGCGAGCTTGCGCCTCGGACTTGGAGAGACCATTTTCTAGGTTCGTATGCCAGACAAGTCCTAGATCCGAGGTAGGAACGGAGTGAGCAGGCCGCTGAGGGACCTGGTTCGGAATGGGCGGGGGCCGCGGTATAGACGGGGGCTCGTCCTGCTCGGGGTTGACTTCCGCAGCAGCTGTGTGTTGTTCACCATGCCTGACGGCTTCGGGTTCTCCCATCGGATATCGGTAGGTTCAGCTCAAAAAGGGTCGCGGGGTGGTTGAGGTGTGTTGGTGCTTTTGTAGAAGCCCAGCAGACGACGTCTTGTTGAGATGTTGGCGAGTGAATGGCAAGCTTAAAGCTTGGGTGATCGGGGTGGTGATAAAGAGGGAGAGAGGAAGAGCGCGGTTGAGTAAGGCCGGAGGATGGCGTCAAGTTATAGTTGGAGGGCCGGCGAGACAACTTCTGCCAAGGTAGGGGGAGGAGGAGCGGGTTCAAGAGCAACGAGTGCTGGATGGTTGAGAGAGAGCTGTTGCTCAGAGGTAATGGACGTATCCGCAAGGTCTCTCCCGCCTCTCTCTCTCTCTCTTGTGTCGGTTCTTGTGTCGGCCTGGGGTCCTTGGATCGCCCGGGGGGGTGCGAGTACTAGGAAAGCGGACGACGGCGTGCGGGATAGGGAAAATGGATCCGACCGAAACGGCAGACTGGGGGGCTGATGCGATGGACCGAAGAAGTGAAGGCCGAAGGGTACGTATCCGTCGTCGAGCAATTGTTTCGGTTGAACAAGCGAGTCTGCTGCCGTTCCGTACCGGCCTGGCACTGCAAGAGTGACGACTGTGAATTCCAGGTTGGGTTGTTGGTGGAATTCGAGCCAAGGGAAACAGCCAGCGGTTAGAGGGATGAATTGGCTTGCATGGGATGATGGAACATGTACCTTGTCTGGATGACAGGGAACGCACATCAAGCCCCGACAAACAATGGAACGAACGAGCCAAGTCGTGGGTTTAGCTTGGCGGTTGGCGACTGGCAGGGGGAATTGTTGCAGCCGCAATGCTGATGTGGTCGTGTGCTTGGAAGATGGGTGGGGAAAAAAGGTACACGCGAAGCAGAGAGAAAGGCGAGACACTGGAAGGAAGTCAATCCTGGGTCTGGAGGGTATCTGAGAATACCCGATGCCCGGTATCTTGTTAGATGAAAGATTCGGCAGGAACCAAATGATGGACCAGCCTGAGATGTACTTTCCTTCCCCAAGTCCCTTTGCTGCCCTTTTCTGCCAGCGACACATAAACAGCAATGGAAAGAGCGTTTGGTAACGGCAGCAGCAACAGCAACAGCAATGGCGGCAGGAAGCAGGGCAGTGACTGTGACAGCCACTCTCTCCCGTCCTTCTCGGTGGCGGGTGTTCGTCGGGTGCCACAAACTAACATAGTGCTAGATGCTGCCAAGAACCACGCCCTCCAATCGCCATCATCGCCCTGCTTCCCTCCCCGATTCCTCTATCTCCAGCGGTCTGGTGGCTCGACGAAACGATGGATTCAGCGCAGTCCAGGCCCTAAGTGTATGACGAGTCGCTGTTACAGCCACTGTAAGCACCGAGCCAGTGGCCAAAGGCACGCTGTGTTCGTACACTCCCGCCCCGGAGGCCTGCATCTTTTGGCTTGGCGAAATGGCCGGATGTGGGGCACGCAGCGGCGCCGCCAAGGACCACCGATGTCCGCCGACAGCGGGCTGGTCGTCGTCATCAGGGAAGGAGGGAAGCCGTTGACCAATCGCAGGCCGTGTATAAGCCGGGGTAAGAGAACGAGATTGAATGGCTGATAAGGCCCGGGTTTTCGTCCAAACGCAGCTGCCAACTATCTTACTATGTACCTTAATTACTGCGTAGGTACCTTACCTTACTTCAGGGTACCCTACCTTAGTTAAGCAGCACCGATTCAGACCAAACGGACGACCTTCTAGGTCCAGCAGGTAGGTAGGCGTAGAGAGTAGATGTGTTCGACACTTGAGACTTTGATGGTATTTTTCGCCTTCACTGCATTCTTGGATTGCCTGTACCTCCAGAATCATCCGGATGATCATTGGACAGATTGCTCGAAATGTCACGCTTATCTGATTGGATCGTTGGCAGGCGGCTCTTGGCAAGGTGCACTAGCGCGCCCAGCTCCACATTGCCGCTTCCATTCCAGAAAGAAGAAAGAAGGAAGGAAGCGATGGAGGGATGCGCCTGCTGTCTGCTGCAACTATCATAACACACGTAAGATAAGGTACGCTTATCTGCGGATGTTCTTTCCTCTAGGTGCCTTAACTACCTACGTAAGCTGAAGGTCTGGATGGAAGTATTCTTGCACATCGATCCACGTCTGGTACATGATGCTCCTGCCTCCACGGTTCAATACCTAATGTCGGGCTTTCTACGCAGCCCCTGCAACTGATGCCTCAGTTCTCCCCCAAGCTCGTGGCCCCGCCCCCTCATCCTTTCTTCCGTCGCCTTTACACTAGCTACATCATACCAAGAATAACCCATGTCCTAATTCCTGGTTTCGTATTCGCCTTAGGTTCCTGACGTCTGACGACGGCCTCGCCTGTTTCTCTCGCCACAAACACAACGACCGTGCCATCGCCATCGTCGATAACAGCAACTCCGTGGTTCACAGTTACAAGCTCGATTCGTGTTTCTCAGCGGCAATCAGAAGACAGAAGAAACCCCAAACCGACGCTGCAGCTTGTCGATAAAACAGAAAGGAAAACGTTAAGCACCCGATGGAGGGAGGGGCCCTGTTCATCAATACGTATCACAAACAATCATGCGGAAGGATTATTGGCTTCACCTCCGTCGCTGTTGGCGTCGCCCAATCACGCAATCGCGCGTCCACCTGCTCGCCCGCGGCCCGCCCAATCTGGTAGGTGAGCACGGCGCATCCTCAAAGTTTCAACGCTGCATCCACCGATGTGATGTGATTGATTTCTAACTTGCGCTGGCTCCCAGATTATCAGCTTAGCTCGACTCTTTCCTCAGTGCCAATATCCTTCGTTGAGGCCGGTTCCTGGACTGCTGCGGACACGTTCCACAGCAAATGCATGTTCCCCGCTGTGGAAGCCAGACTCCCCTTACTTCCACTAGCCCCAATTCGCAATGGAAATACCTTGGTCGACCGGGAGATATCAGACGGAAAAAGTCGCGTATCATCTTGCCTATCCTGCAACACGGCACATGACCGTCTCTCTGATGAGCGTCTCGTCGAATCATGATGCACATCCAAGAAGTCGGAAGGTGGGCATCGCCGAGCATCGATGCCACCTTTGCTTTTCCGTTTGCCTTCACTGATTTACCGCCGACGTTGGCCACTCACCTCCCTGAAACTGCCAGGAAGCACGAGTGGCCTGAGGAAGCAAGTTTGAATACCACCATTCGTCGGTCACGGTCATGATCAGGCAAGTAAATTCGCTCGTCCGGGAAAATCCCACACAGCGTCAACAAGGGCTCTCCTACAGTTTTTGTTGCAATGGGTCCACCCTGAGGTCGCGTCGACTTGTCCTGCAGCAGGTTGCGAGTTTGCACTCCGACAGCGCGCATCAGCACTACGAGACCCAAAAGACATTTGTGTACGCAGTACACGCACAAAGTGATCAATTGACACAGCCGGCTCAGATGACGGATCGATGCGGCATCGTTTAGCTTGCTCTACAGCCTCGACGGCTTTCATTTTTGGCCACTCGATATCCTCTTGACTAACCACTCACTCACTTCAGTATCCGAGAAAGCATCGACGGCCAAGACAGCTGGAGAATGGACGCAAACAGCCAGGAAATGCTGCCACGTATCCAACATCCAATCCGCACGTGCGCCAGCCCCGTTTGGCATTTGCTAAGCTTAATTCCCCCAAGGTTCTGCGCCAATCCGGCGGCCCCATCCCGGAGCTTAGATCTGTCTGCCGCCAGATGACAAGTGTGGGGGTCCTCCATGTCGCCAACGCTTGGCCAACCTTCGCCAATGTTGGGGAACGCAGATATCTCGATTGGTCGAAATAAAGAATTGTCAACATCACGTCTCGTCGCGGACGATGGGTCCATGTTATCCTGGGGAAGAAGAGGGGAGACGGGTCTCGGTCACAAAATCGCGGGGAGAGGGAGTCCACCAGAAGAAGCCAACCACATGGCCGCACTTTCTCGGAACGGGACAGGGGCAGTCGTGACTCCATGCACATCACGGTCTCGGAGGTCTAAACATCAATTCTGGACGCCGAAAACTCACCAGCCCTTCAGCGATAGTCGCCGCCGTCCAGCATTGCCCTGCGGGGTTACCTCTCGGCGCCCGCGCAGTGTCTGGGCACCGCCATTCCACTACGAGACTTGAAAGATATTGTCGGAAGATCTCGTAGCGAACACAGTTACGCAGCAGCAACATCGAATGTCGTTGAGATTGGCGAATTCGGCAGGGAGCCTCAACGTCTGATTGCGAGGGGGATTTGCGGCCCAAAGGCGGGACGGGGCAGGTTCCGGGCCTTCCTTTGGGGCAAAAGCATGGAGCGCAAGGCCTGGGTTGGCAAGCCTGCCGTGGACATCAGCGCCGCTACGTTGCGGAGGAGCTCAGGAAGAAGTCGGCGTAGTTCGTTCCATGGACCGTCCACCCCCCCTCCATTGCCGGAATAGGTTTCAGGGCAGTCGTACCGAACATGTCGCCCAAATCAGCCCTTTGAGCCGCTGTGGACACACCCGACCATTCATGGAAAGCGGGAGATGGGTAAGGCGAGTAAAAAGATTGTCCTTCTGTCTTGCAGGGGCTTTCTTTTGCGGCAGAGTTCCATCTGGTGCAGCCAAATTACCCGGCAGCATTCTTCATCCTGACTATGGAGAAGACAAGCTCCGTCCGAACGCTTCTGCAAGCATGGCCCAGCCGCCTATCCACGAATCGGTCTGTTGTTGTATTGAGCGACGCCTCTGCAGGACTTCCAGCTAATAGCTCTCAACATAGACGGTTTCAAGACGAACTTTTCCCAGATACCCTGCCGACTGCGCCGAGCTACGAGAACAGCGGTGAGGTCGTCGATGCTGGCCTACAGCCAACCACAATGTCCACAGCTGGTGTCAATCTCGGCCGCAAGCCAAGTCGGAGAACCCCCGTTTCTTTGGCATCAACGATTTGGAAACCTCTGTTTCCAGCAGACAAACTTACCCGCGGCTTAGATTTACGCTCCGATACCCATGCACATGTCGCACCCGCCATTATTGCCACCGTTTCCTCGTATTGCCAGTGCTAACATCTGCTTTTGCATTAGCTGCCTCCAGCACCACAACGCCGTGCAACTCGGAGAACCGAACTCATTTCCCTCGGACTTCAGCTGAGTTGGATGTTTCTGGCGTCGGAAATGTCGGTGTAGCTAAGCTTCATCATCGCCATTGGGAGCACGGGCAAAGGCTCGTCGAGTTATTCGTTCAGATTCCACATGAACTTCAACCTCAACATCGGGGATTCAGGTACAGTTTGATATCTTGTTCCGTGTAGCACACCTCGCGGCATTCAAGCGCAATTCGCCATCCACAGGAAATAAGGCGAATTTTGTCTCTTTTGCTTCCGTTGTCTTTGGGTAAGATTATTTTCTTCATTATCACGTGCGCAGGTAACCCCGTGCCAAAAGTCGACGAAAATGGCTCGTGTATCTTTCGATAAATGCACTATGGTATCAACAGGTCCAATGCCAAAAGACCTATGAAGTCTTCATCGCAGTCATCTCCCAGAACGTGGTTGTCTCGTGTCTCCTCATTGGCAACTTTCCTTGTCCTTTCGAAAGGCACCTGGGCACCAATATCTTCCTCGCTGAACCAGGCGCCATGAAGGCCGTACGGTACTCGTTGCGGCAGCTTGACTTTCGCCACGACCTCCTTCATACTCTTGGCATCGATTATCCACAGCTCGCTCACAGCATCAGGAAGACACCCTCCCGCATGGTCGAGCTGTGACTCGTCAAACACATAGGTCAACAGCCATCCGTCATCCTCACTTTCGGGCGCAGCTCGGGGCACGAATCGTGGCTCTTGCGCGAACCATCCATCAGGCATTTTGAAGAGCTTGATAGGGTCCTCCGGGTCTTGACTTTCCAGAACTTGGACCACGTTGCGTGTGTCAACGCAGCCCTTGATGGGTTGCGGCGGGTTTGCAATTCCTCGGCCTATCAGCTTCTTCACGTCGACCTTGGCCAGATGGTCAATCTTGGCTGCTTTTCCAAGAGCGACGGTGTAGGAGGCCTCTCCTGTTGAGCAGCCGTACACGTACCGGGCCTCTTGCATGGAATACTCCGGGGCTACAGTAGGGAACTCAAGTGAGATAGCCGAGAGTGCCCATTGATGTCGGATGTTGAACTGGACACCGGTAACGTCCGATAGTGGAAAGTTGTAGTAGTAGAGCCGACATTGCTCCTCCTCAGCGTACTCGGGCGGGACTGGCTTCACCTCTGGCGTCGGCAGGTTAGCAGCACTGAACACCAGTGACGCCGAGGTAAGCCTACAAGCAATGAGATTAACTGACACATGCGATCCATTGATATCACTCGTCGGCGATATGGTATCCCAGCAATTGGCAGTGTGGAAAACGGTACACGGATTGGTCTCGAACCACTGTATGGTATCAGGCTGATGTCGCGGGAAAACTCCGAACCGTGATTTGCCAGCGGAATCGTACGATAGGCTAGCCACGCCTCGAATCAGGTTCATTGGGTCGAGCGAGAGTGGAAGGTCCATGATCACGGTGTGCAGCCGTGATACGCCGAAGTCGTGCATCATTTTCGGCGATTCGACCCCGGAGACTGGCATGTCGAACATGGCTGGGTGAGTAGCAAGCTTCGAAGACGATGGGGGCACTACCGAATACCGTACGAAGGGTTTGATGAAGGTCGAGTGAAACGTAATGAGTTCTTTCGTAACCGGATCAACACGGGGATGCGCAGTCGTCCATTCCCTCATGAAGGATGTGATGCCATTTCCTCCGAAACCGCTCAGAACGCTTGCATCGGGCTCGTTCTCGGCAGCTCGCCCGTTGAACCATCCTATCGTCTGCAAGCTAGGCAGAGCGAATCTCAAAGGCGGCCCGCTTTCACACGTCGCCAGCGCGCGGCCGTTGTGAAATAATACGCTGGTGTTCGCTACACTGATCTTCTTGATCGAACGTCCTGATCCAGGGAGACGCGAGAGGAGAACGAGAAAAATGGTTCGCCAGACCTCGAATATTATGCGGAATATGCTGACTGCCGGATTGACGAGTGTTGCGATACTCGGCAGCACAGGTCGGCGCAACGACTTGTTTTCTTTGGCGTAACAGAAGACGTCTGTCACAAGATACTGGTTCACGAACTGTGGCTGAATTTCGTTCTGTTTCTCGCCCACTCGACGGAAAAGGACACCGCTCAACATGCCATCGCCGTCGAACCAGTGCGCAGCTCGTCCAAGGTCGTCATTGGTGATAGGATTGCCTCCGTTCCGGACGTATTGGCCTCCTGCGAGATCTGGCGGTATAACGCCTTCGTTTGAACACGGTGTCAAGGGCAGACACGATTGAATAGGCGCAAAGTTGCCAGAGAGATATCTGTTTAACTGTGAGGGGGCGATTCTCTCACTAACAACATTCTAGCCGGGACGACTTACGGGTGATGAGCCTCATCATCTCTAGGTATCACGTCGTATACCGTCTCGGACATCTCTGTGGCGTGTCTGCGAAAGAAGTATGAATCGCTTAAGTTTCAGGAAAACATCCAAGCCACGACGGAGCTTGACTGTACCAATGCTCTGTCTATCTAGATGAGCCTTTCAACGGATGGCAGCTCAAGACAGGGACGGTGTGGAAGAAAAGTACGTCCTCATGGCGGACAGGTTTACACTCATTCGACACTGTTCAAAAAGATCGTTGCACAGGAGCTGGGGCTCGTGACTAATACCAGATGTGCCGATGTTTCGGTGCCAGCTGCAACGCCGGATATCAACCATTGATGGGGCTGTATGACGACATGGGACGAAAGGCTCGGAGGCTCGGAGGTGCTCAGGCCTTTTTGCCCAAAGCTCCTGTCAAGCAGCTCACGCCTTGCCTTGCCTTGCCCTGCCAACTCAGATTCGGTTTTGACAAAGCGGGGACAACCTACACGTAGGTAGAGAAAGCGGTCTCCGCTTTGGAGCTGTCGCCGTCAAGAAGTCCATGGCCAGAGGGGCGGCTTCTGGGGAGGGGGGCGAAGCTGGACGCGCGCAAAGCTTGGTCAAGGTGACAAGAGAAACTTTTCTGGGCATCAAACGCTTGGGGAAGGTTTCTTGTCTAGCCCGAACTACGTAGTCATCAGACCCCATTTCTGATACAAGGTGGTCTGGACAATCGTGGGTGTGAGGCCAGATCGGGAGGTTGCCTTGGCGATCGACCAGAGAGGAGCTAAAAGCTTCTTTGTCGCTTCTGATGGAAGACGAATCGCCGTTGAAAGCGTTGTTTCGAGGAGGGGGGTCCGGCGTTGGATTTCGCGTGCATGTGGAGCAGAAGTCGCCCATTGACAAGTTGACAAATGCCTTTGCCGGCGCTGGCTCCGGGCACTGTGGGGCCCGGGAATATCGCTCGGCAGCTTCCGGTGTAGAGCCGGGGCAAAGTGGTGACTTCATCGACACGAATTCTGTACCCCTCTGCTGCAGAATCACTGCGACCCAGTGCAAATCACTGCTGTAACAGAATATTACCCAGGATTGATATTTCGTAAATTTGCTGTAATTATGGTATGTTTTGTTTTCCCCCCTGTTTCTTGCAGTCACCTTGGTCCTTGCCGAGGGGCTGGGCTGCTCAACCGCGTCATAGAACCAATCCGTCGCGGAACGACGGCTGGTAGCTCGAGCCAGTCGTGGGTCAGCCTTTGCCGAGTATTCGATCATGCTTCCGCCTCGCAATATGATTCGCAAGACTGGAAGAAAAGACTAAAGACTGCTCAGCAAGCTTTGCGCGTCGATTGCTGTAGCGCCCGGCGCCCGCCACATACCTTGCTGTCCCCCCCGCGTCTTGTCTCTGTTGGAGATGCGTTTCCACGATCGGAGGATAGTGTACGGTGTGCCTGCCACCTGATGGTGCCCTCCTTCATGGTCTTGTCTGTTCGCGCCCAACGTCCGAGAGCCACAGGAAGCACTGCGCGCCGCAGAGTCTAATCGTCATCCGGAGCTCATCCTCACTGAGATATTACCTGGTCTCCTGCAAACTGTAGTCCTTTATGCGGGCTTGATGCGGGATTGTCGGCAGGGGTGTTGGCCATCTCGGCTCGCTAGCCAACTTGTTACGAGTACAGATGAGGATATATGATCTGTCCTTAACCCCGCGGAACGCTCGCTACCCGCATCATACATAACTCACGACCACGAAGCACAGCAAGATCCAGCTTCTTTCGTTTCATAGCCTTCAAAAACGTATTATCACATTTTCACCGAAAAGGGTGCAATAGTCAGTCAGCAAAAAGATGGCTAATGACGCCCTCATCACGAACAGCCGCGTTGGCCCTCAGGCCGACCTGGCCATTTCGGCACGCGGGTCGGATTGGTACTTCGCCGTCTGCGCCATCATGGCGATATCGACTATTTCCTTCATGGGAATGTCTTTAGCCAAACGCGAGACTCACCGCCTGTTTCACTACATCACCGCGGCCATCACTTTCGTTGCTTGCATAGCATACTTCTCCATGGGTGCCGGGCTTGGTCAGACGCCCGTCCAGGTCGAGTTCCCCCGTCCGGACAATGACCAAGTCTCCCGCGCGGGCACCCGCGAGATCAACTACGCGCGTTACATCGACTGGGCCATCACCACCCCTCTGCTCCTCCTGGACCTGCTGTTGACGGCCGGTCTCCCCTGGCCCAGCATCCTCATGGCCTTGCTCGCCGACGAGATCATGATTGTCACCGGTCTCATCGGTGCCCTGACCCCCACGAGCTACAAGTGGGGATACTGGGTCTTCGGCATGGTCGCCTTCTTCTATGTCATTTTCGCGCTTACAGTCGAGGGCCGCAAGCATGCGCAGGCTTTGGGCGGCGCCATCAACCGCACCTACCTCAACTGCGGCATTCTCACCATCGGCCTCTGGTTCGTGTATCCCATTGCGTGGGGCTTGGCCGAGGGTGGCAACTTGATCCATCCCGACACCGAGGCCGTCCTGTACGGTATCCTGGACGTACTGGCCAAGCCTGGTTTCGGTTTCTTGCTGCTCTGGGGACACCGAAACATCGACCCCGCTGCGTTGGGACTTCACATCCGGGCCCCGGGCGCGGCCAAGGTTAACCCGGGCCAGCACGGAGGAGATCACGGCCACCTCGGAGCCAGCGATGGCGCTGGACCTTCGAACGGCGTCTGAAGGGGCTACTAGGTCGAAGGACAGATCGCATCGAAGGACAGATCGCATCAAGCAAAGGCATCTAGGTTTGCGACGGAGGCTTCTAGTAACAAGCAGAGGTTAGTAGACCTCCACAAAGCCAAATGCTCGCATGTAAAAAAAGTTTCCCTTTGCGTCGTCGGGTGATGGGGTTGTGGTTTGTGGTGGTAATTTTTTTGTTCGAATGATTTAAACTGTCGGGAGGCTTTTTTTGCAATACAGGCGCATGAGCATGAACCTTGTCCTGATGTCAACTATTAAGGCCGGGAAGGTCGAGCAGTTTACGGAGTTCAATGCTTACCCATCAATACCTATACCCATGAGTTACTCTCTCGTTCAAGTAGTGAGAATTTCCGATAACCAAACGTGATTTTCCCGACTTTCCCACATCCACTCCTTACTCCTCCCCATTCTTAGCTATTCTAGCTATCACTAGCCAGAACGCAAGGTTTAACTATACGTGCGAAATGAAAAATCAAGATTCTCGGCTACCGCAGCCCGCATTGCCAAGCCTTTGCCTGCAAACTTCCAGCGCAATCAGGTCACCAGGCGGTCGAGCACCTGATCTTGCGCTTTGATACACACTGCGAACTCTGGCATCTGCCAGCATTTATGGAACGTTCCGTACGGTGCCCTGTGCTTCGTACGTTTTTTTTTAAATCTTGGTTTAAGATGAGCGGGGAATGTCGTCGAAATCGGGGAAAACGCGAGGGCGTTGGCATCGTACAAGATTGATGATGCTGTATACAGCAATTTTCCCCCAGCTGTTGATGACCAGACTACGGGCTCATCGTGTCGGAGTTGTGCCGAGCAAGGGCAGGCAGGACATGTTCCGGATCTGCTGACTGGTACGGATCTCAAACGCATCATTCCCAATCCGGCGCGGATCGGAGGTCATCTGGAGCTTATTTTCTCGCCTTGAATATCCGACGAGCGATGAAAGACCGGGCAGCAACAGATAATGTAATGGGCTGACGTGATAAGACTTCTAGAGCTGTCAACAATATCATCACACGCTGCTTCAATTGAAGAGGGTATCAAGAAATGGATGGAAGATTCATGGTATGCTGATGTTTGCAGATACCTGCTAAATGAAAATAAGGACTGCTTTGGTTACACGTTATGGGACGAGAACACTCGGATATGGATGTGAATGTAAACCAGAGGAAAAAAGCCAATTGCGTGCTTCGTTGTTGGATTCACTCCTACATACTCTGACGATCAAGTAAATGCGTAAGAAAGTCAATGGTCCCCATTTGGGACTTCCCGAGACCTCACTGACTGCCACGGACAATAAGTGTTGACTGGGTCAGCGTGACGCAGCTAGTCCGTCAAGCTCACCGACACAGCTTTGATCAAGGAATGCCAAGTACTTTCTTCTCGTCTGAGTACTGACAGGCTAATATATAGATAAGGAGACTGTCTTCATCTCGGAGTGCGCAGATACCCAGTATTGGTCATGATCCTCCTCCATTCAGCCGCAGCAAAGTCTGTGAATCAAATGGTGCAAATGGACATTCATTTTGATGAATTTTCCGCGGTGGTATTCATATTCTTGAGATACGATGAGAGTGAGGAGCTATGACGAGGAGTAACCGCCATTAAATGGTTCTGGGAGAAGCTACCAGACAGTTCATCTAATTGGAACCCTTGACGCGGACCCCACCCCCAAAGAAACGCAAAAGCTTTCTGCTAGGACTAATTCATTACGTTCGTTCGGGGACTTATAGAAAATAGCAACGTATCAAACCGTTCACATCTCAGCGCAGCTGGAGTAGCTGAGGTATATGAGGCAGGATTTCTAATCGACTGCATGTATATGATTCCAGCATTTTGTGTCTGTTGAGACTTCGACGTTAGTCTGTCTGAGCGGCACTCGTCTTATCTTAGCGATGTCTCTCTTGACAAGCGAGGCCTTTCATGCACAAACATTCTCTCGACCTGTCCTGTCGACTGCGGGTGAGGAGTCGGTCTGTATCTCAGCTTGACTCCCTGGAATGTGATCACAGCCTGGAACAGCGCTTTTCGAAGATGCGAACCATTGGCACAGTCAATGACTTTCGGTCGTTGAATCCAACACGCCAGATTGCAACAAACTTTCAACACGCCTACCCGACTGTACTCGCGTGGGATATTTGCGGGGTTCATCTTGACCGTATTCAACTCGTAAATACCATGATGGTAGGAATGACAGAAAGGGGCATGTGCCAGCGAATGTTGATTGCGAGGCTAGTTTGGGTTTAAGGGAGACATATACGTGCCCAAGACACTTTAGATATATGATGGAACGAGGTTCCCTTCGGCCCATCTAGCGTGTCGTGTAACTTTTGGCTCTCACTCCAAGTGTTCTTAGTATCAGCCTCGCTATCGGGCGCCATGGGGATTAATACAAATAGTTTACTTATCTACCGTCAGAAGAGTGGACATCGCTCGCAAACAGCATCGAAGACAATTTCTTCTCGTTCCAAAGCAGCCTCAATAAGGCACCACATCCCAATGCTACTACCTAGACCATCCCATACATACGTCCATCATTCTATTGTCTGCGTCTCAAAGCTTCACACCAGCCCAAAAGGCATCGTCCATCAAATTCTGCCCATACTCTCCGCCAACATCCATGATCGAATCTGCAAGGGCGAATTCAGTATTGTAAACAGACTCAGAAGCGTCTGTGGACGTCCCAATGGGCGGCACTAAATTCGACGCATTCCAGCTGACATCCTGATCGAGCATATTCATCAAAGGACACAGGTTCTGCTCCGAGATAGGATGCGTCCGCGTCGCCGACGGCTTCTCCTTGAAACGACAGCCGCCGCCGCCGCCGCCGCACATCCCTCGTCAGCGTTGAGTCGTCGAGGAAGCGAGTGCGGTATCCTCTCCGGATACTTCTGGTACAGCGGCTTGATCAGATCCGCCCTCATGCGCCCGGCTGGGTTCCAAGACGTCGACAGCTCCGCCAGGACGTCGAGGCATAGCTCAATGTACGGCGTGTGCAGCAGGGCCTTCCGCTGTAGCTCATGTCCGGGTCGGGGCTCGCGTGTTGGATCAGGACGAGGGACGCCGTGAGGATGCAGTGGGTCGCGGAGATGGGGCTGTTGCGGAGGCCGCCGAAGACTCGGCGGTACTTTTTGCTGGCGAGGCAGATGCGTTTGGCGGACTCGATACGGAGGACCCCGGCGCGATCCGACTGTGTCCGATTCGAGGGTCGCCGGGGACTGCTTCGGCCGGGAGAGGAAGGGTTTGAATAGGAGGTGTGGTACACCATGTTGAGGTGTAAGCCTGCGGAAGATCGTTGGGGTGTCGATGCGAATTTCGGCGAGCAGCTCGTAGAACCAGGTCTTGAGCTCCAAAGTGCAGGATTGGGGGAACGATATCCTCTGGGGACCTTTGTACAAGGGCTTTGGTGCGTAGCTGAGAGAATTCAGTATGGATGTTCGTGGCCGGGGGGGGGTTGAGTCCAGCATACAGGGCAAGGAGTATGTTCTCCAGGATCCGACACAGACAGATAAGTGTGCGGTGAACTAGAATTTTCCCGTCGCAGCGTGATACTTCACCCAGCTCCGTAGACTCTTCGGTCATGCGTTCTGGTACCGAAGGGAGGTCGACGGCTCCTTGAACGTCCTGAACGCAGTGCTAGCCAGCGTCTTGTTTGTCCCATTGTCGGTGACGGGCTCACCAGAAAGTTGCAGACGCGGCCGGTATAGATGCCCGCGAGCTTGTCGTCGCAATACAGCGCCCAGTATATCTGTCGTCGAAGCTCTATCTCCTCAGTGGGCACGAGATTCGACCCGGACAGGGATGCGGTGTCGAGATTGAGGCCCATGTCGAGAGCCAGTCGATTTGCCATCCCTTGGTGCAACCACCTAGCAGCGTCGCAACCGTATGAGTGCGAAAAATCAGCTTCGTACTCGGCCACTGCGGCCGCTTGCGTGTGAACTTACAACGTATACTCCAACCAAGATCGACATGGATGGTGTTACGTCACGTGGGTAGGCTGGGCCTACTTCAGCACCTTCAGCACCTTCCCTTCCTTCCTCTTCTTCCCTCATACAACAACTTCACAACAACAACCAACCCACCAGATTCGCCCATAGGCAGCCCAGATCCAATACATCATGATACCTGCTCATTAGCTGCTCTTCACATATTGAATGGTGGTGACGGTGGGCCGCTTCATGTGGTAGTGTGAAAGGACTTCAGCTTTTCTGGAGAAACGGCTTCCCTGCGGTGTTTTGGTCTTCTGGGACAGAGCGTACATCGAGCCTATCTGCATACCGGGAGCCCAAAGCCATGATGCAGTTTAGGAGGAGAGGGCTGCAGTATCGCCCTCCGGTCTTCCTGCTTTCTCTGAACAGCTTTTCGTCGACTGTCTGGCACCAAGGGTTCTGATATTCAAAGAAGAGGTCGATCAATTCATTCTGGAGATCCACTGGGTATTTCTCGCTCTCTATCGGAAGGATGTAGCGATTTGAATCGACAGACTTTGTTGCAGCTGGACTGCTCCCTTGGTCGTCGGCTTCCAGCGTGCTTTCTATAAGGAACTTAGCAAGAAGGGAAGAGAGATTGACTCGAGATTCACTGACCAGTCTGAAACTCCAAGCGCCCACTGGAAGGACCGAAATACCGCATCTCTCCATGTTGGTTGTAATTGACAGACTCATCACTGATAGAGCGCCTTTGAAAGTTGCGCACAGGTCATCAAATTCGGAAGGATTTAGACCAGCCAATGTCGTGCTGTCACCCCTTACCGTGGACGTGCTTGCGACGGGATTAATAAGTTGTGGGGTTGTACCAGCCGCCGATAGTTGAGCAACAGATGCTTCGATGTCGACAAATGAGACTGCAACACCGCCTCCAGCATGTCAATCCGATTCCTCAGAAGCTGAACGTAAGACTTTGAAACCAGCTTGCGTCAGTCCTCCTCACTTCGGTACTGGCAGTTGATGGACCGCTCCGAGCACCGCGAACATATCGGGCGTTGCCCATCGCACTATCATGATTATGTGAACAAGGATTCCCCAAAACAAATCACCACGATAGGAAATGAGCAGCCTCATGCCCGCAATGTGCCAGACATGGGGGGAAAAGAAGAAAAAACGAGAATCCACCCACCTTGGCCCTTCGGCGTCTGCACTCCTCGCAGGCCTTTGAAGTGTACCTGCGCTTCGGCTGGCTCGCGGCCCGCTCCGTCGACGCTTGGGGCATAGAGGCCAAGATCCTGAATGACGGAAGTTTGATAGAACGCGAGCAAGGGTCTAATCACGTTGTGGAGGGCTAGATACGGTCTCTTTCAAGCTCGGGAGTCTGGCCTAGCGGAACTCGGAATCCAGGGTTTTCCAACGAGCGAGGTTGTAAGCACGGCGGTAAGAGTGATCTATGGTGTCTCTCTCTCGTCTGATAAAGTACTTGAATGGAAGGTTATGAAAGGGCGGGGGAATTCATATTCCGCCGCTTGCCATTTGCCTCTTTGGCCAGCAATGCTTATTGGTTCGCATTTCTACACTATCCCAGGAATAAGGGTCTTGGAATTATGGAGAAATACCCTTATTTAACAATGATAGAGAAGCATGGAACCAGGAGTGGGTTGCATATTTAGTTGCTATTGATTAATACATCCCGGACAGATACAGAGGCAAACCATTTGCAAAAAACATAGCCAATCTTCCTGAAGACTTCTCAGACAAGAGACGAAGTTCGAGAGTGGTATATAATTTGTCTTATTTTAGCAGGACTATCACGGCTATTTATGAGTTCTCTTCGAATGGCGAGATGCAAGCACGAGTCCGTGGGCTCGAGCCTACCTCAAGCCACACCGTAGTTCAAACTGGAAACGCGAACCCGAAATAGAAGTTTGAGTAAAAGGCTGTGCGGATTAGCGCCGAGATAGTTCATCCTATGTCATCTCAGAGAGGTCACGGGCTCTTCTCGCGACGAGCATGATCACGGCGGGAAGTGACGGCTCACTTTGGAGGTTTTCCTAGCCATTTTCGAAAATCTCGTCTGTTCTTGGCACTCGCCGCAAGAGCTTGAGCATGAAGGCGGTGATGGCGAGCCAAGGAAACGGGCGCTGGTTTTCTGCATTTTCTTCTTTTTTTCTTTGGGGACTAAACAGGATCTTTACGAGTTGCCAAACTCCACGATCCTTAACTTCCGCCATTATTGCTTCTCTTACCTGGACCCTTAACTTAGATTCGCATTTCCAAAATAAAATGGCCTCACGCGCGCTGACATGTCAACAGCAAAGCACCGAGATTGAACGTGAGCCGGCCTCTACAAACAAGAAACGACGAGATTCCCCTCTCAAGGACACGCCGCGGACCGAGAGACACGGACAGACAGCGTTGTCCTGCTCGTTTTAGCGCCGGCGTCAAAAAGCAAAACGCACCAACGACAACCACACCGACGCCCAACACTAACTCCGGTCCATCACCGTCCGTCTGGCATTACGTACGCAAAGAGCACTCAGACATGCGTTTGAGGCGGACGAAGTGATTGGGCTTGTTTTTTTTCTTTCTTTCTTTTTTCTTACATGAACCGTCTGCGCGGATGCTTCCCGTGGGTTTACGTGGTAGTAATCCCAGCAATCTCGGGGCCGCAGTGACGATCGTGATAACCGAAAATCTGCACCTCATCTGAGACATTATGCGGGGTGCATCTGATAGCACCGTAAATGGCATGCTTCCTGTTCCGACCTTTCGAACACACTAGCCAGGTGTCACGAGGACCACCGGAGCCTCAACTGGAGGCCGAGCTGAAATGGGGTCCGGCCTCGACTAGCTAGCTAGCACAGATCTGTTGCGCTCCCCAAATTTGGGATGAAATCAAGGGTTCAAAGAGCTGCAGAGCGTTCAGAGCTTCCGCAGATGCCAAGACTGGTTCGGGGACGCTCTCGAATGCCTAAGCCGCATGGAGGCTTTGATCTCTGTGGCTTTGGGCAACAGTAAAGACACGCGTAGGAAGGCGACGGGCCTGTATTTCTCGGACGAACGGTGTCTTGGAATGGCACCATGGCATTTTCCTCAGTTCTGGTTGGTCGAAATCCGCGGGCTTGGGAAACGCCGGTTCTTTGACATGCATACGACCGAGTCACCACCAGAACCAAGCCCTGCTGCTTCTGGGGTTGAAACAACAACATCGAAAACAATCTGCGAAGAGAGTCCCTTTTTTGTCTTACTTGTTTGAGCACGAAGGCACGAGGCGTCTGTCTGGACCTGCCAGATATCGCAGATTCGCGGGATTGTCCTCTTTCCCCCTTTCCCCCCTTGAATCCTTCGCCAAACAAATGTCTTTCTTCTCACCGCAGCGGACTTCTCCAAGTCAGCCCCGCCCCCGCGCCTCTTTATGCCTTGCCTTTTTCTTTCTTTCTTTCCAACCGACTGGCGAATCCGCTAGCGCGAAGCCTCACGTTTCTTAGTTAGGTCCTCCTACGTCCCGCTCGGCGGGAGCACGGCCGGGGCACGGCCGGCCCGATGCCACTTTAGCCTCCCTGCCTGCGTCTCCTGCAACTAGCCCCCACCCATACCGCGGACCTCTTCACCTCCTTGGGTGTGTCAGCGGCGTAACCAGTCGGTATGGGGGCGCTCCGGCACTGTTTAGAGTCGGTGGAGTCAAAGAAGACTTAGGGGGGGAAGGGAAACCAAAGCCTCATATCGTCTGAAATAGACATGGCACACCGGCCTGAGCGAGCCAAGAGAGTAACATCTATAAGAACCTCACACCGGGTCTTTTGCCATCTCGCATCACCCAACCCCCCGTCTTCTTCTACACTCACAAAGCCATTCCAATCCGCATCCAACCAACCCCGTCTTCTCCCAACAAAACACCTCAAACCGCCAAAAAATGCCTTCCACCGTCGTCTCCACCCCCGTCCCCGCCGGCGTCGACCGCAACCAGGTCCTGACCGCCATGCACAACCACGACCTGATGGTCAAGACCCTCTGCCCGGCCCTCATCTCCTACAACCTCGAGTCCGGCACCGTCGGCCACGGCCAGTCGGCCACCTACTCCGTCACGGACAAGAAGCCCATCGGCCAGACGACGTACCAGCTGACCATCACCAACCTCGAGGACGGCGTCGACACGCTCGTCAACGCCAAGCCCCCCGTCGGCACCCTGGTGATCCAGGGCAAGTGGCGCGTCGTCAACGACGGCGCCAACCTCGTCCTCCGCGAGGAGGTCGAGATCGAGGCCAACATGCTGATGAAGAAGATGGCCAAGGGCAACGTCGAGAAGACCCACCCCGAGCAGCACGCCGCCCTCCTCGTCCAGGCCGGCAAGGCATAGAGTCAGTTGATTGCGAGCGGATATACCCGATCTGGTTGAGAAGTTGATCCCGCCATTGGAACGGAATGGAGCGATTGGCGTTACATGGAATTGAGTCTTGTCTGGTAGATGAGATCATATATTAATACAAACATCAATACTTTCAAGCAAGCCTAGTCTGTGGCGAATCTCCCAGCGCGTTACCTGATTGTGTCTCGAGGTTGCTCAGCGTGTAAGGCGTGTGAGGCAGGTACCTGCGTCATCTGAGCGAATATTGGTTTCCTGAGTTTCACGAAGCTTCATGGGGCATTGTCAACCATCGCCCTGACGAGTTCCGTGAAGACATCTATTTATGTGCCCTGCGCTTGTTGAGACATTCGGTATGTCGTCTCGCCGGACTACTAAAATTAGTCCTTGCATTTCCATCGAGATGATGAGCTGTAACTAGCGTGTCACATTCTCATCACCCTCTACTAGCTTCGAAAACACATCTAAACCCTGGCTTCATGGTTCCCTGTAGAATTCGCCCGTCCTGGGATCCCACTCGCCTGTTGTCGTGAGGGCCTTCAGAACTCGACGGCGAGGTAAGACAAACGAGACGCGAGGTAGAGAGTGGGAGAGAGAGAGAGGAGGGCGGACCTTGGCTGACGCATCCGATCTTGTCGCTTACGCGTACGGCTTGGTTAGAGGCTAAGCTTCACGAATCTGGTCGACGTCTTCGTATGCGTGGTAGCGGAGACGGTACATTTGTGCTGATCGGTAATATCCTGGAATGGACCGGGAGTAGCAATGTTGAGGTTTGCCGCGAAGAGCGTCTGGACATTTCACTTGAAATGACTAGGCTGAAAAGCAATTGGTATAGGCCAATTACGATATACAGAACATCATTCACATTGGATGTAACGTCATGTCACGGAAGGAAGAGATATATACCTAGCCGGCGGGGCTGCTTAGGTAGCATCATTCACTATTGTTTTAAAGAGATAAATATTAGGAAGTGGGCAGGTATTATAGAAAACCTTTGGAGCCGAGCGCATTATAAGACCACTGTGCTCGAATCATGGCCTCTCTTGTCGGGCTATTTAAGTAATGATTCGGGAATTGAAATTTCTCGGCGCCTCGTCAATCTCAGTGCCAAAACACAGCCCAACTACCCGCCCTCGTGACGCAAGAGAATAATTGATGTGGTTTGCTTTGAAATAATTGATGCAGAGAGACAAGCACCAGACCTGCCGATTGGGTATGGCAGACCAAGCGCTAGCCGGCCCAAGCGTTATTCGTTACCTAACCGGCGCGGAACTCGGAGCGGGCACGCACTCGCGGGCTCCACCCCGACAGCAATGTCCGCCCGGCCGAAAGGTTGGGAAGACGTCCCGCAGTAAGATCGGAGGCCGGAGCCGGAAGAGAGAACAACAAACCGGCCGATGCGGAAAAGCGACACAAAGAGCAAACTCAACTAGGACGGTACCGGTACCCGCAAGAAACACACCAAACATCAAGCCACCATCATGTGACAGCACCGCGATGGACCGGCCATTGACCGCCATCCCAACACATCTTGGACCGCGAACATCAATCAATGCGCCGAGTAGGCGAAAAGGGTGCTCACATCCTGGATGCTTTTCCCCTTCAGTAACCCCCATCAAAAACACTTCTCAAACCACTTCGGCGGTGATCTTTGACGCCCTCCTCACGCCCGACGTCTATCAAACGCCAACACGCCAAACGGACCAACCAACAAGGTCCCCTACGCCGCGGGCGACCCTCGATCACGACTCCTTTTTGACAGATCATCCCCCCAACACAACGTCATCGGTCGCCGCTGCCCATTAATCAACGGCCGACTCTCGAATTTGCCCAGTTTGAAGTTCACAGACTGAAGCTTTCCAGGTTCTCTCCCCGCTGTGGGATATTCTCCCTGCATTACAGTCCATCTCTCCGTCTTGCGGCCAGCCCGAATTCGCGTTCTTTAATTTGGTGATTCGTGTCGGCCGCTCTCGACGTGCAACAACGCCGCCTTTGAAACTCCCGAGTGGCCGTCGAGTGCTCCGTCGGCTCGTTATCCAGCCCCGCCGGCTAATATCTTCGTGCTCTGCACCTGGACAGGCCGTTAGTAATACCTTATTGTTCTCCGTTTCGTAAAGTGATCGGTATTCGGTGGCAAATGACGTCGCTGCAGGTTTTGACGGCTGCAGATAGTGGGTCGGTGTGGCGTTGACAGGAAAACATCGCCCGCGGCGTACGTCGCACAATAGTGGTGAGTTACGAAGTATCGACCCTGACGCATCATGTGCGAGTTGGACGAAACGCCCCTATCGTAATAATGCAGTTGCACGCCGCGCACCTTGGATCACCTTGGAGGTGTCTTCAACTAATCATGGCTGAATTGGAAGTTGGCGCTTTCCCCGCCTTCATTGTATATACACCAAATATGCGAACAAAAAAATTAGAGGCCAAGGCCACTAGCCTCTTACCAGTAACCGTAACGCCTAATGCTATCCGATGCCCAAATTGTCATGTGACGGTGTTGAAAACCCCCAGTGATGATGATGATGATCGTTAGTGTACAAGTCGCAAACCGATGATGCAAGTTTTTAATTTCCACTCCAATACCGTAGCCGTGCCGGAAGCCGTGAACGAGATGATGAATATAACGCTGTAGGCCAACTCGGCCACAAGGGGTATCATGCCCTCAGTCTTGAGAGCTGTGAGAGATTATGCTTATTGAAGAGAATGCCCTGGGTTGTTGACCCAGGTGGTCGAATGGGTAGCGTTCTGATGGGTGTATGGCTCAGTTGCCGTACTGGCAAGCCATTGCTGTTATGGTGACCTCAATCCGATGGTCGTTCCACTATAAATACGCGCGTCTCAGCTCCGTTGGAGCAAGTACTTTGCGCGATCCAGACAAAGCTGGGATGCAGTGATCGTCCTCCTCGCCATTGGCAGCGTATTCGCTCATTTCTTGCCCTTACTTGGAGGCGCCGTGATTTTGCTCGTAGTCATCAAGTCGCCGATATACTTTTGGAGAAACTTGTTGTTGTTGTCGAGCTTGTCGTGTTCTTCCCTGACAGCTTCGATGCGATTGAAGATCGTGATGAGAGACTCTTGCAAAGCTTTCGCATGTCTGTCCAGTTGTTAGCTTCCATTAGCCGCAACCGTAGCCGTTTCGACAGGCCCTACCTCTTGAGTTCTTCCCTCGCTTCTCTACCCAGTGCCTCAATGTCTTCGCTCGTCCTCCGCGGGCTCATTGCCCTCACATCGTCAGGTCCGAACTCGGTGTCGATGGGGCCGACAGCGGAGCTATCCCTCGGCACAACCAGAGGACCGCTGCTCTTCCGGCTGGGCAGACGCGGACGGATCGGTGTCGGCTGGTGAATATGGGAATCGTGCTCGTGGTCGACGGAGGAAGAAGAGGAACTCGATTGAGAGCGCTCAATGTGAGGAGGGAGGTGCGATTGCTCGCTGTGTGATTCTTGGTGTTCGTTGTCCATCTTGTTCTGTCCCGTCTCGCGGTTGCTGTAGTCGTGGATGCGGAATGTCCGTAGTGAGCAGGATGCGACTGAATGCGAGGTGCGGTTGGTTTTGTGCTAGCGTGTAGGAATGACTCTATGCAGGAGAGCGAAAGAGCGGCTCAAAAGGCAAATTGGTTGACTGGAAAGGTCCTCCGTCACCAGGTCCGAGTTTGGAAACGGGGTCTTGCCACCATGCAACAAGGTCAGGGTTTCGTGCAGTGTACGAACCGTGGCGGAGAGGGGGAGTCGAGGATGGCGGGAGGAAGAGTCAGGCGGTTGCAAAGGCAGTAGCGGTGATGGTGGTGGTGTAGTATATGGGGCGTGAGGTATTATGGAATGTAGGGGTACTGATGGTTGTGTTCCGGAAGCAAGTAGGGTCCTACCGGTCTCTTAGACAGGGACAGGAGCCGAAGGACTGGAGAGAAGAAGAAGAGCAGATGAAAAGGGACAGCAGGAGAAGACCGAGAGCAAGAAAAAAAAAAAAAACGCGCGGTGGGCCGCAAAGGGTATGAATGGGGGACGAGGCCTCGTGGGTGTGGGTGGGTTTTTGGGTTGGGCAGAGTCGTCGCGGAGTCGCTTTGAATTTTCCCCTTCCCCTGGCCTTCCTTGCTGCCGGGTGAGGGTCCTTTGGGCCTTGGTTCTCGTGGAAGTTCGCCTCGCGGTGGACGGTGCTCTCTGCTGGCGTACTTGCTGGCAATTGATGGCCCTTGACGAGTGGGGTTCTGAAGGGCTATCGGAATTTGAGGAGCGAGAGAAAAGAGACGAGAGCCCCAGAGAATAGGTGGGTGATCCGAGTGGAAATGTCGTGGGAGTAATACGGGATTGCGACCGAGAAACCGAGGCGGCTGCGTCGACGTCGTGTGTGTCTAGTGTACAGGACTCTAGGTTCTTGCTCGAACAGAGTACAATAGGAAGACTGGATTGGAGTCGCGGAATGGCGAATGGGAGAGCAGGCGAACAGAATAGGTCGACAAAGGCTTGCTAGGCCAGGTGGGTTTGGTTCGACCTTGACGTTACGATCTGCGGTACTGGAGACAGACGCAATGGCTGGGATGAGCGCTGGGAGGACTGCTGTTGGACGTTCGGCGTCGATCGAATTGGTCGTCTTCACCAAAATGTCGTAGGACAGGCGGTATGGTAAGACGGGGATGATCCCCAAGGGTTGAATTGTTAGGATCAGGGTGGTGGAGGGTGAGTACTCGATGGGCGAGACAGGGGTGGCCGAGTGGACAGGGACAGCGCAGGGAATCCGTAACGGGTTGGGTCAGGATCAACTCGAAAGCGGTGTGGAGCAGAATGATGTTATCGCAACAGTTCTGTCGCTGTGCCCGTGCTGCAACTATGTGTCTCTGATGAACCGTTTCCGAAGACGATTGAGTAGCCGAAGTATTTGGGAAGGCTATTTGCAGTTCGGTTGGTCGATGCGCTTTAAAGCGGTAATGGGCGGACTGCGGGATGCTAGACGCCGAGTGCTGATTGCTGATGCCTATGCTTGATGGGCAGAAGATGCTGAGAAGAGACTGCCCTGTGCGGTATGCGGTGTATCGTGAGCCAGCCAGTGTGGATGGCGAAGGTACTTTGGTAGGTGAGGATGGCAGCTTGTGCGACTCGAAAAGTAGTCGAGAAAGATGTTGTGCTTTGTCGACGGACTGATAAAGGTGTTGCGAGAGGTTGCAAAGGCGATAGATGCAGTTGGTAGGGTATATGGTTACACACCCGCTGCCGCGACGCAGACGCCAGATCACCCAAGTCTTGAGTGGGCGAGATGAAGTGGTTGGCAGGCCGGAAAAGAAGCTCTCTGCCTCATGCAAGCAGCAGGAGAGATGGCGATTCCTGAGGTGATGCTGATCCGAATTGAGAATTGAAAATGTCGGCCATCCATGGAAGTGTGTGGGCGTATGCAGCTCACTGTGCGTTGTTCGCGGTGGGCGAGACAGCGGTTCTATGCCCAGGCCATGTGCGCAGGAGAGACACACCGACACACATCCAAGCTAGTCGGGAGCTGGAATTGAAGCTGACGAGCTCTTGATCTTGAAGCGTTGCGTTGCGTTGTGATATTATTCAAACCCCATGCGCAGACGGCGTGTTTGCGATGTTTGCGCCTGAGACGGACGGATGCCAGACGGGGGAAGGCTTGCCATTTCCCGTCTGTGCATGATGAGCTGGTGGCTTTGGTTGGCACTTGCCGCAGAGAGGGAAAGCAGAGAGGAGGAGCTTTTCTCTACGTACCGTCTCGGTCCCCTCTCTGGTTGGTTCCGAGATTGGCTGACACCAGAAGCGGGCAAGTGCCTGGTCGGAAAAGAAGGTGGAAGCTTCCGAGGTTGGCGGAGACTGTCAGACTCATCGCACGATGACAGAGCAGACCAGGAAGGAACTCAGTAGAACCAAACAGGGAGACTTGCCGCTTTCACCCAGCCGGGAGCTCCTCCTGACTCTGGCGGCCCTTTTCATTATTAGCTTCATGACTGGTGCAAGATCAAAACCTCTGTGCAGCGATACGTACCGAGCATGTGGGTCCCCCAATTCGCTTTGCTGGGCCTGACAACTTATTTGGTATCTTTTGCCTGAGGCGACAATCACATTCTGCCCAGATGTCACTTCGTGCTTCCCCACAGACTGCGACGCTAAACGGTGTACCAGTGACTCCGACCTGCCTTCTGAGGTACGTATCTCTCTCTCTTCTTTTTTTTTCTTTTTTTCTTCTGGTACGTAGTATGCTAGGTCCTCGCTGGGGTCGTGTCTGCCTTCCCGCTCCTCCCATCCCTCTAATACTCCGCCATTTGAAAAACTCACGATACTTTCGCCTTTTCCGATTCCTCCTGCCTACACTAGTCGACACTAGAGTGTGTGACACGGAGTCTTGCCGATGAGGCTCCATCTCGCACTCTGGGATGTTTTTCGAATTTTTCTCTCGTGTGTCTCTCTCCCTGCTCACCGATTCCTATTCAACATGTCCCCTCCCAATCGTCGCTCCGCGCTCCGCGCTTCCGCTGCGTGACAATTCAACCGTTATTGATCTTCTTGCTGGAGTACTCCTACAGACCCCGCCACTCCGAGGTGGACCGAAGTAAACCGCGTGCGCTGTGCGCGTTGAAATAGTAGCCTCTCCAATCGAGTCCTGTTGCCCGACAAAAGCAACTTTTCCGCTGACCTTACTACATAGTATTCGTACAGGTAGCACTTACAGTCGCCTGCTTTCCACGTGTACAGATACCGGACGTTCCCCTCCTTCACGAGGGACCCTGGATCTCTTACACGCCGTGCCGCGCAGCGCAGCGGCAGCAGCAGCAGCAGCAGATGCACACGCAGGTCCGCAGCAACGTTCCTTTGCATACAGAGTCGAGGTACGCAGATACGCTACGAGCTACAAGATACAACCCGGTATACACACACACACACACACACACACACACACACACACACGCACGCACTCACACACATCCTACAGCAGCCCTTTCGAGCACCCCTGCTTGCGAAAGAAAAATAAAAGAAATGGCTGATCAGCGCCTGTGACGCCATACCCTCCATGGTCAAGTCTGGGATCCCCCGATCTCCACCAGCTACGTCGAGAAGCGGGAACTCGAGAAGTTGAGGTGAACTTGGGGAGCTTGGGAGTCACCCCTTCTGCCGCCAAGGCTTGCGCTCGTCTTCTGTTTGGCGCGCGACCTTCTCCGCCGCCCACTCCCGGCAGATACCAGCCGGTTTGCCTTGCCGCCCCCTCTCACGCTCTCCCTACCGCGGTACACTAGAGCGACCTCCCGCCACCCGACGCCTTTCGAGAAAAAAAAAAAAAAGAGGGCAATCGGTCATCGTGATATTATGCCCAGCCAGGAGCGGATTCCGATTCCCATGCTGCCTTCCAATCTTGAACGGTTGCCCCTCACCTCCAGCGCTTGGGTCGACGTGTTTCGCCAACCATGACCCAGGGACTGACGCTACCTCTCGCACTCTTGCATGGGGGGATGCAGGGTCGAGGTGGGGATGTCTCTGTCCCTCTCATGGTTGATGATTGATCAGTCGCCTCGTCCAACCGCTCGTTCCGTTTCCTGTTTTTGTCTGAAGGACGGGACACTATTGCAAACGTCCCGTATCAACATAATGTCGTGATCATAAGATTACCGCTTGTCCCCGTCATCTTCAAACAATGTTAAGTCTGATATTGCTTTCTTGACTACTGGATGCGTTGATGGTTTCGCAGGAGGTACACTCCGTGATGGATCACTCCCCAAAGGAGGGGCGTTGGGCAGCCATGAATCCACGACTGCTTGCCAAACGTCGCGACGATACCGTCGTTCTCAAATATGACAGGATCCTTCTCCTGCCTGCGCTGTGTGCTGAAGTAGCGCCAGGCCCCCGAAACCCTCACCCGTCACTTGACTGCCTGCACCCACTCAAGACCCTCTCGGCCCCGTTCCTTCATTAGAACAACCGCCCGACCCAAGTTATATTCAACGCGACCTTGTGGGTGCTTCTTGTGCCTTTTGCCACCCAGCCATGTTCAGCCACATGGGGATATAAAAGTGTCCGCCGCACACACTGCCGCAGCGCAGTAGTAGTACTCGCGCCACGGGTCAGACTGGGAAAAGTACCCAACGGGAAACGGGACAGGGACATGCAAGGCAGCAAAGGCCCTGGTGAGCCTTACCGGGCAGTAACCGACTCTCTGAATAAAGACGGGCGGGTTGCCCTTCCTAATCTGCCTACCGCTGCTGCTGCTCAGTGCTGCATCAGCGGGCTGTACTTACTTCATACGTATAAGTGCTGCTGCAAGAGAAGAAACCAGCCGTTGAAAGAGCCAAAAGAAGCGTGATGGAATGTTGAGTCTCCGATGCAGGGACCCCCGGAGATGGCGACAGCAACCCCGAGGGCTCTTTTCCTCGCTTCGCTTCGCGCAAAGCCCTTTCCCCTTGTCTGCCCTTTCCGCTGGGCCTCATATCAGAGAGGTCAAGATCCGTGTCTTTTGACACCTGATAACATCTTTTCATTTTGGACTCTTGCTCGGCTTGACCCCTCCGACCTGTCATGAGGCCTGCAACCCCTGCGGACGTCTACTTCATCCACGCTGCTTACCACGATCTTCTTCTCAGTTCTATCGTTCCCTCCGATGACTGAACGACACAGAGCAGAAGCAGATTGCCCCAGCACATGCTGCCTGCGGCCTCCCGAGGGAACCCCAGCGCCACTACTGTCGGATCCTGCCTGCAACTGCAAACTTACAGAAGACCTGACACACCGAGGGGCTCCTCGGGCAAGGCACCCCGGAGTCCCTGACACCGGCCGAGTGATGTCATCGGATCGACGGCCCAAACCTGTCTCTCATTCCTTCTCAGCCTCTCGATCTCCGTTCCATTCACCACTGCCTCTTGTATCACCGGACGGTTCCCTACATCTCTATCCAGTCACGAGTCAACTTCAGCCACTTTCTGCCGCCATCCCATAGTCATAGCTGCGACTTCGCGTCCTCTCCCCGCCTAACGACTTCGGTCTGCTCGCTGACCGTACCGCCAGCAGTGCGTCCGAAGTACCTGTTATCCTGCCACCGGCGCCGTTTTATCACTAGGCCGAGTCTTCAACGCTTCCCCGGATGACGGGTGAAGGGAGTCCTTTCGAGATACTACAGCCCTCTTACTACGGTATGCCCCCTCACTAGGGAACTTCTCCAACATCTCAGCTTTCGCGTTGCCAAATGAGACGACGTCCATGCTCAACTCCAAGCGTCTCAAGGGTTGTTTATCATCCCGTCCTATGGTTGTACGTCCTGCCGTCCAAGGCTGCTTGGCTGAAAGAGAGAAAGACCTAGGACGGCGCCGATTCGGTTCAGATAAGATTTGCTTCACCGGCTCACTAGAAACAAACCATACTGTAGGGCCCCCGTTCTTCCACTCATCGTTCGTCGAGTCCTATTCAGCAGCAGATCTTTTCCGTCTGTTCAGGCGGCATTGATGGTGACAGGCAGATCATCGTCATCAAACCCCCCAACCTCCATGCGTGCCTTTCCCCATACACAGCGACGCCGCTCACATGTCCGGAGAAGCTCAGCGTGCCGGATGTCGAATGGACAAGATTATCCTCATTTGAGTTGCATTCAAGGCAGAGACGGCGGTCTGACTGATACTTGGACTGATACTTGGACTGACACCGGGAACACATTGTCGTTGTGCTGGTTATGGGGTTGGTTGTCCACGAATCATGGCACAAAATACGCGCTCCACCGGTGCAATACCTGCGCTCACCTTGTCTCCATGATACATCAACCCTCCGGAGCAGGCTCCATTCCCAACCATACTTTGGATTCCTTGACTCCTTGATAGCCCTTTTTCTTATTTTCCACCAAAATACGGACCAGCATCCGGTTTTTCCTGACCGACACAGCCAGCTTGCGTTGCAACCCAAACACGCAAGCATTCCCCGGCCCGGCAACTTCATTCCACACGTTGTTCATCTCCGTGTCCATGCGGTGGTGGTGGTGCTTAGAAACGAGAAAAAACACAAGCGTCCGAAATCAAAACCCGGAAAGACGGTCGCAATGCAAGGACTCACCCGTTAAACATTGTTCCCGGGAGCCACACGCGCGGCGCCAAACTAACCTCGAAAAGGAACTGGAATGCTGAAATGGCATTTCCCCAAACCTCCAAACTCTCCCATCTTCCAAAGTCCGGATTTCTCGACACTTTGCCGTGCTGTATCCCTGCCGTTCTCTCATCCCGCCATCCAAATAGGACCCCTTCTTTCCCCTAATGCTTCCTTTCTGCTTATCCTAATCTGCTCTTACTATGCCTTTTGCATAGACACACATGCACAAACATAGACACACATGCACACACATACACACACCCCTCTATTTCCCTCTCATCCCAAGACCATGACCATGACCAAGACCAAGATTCAAACTGGAAATAATAGCAAGCGATCGGCGGGTGCCCAGCATGAAGAACACCGACACTCAGAGAATAACACGGGCGACGATCCCACAATAAGCCCGACTCAGCCGATCGCCCGACGACCAATGGCGTCTCCTACACGAGGATCGTCATAAAACGACACTGTCCAAGGATTGTGAGTGCATCTATCTGTACCGCACCCTGCCATCGACGCCCGGGCTGTCTTATGGACGGCTTCCGGGGCCGGCGATGGCTCCTGATCATTGATGCAACTATCTCCGCACATGTCCCGTACACCTGGCACTCTTGCAACGGGGAAAGAGGGAGAAAAGGCGCGCTTTGCGTCCTATCATGATGCATCCTCACATCTCATCCACAGGCTCATCAGGCACGGCTTGTCTTCTCAACTGCCGGAGGGATGAACCACTTCTCCCCCTATCTCTGTGATGATCTCTTTTTTTAAAAAAAATTCTGCGCGCTCACCCCCATACTGCGCTCGTCAAGCCATCCCATGACATTTCATGATGTGCACGCCTTGCCCCGCCTGGACTTCTAGTCGGTGCTTCAGATTATGTCCTACGAATAACATCAACCCATCTCTCGTCTGGGGCGGGTAGCAATACGCAGTAGCCCATTTCACTCTCACAAACCACGATCAACCCTTTCACTTCGCTGCCCCCTACGGCAGTAGTTGGCTCATCAAAAACAGCTGGCACATTCCCTGCATCCTGCGGTGTGCCATGTCTGGTTCTCACTCTCCCAATTGTCCACTCCGCTTCGCCCCCAACACCCTAAATAGACGGCCGATGTTGGCCATTTTCACAAGCCGCACAGCCTCGCGCCCTTGGGATGGGGGGAGCATGCCAGCGAAATCCGGCGGCATGACAGCCGGCGGCGGAGAGAGAGAGTCAGATGAGAGCGGTCCGGCCATGGACGCGCAATCACTCATGCCGGTGTGCAAGCGCATGAGCTGTCACTAATGCCCAGCGGCGGTTGCCCCCTCGTGTCGCGGAGAGACCGTCCGATGCTGCACCTCTCCTTTCTCTGCCTTGGCCCCTTTCGTCGCTCGCCACAAAATGTCCCCCGTTGCGAAGCATGTCTCTGCCGGCTCGCCGCGCGATCGTCACCACCGGATGCCGTATTCTTTTTTTTTTTTTTTTTGGCGGGGCGTGCAAGTCTCGGGACAGGTTCTCTCGGTGGGCCGGGTTTCCTCCCAACGCTCACACCCGTGACCCAAAGGCGAAGATCTCAGCCTCCCCCCCATTGATTTCAGTCCACATTGTCTCCAGATTTCCATCCACGCTCGGCCGTCCGTCGGGGCATTCGACAAGACGAACGCAACCCGGGAAATTTGTGCCCGCGGTGATTCATTCATCACCTCGCGTGACTACGGGGTGGAAACACATGCACACGAAAAAAAAGGAGTGTTCCCATTGTTTTACTTGGCTTCTCCGCTCGGAAACCAGCATCGTCGGCGCGTTTTACTGCTGTTTACGGACTCTCTACAGATACTATGTCCAAGTATCTGATAACCTGGAGAATGACAACTAACTGAAATGCCGGCAAGACCAATGAGACCCCCCCCCTTCCCCAAAACCAAACCAAACCAAACCAAAAAAAAAAAAAAGAGCAAGATCAGTTGTGTCGCGTGACCCAGGTGGGATCGGTAATCGAGTAACGAGAAATAAGAGGTACGCAAGAAGAGCCAAAGCAGATCCTGTCAAAATTGGGTATCCCAAGACTCGTCGGTGTGCCACGCTGCAGGTGATGAAGTTTGAAAATCGGGGAAGAAAGGACGTCGTTGGTTTGGAGGTCCAGGTCTGCCAACAAACATTCAAGCCGACGGGAAATCCCTAAAGCGAGCTTCAACCAAACATATGCGGTAACACCTTTGTGGCACAAGCCTTGTTGATTGATACGGAGCTAAAGGTGTTGTTTTGCGTCGTCTACGTACTTCTTCTGGTAATGGGGGAAGGAGGGGGGTTGTATTGACGAAAGCTTGACACGAAAACGTGAGCAGGCAAGTTCCCTTTTGCGTGAAAGATTGGTGTAAGCAACCGGCATCGATTCGCTGATGAGGTCCGAGAAACTTTCCGCGTGGGAGCGCCAGCGGTGTCACGGTGTCATGACTGTCACCTTCCCTACCAGGTAAGGAGATCATCGAGCAACTCCCAAGAAGTGACCTTTCCTGCAAACACCACTCGGCTGCTCACGAGAGTTTTCTGGGGTTGGGACGCAAGGGTTGGACGGCGGCGTGAATGCAGCGTAGTGCCGGCGGGAGGTTGACATGTTGGATTTTTTTTTACGCGTGTACTACCGAGACGAGAGATAAGACGAGACGGGGGGCGGAGAAGTGATGATAATGACTACCATACTGCGGAGTAGTTGGTGATGGGTGATATTGCAGGAAACTCGAGAGGGATGCCCACAGAGTTCGTCTATGGCGTTTACGATTTTACGATTCTTGTTTTCGAAAGGGCATCTCATACTCGGGGGTTTTGGCTTTTTTTGGGGGGCAAAGGGGGGGGGGGGGGGGGAGAGGGGTGGCATGGTTGGAACTCTATCCTGGACGACGGAGTAAACTCCTAAGTTTGAGCGTGCACATGCTGATGCTGCGTGTACTGCATGCAGCATGAGAAATGGATGTCGTCTTCGAAGAGGTTAAATTTTCCGGGGACTCTTGCATGCCTTTCTGTGTGTTTGAGATGATGTCGGAGGAGTCTGCGGGTAATGGAGGTGGTTGTTTTTGAGACAGAGCCGGCTCCGACGCTGTGCTGGGTCGGGGCCGAAATCAAGAGTCTCACTTATCAGAGTTCGAGATCGGCTTTGGTGAAACCCCATTTCTTTTGATGAAAATGGCAAGAATCTAGCTTTCCTCGCGGCTCTGGTCTCTGGTAGCGGCAGACTACGCATTTTTGTTCGCGGCTATACTCATCTACCAGTGATACAAAAAGCTGCGTCTTTGAAAAGGTTTCGAGACTGACTCCCATGGTCCGATGGCGATTGCGGGGAAATCTTGAGATAGTCTTTCGCCCCGACATCTGAGGAACCCGACGAGCTGGTGACCCTGTTGTCGTCCCCGGGGGTTTGAGGGCGTTCTTAGATCGAAGTCAATCTCGGCAAATTGTTGTCCATGAACTGCCACTGTCTTTAGGTTCCGGTAGCTTCAGAATTCGGAGTTGTGGAGTGTGCATATATCGCTCTCACCCGAGCAGCAGATGGGGAGGAGCTGTAACTTTTATGATGCTCCATGTATAGAGGTTGATATCATCAATTTCTTCTCACTACGAGTATCCATGTCTAAAGTATCATGACCTTTTAGAGGAAGCACAAAAGTCCGGACGGTAAGGGATTTCCAGAAATGGTCACCCCTCGTTTTCAAAGTAACTCTGTGATTTGTGTTGTGTATAGTAACGATTAGGACAGATGGTAGCATTGAAGTCTCGGAATGAATCCTTTCCCATAGATGCTATGCTAATGGCTTCAATCGAACTTGATAATACGAATGAGTGAAGCGTTTAGCATGGCACCACGCATAAAACAGCGGTGGTTTCAAAGTTGCAAAAAAAAAACATTTGAGAATACGGAGTCGCTAAACAGGACTCAGCCTGCTGATTTCCCACCATTCTTCGCGGCGAATAGGAAGAGCGTCATACACAACGAGAGAATAGCGTTCTACGGTGATCCCCTCTGACAACCATATGATATCAGCTTACTTATATCTGTTTCTCCATGTCGACTGGTAATCTCCCGGTGATCCCCGAACTGGCATTCAGCATTGGCTGTGAGTAGTAAATGCTCCGTCTTCTGAAGGGGTTTATTCGTCCACAGCATCAACGCTATTATCACTCGTTTTGTTGCTGTTTCGACGCACTTTGTCTGGGGTCTTTTATCCGACGATCATGATTGGGGAACTGTCTTCCAAGAAACAGCATTGGTCTTGCCTAAGAATCTATCGTTGTCGTTCCAACCTTTCCGCTGTTGACGGAGGCTACGATCCTCGGTTCGCTGTTTCTACGGGCTGGCATTATCGGGAGCAGTCATCGCCTTCCGTTGAGACCAAGGCTCTTTCCCTTTGACCTTCCTCCTTGGGGCAAATGGGGGACACGCCGCGCCTGACGATCTACCATCTCATGTTTTTGGAACCGTGACAACCCAACCGCGTCCTTCGCCTCGAAATACCGTTATTCAGAGTCCAGCAGAACGTACAATGAGCGCAAAAAACACCGATATCGAACTCTTTCGAGGGCCCTGCCGAGGAAGCACCAGCAGCCCTACCGTCCGGGGAGCTTGACAAGGCACCTCTTGTCAAAGTGGATGCGACTCGCCCTCTTGCAGCCATGGCCGTGCATAACTCACGCCATTGCCAACCGTTCCGCAAACGAATCTGTCGACAGTGACTTGCAGAAACGTCGGAATCGATCTTGGTATTTCTGCCACCCGCGTGGCTATCTACAGGCAAGTGGACCGACGTACGAGATCCCACGTGCCCGCCAACTGCTGAGAGGCCGATCTTTTGGGATTTCCATCAGCGGTCAACCCCCAAGAGCGGCGCAATGGGTTGTGATGGCGTCAGCAGTGGCAGCTACACTTCCATCGAAAGTGTTGATACACCAGCTGCTGCGGATGGAGAACAGCCTCTCCGAAGAAGCCCAGCAGCTTTTCGACGCGCGAGTACCTCATTCGGCAGAGCAAAATCTTGGGGCTTCCGGTTTACTGGTGAAAGACAAAATCCACGTCCTTGTCGTCGATTACTTCAAGAAGATCGAAAAAGCCGTAGCGGCATATTGCAAGAGGCGCAAAGAAGCTTGGAGCTCAGTCGCAGTCACTATCCCTGCGGCCTGGAACGTACTGGACTACAAAAGAGTGTTGATCGACGGCCTCGGCACAGTGTTCTCGGAAGAGGTTGTGTTGATGCCCGAGTCTGAAGCATTGTAGTATGGTGTCATGGGTGAACTCGAAAGCTAGGAGAACAAACGGGGCTTTGGTGGCGATTTGGGATTGTTTACCGACAAAAGTCGTGGTAAATCAACTTCGGCGGGCATGAAGTCGTCAGTTCTTCCAACTCCAGCATCCGCAACCGAGAGTTGGGCCGGAAAGACTCAGAGCACCAGATTAGCACCACCTTCTCGCTGTTATGAGGTGGGCGTGGAAAGACCAAAAAGAAGCAACCTACTGAGAAACCAGGGAACAGCACTGCTGAGCAGAATGAGGGCAACCCCACCGAGAGACCAGAGGCAGGACGAGGACATTCCTACCGAGGAAGAAGAGGATGATGCTGCCGAGCAGGACGAGGGCATCACTACTGTGAAGACATAGGTCTGCCCTACATGTGAAAAGATGCACCGGCGTTTTTCGTCCACACAATCGAGGGCTGTGTCGTCTCGTCGAGATGACATGAAGCAACGCGTGTAGAACGAAACCGCGGATGCAATAACGGGGCCAAGCCCGGCCCGAACGGAAATTGTGATTGTAGATGGGAGATGTCCCTGTAGTCGATATAAAAAGAAAAAAAGCCCGCCCGATGCACCGTAAACCCAAACAGTGATTAAAAAAAAGAAGAAATCATCGTCATCCATCTTTCGCGTTGTCCAATAGAGATGGACATTCGTTAAATCCCAAACGCTGATATCCACGCCAATAACATCTTCTTCGTCTCTCTTTGAAAATCTCTTCATCTGGTCTCGCTATCTTCTCGCTTCCAGCCTTTTCTTTTCCCCCTCTTTCTACAACGGAGAAAAGAGGCGTTCCGTCTCTTCCTGAATGTCACTATTTCGCCTCCTTCTCCTTGCCCTTCTCATTTGTTGCGGTGTCGTCTTCTTGGTACAGGCCGTGCTCGTCAATGTATTTGATAACTTCGGCGGGGATGAGCTATGGCTGTCGTTAGCGATACAATTAAGAGAGAGAGAGAGAGAGAGAGAGAGAGAGAGGAGATAAGAGAAGAGAGCCAAACTCACGTAGTCAATGCTCATATTCCTCCTCAACAAGAGGCGGATCTTGGTACTCGAGACGTCGTTGGGGACGACCTGGGGGATGTAGTAGATCTGGTCCTCCCACTCCTTCAGATTGGACAGGGCCTCGTCGATGTTGACGCCGGCGCGCTCGAGCACGAAGGCGCCAAAGTCGCCCAGGATGTGCCGCAGGTCGGAGGAGGACCAGACGCCGGGCTGGCTCATGGTGTTGATGAGGTCCGCGCCGGCGAGGATGGCGATGCGGACCCTCTTGCCGCCGCAGCCGCCGCGCTTGACGTTGATCTCGTACTCGAAGTGGTCGAGGACGACGGCGGTGGGGACGTAGGCGGTCTGCTCGGCCTCCCAGGGGTCGACCATGAGGAACTTGGACGTCTGCTCGGCGGCGATCTCGCACATGCGGCGGCGGTGGCAGGCGGGGGCGAGGCCGCGCTTCTTGTAGGCGTCGGAGACGGGGGAGAGGTAGGAGCCGACGAGCTCGTAGTTCGTGTTGTAGCGGACGTAGTCGGCGGCCATGACGGCCATGCGCAGGTGCAGGAAGGTGATGGGGGAGTAGGAGCCCGGGGCGACGAGGACGAGGGGTTCGCGGTCGGGCTCGGATTGTGTTCGGCGGAGCCGGTGATCCGGGAAGGTGTAGCCAGGAGGCGTCATGGCCTCGATGGTCTCGGGAGAGGCGACCATTGCTGCTGCTGCTGCTGCTTGCAGAATGTGACGACGGCGTGCGCTGGATGTTTGAAAATTTCGCGGCGCGCGGAGACGCCGGTGGTGGGGTCGGGCTGGTGATGCGGGAGGGGGGGTTGTTCGGTACTAGGCTGTGGTTTGGTGTGTGCTTGTGCGTGCGTGTGTGTGTGTGTGTCTCGGGATGCGGCTATCGGTCGGTGCTGCTGCCTAGCGGCGCGGGAGAGGACGGGGGAAGACGGGATCTGCTTGTGAATGGAGGGACCTTTCGTCAGCCTTGCTGCCGTCGACGTCATGTGCCACAGAGAAGGGAGGCTTGGCGGGAAGCGAAGAAATGGAGGGGACGTACTCTATGTCGGAAGGACAGTAGGTGAGGTGGTGGATGGAATGTGAGTTAGTTTCGGTTCGTTACAAAGAATGAATTGAGCCGAGGAGTCGAGTCGAGTTGAATTGAGACCGGTTGGGTTCAGTTCAGTTAGGTAAGTTACCTTAGGTTAGTTAGTTATTAGTTAGGTTAGGTTGGGGCGGGAATTGCGTGACTCAGGTTCTGGATGACACTGAGACGGGCCTTTCGGCTCTGGATTCTGGAATCTGGAGTGCTGAGCATGGAACACTTCGAGGCTACACTACCTTAACTCCGATGGTTGAGGGTCCAATCACAGGTGGGTCCACCCGGTGAGTGATGGTGCGGGGTGGAACCCAACGACCTGGGACGGTGTTTTGCGACAGCGGGCAGGCGGCGGTTTGCCGTTCAGTGTGTTGCCCGTCGAATCGAGGGGTCAGTGGGGGGCCCTTGAGATACCTAGGTAAGGTACCTTACTCTTTTAGTTAGCTGGACCCCGCTGAGAAAAGCGTGCTGATTGGAGGGGCTAACCATCGGGAGTATCGGAGAAAAACCGGGCTAAACTCCTCCGACCGCCGCCGCTTTAATGGTTCTTAGTCTTAACAAGAGAGATTGTGGTTGCGTCTCGCGTTGTGGTCAAAATGAGACGAAACACAAATGCTGTTATCCCAGTCTCGCTGGTTAAGTCTCTAAAGGCATCGTGGTGTTTCGCGGAGGATGAAAGCCGGCAATGGGCCCGACGGCCGGCTTAGGATCAATCATCGGCTGAGAACATTGCGTGTCCGTCACGACGGTGGAGTTGAACCATTTAGTAACTATTGTGAATTGAGACTCGCCTGTTGCAAACCACATGGTGCCACCTCATCATGGCGCAACGTTCTGACCGCCAGGGGCCCAACCTCATCAGGGCCTCATACAAATCTAGTTCAACCTTGGCTGCTTCCTCAAAATCCTCATTGACACCAATCCGACCGGCATTCTCTCGAGTTGTCGTGACTCCTCGTCGATTCCCAATCTCTTCTCATAGCTCCCACTGCTTGATGATTTGCCGAACAACAAACCCGATTCGCTTCGACGCTGTCTAGGCTTGCAATTACCCATGGGTAAGCTAATTAACCTACCCAATTTTTGGGTAACCCATGGGTACCCATGGGTTGGGTAATTCCATGCCTAAGTCGTCGCTGTCTCACTGACTGGACTGGCAAAAAAAGCAAGCAACCAGGTCTCTCTTTCACACATGACTCACTCACCGAATATCTCCCGCGTGACAATCCGGCAGGGCCATGAGAAAAACCTTTGCACTTCTCATCGGCACCCTTGCTCCGACATCGCCCCTTCGTTCGGGAATCCGTTAGCGCTCTCGTCGAGGCTCCCCTCTTTTTGCCGCTTCGTTCTGGCTGGACCGGGACCACGAGCCTCGGTCGGCGCTATTGGCCCGTCATGTCGCACTCACGGAGGAAAAAGGGGCGGTCAGCTGCCGATGTTTTCGTCCCGATGGTATAGCGACTCCGGCACGGGGTCCCTTCGCGATGCTATCTCTCAGGCCAACCGCATTGTTGTCTTCGACGTTTGTGGCGTCATCAACATCAAGTCCCGCATAGTCGTGTCCAAGAACATCTACATTGCCGGCCAGACTGCGCCCGGCGGTGTAAGTCATCTTTTCCTGTACCGACACACATCGGTCCAAACCCCTCTCCTAACACACGAGCTAGGGCATCACCGTTTACGGTAACGGCTTCTCCTGGTCCGACGCCGACGACGCGATCGTGCGCTACATCCGCATCCGCATGGGCAAGGGCGGCGACAGCGGCAAGGACGCCGTTACCATCGCCGACGGAGCGAGAATGGTCTTCGACCACGTCTCCGTATCCTGGGGCCGTGACGAGACCTTCTCCATCAGCGGTGACGTCTCCAACGTCACCATCACCGGCTCCATCATTGCTCAGGGACTCGAGACTCACTCCTGCGGTGGTTTCATGCAGACTGACGGCGGCGTTTCGCTGTTCCGCAATCTTTACATTAACAACAAGACGCGCAACCCCAAGGTCAAGGGCGTCAACGACTTGCAGAACGGTGAGCGACCCCTTTCTTTCAGTCTGAGGGTTAAGGCGACGATTGCCAAGCGGCAATACGTTTTCTTTATGAGAAGGGGCATGATTTCCTGCTTCTTTGAAGAGATCCCAATTGCGGTAATTGCGTTTGGCCGGGCAGAGTGGTTCGTGGGTGGCAAATCCGTCCCCGATGTCCACAGGCCGTCCACGAACATCCAACAACATCACGAGCACCAGCTTATCGCGGGGCCTGGCAGATGTTGCATACAACTGGGGTTCCAGGGGTGGCTACATCACGGGAGACAGCGAGGGAGCAAGCTACGCAAACATAATCAATAATTACTACATTTCTGGACCGTCCACGAGCGCTACGCCTTCACCCGCGGCAACGCCGACTTCCACGGCTACGTCAAGGACAACTTCCACGACTCAAACAAGGATGGCGTTCTCAATGGCGCGGCCCTCTGTGCTTCGACGACCTGCTACTCCAACATGGACATCGTCCAGACGAACCACGACTATCCCGGCCCCGCGACGCTACTCACGGCGACGGACGCGGTCACCCACGTCAGGGCCAAGGTCAGCGCTTCCATCAAGCCCGACGCCGTCGATGCCGCTTTGGTTTGGCAGGTTGCTTCGTTCGGAAAGTCCGGTACCCTCATCAGCGACGAGGCCACCATGGGAGGCGTCGGGACCGTCGAGGCCGGCACGGCCAAGAAGGACACCGACGGCGACGGGATCCCCGAAGAGTACGAGTCCGCTAACGGCCTGAACGCCAACGACGCTTCTGACGGCATGGAGATCGGTGCTGGTGGCTACACCAACCTCGAGCTCTACGTCAGCTCTCTCGTTCCCGCCGTTTACTAAGCTGGGAACGAATTTAGCTGCGTTGGGTGAAGGTTTGTTGGAAGGGGATTGGTGGTTGTTGAACGCTTGGCTGTACATAGCACGCTTACTTATTCTTCTTTGTGCATACTGCCCATCATCGACGTTCGACGAGGTACATGATTTTCAATGGACACACCATCAATACTTGTTAAGCCGGCAATTGGCCTTCTGATTATGCTTTGAGTTGCTCTCAGCAACTGCGGGAATTCGTTTCCGGCTAACAAAAACAGAGAGTCAAGTGAGAATTGATGTGTTAACTACATGCTTCGTAACTTATATGGCGGTATATAGCGTAAGCCCTGATGCTAACAGCTAAACTCTGAGGGCTCAATGTTCTAGAGTGCTAAGTGTATTACTTTTACTGGTGTACTACTGATATGAGAAAGTTGAAATTTTTAAATCAGGTACCCCTTAAGTAATAGTGGGTGCTTGTATACATGACAGTCCCTCATGCTATGAAATCAGTGAGATGTGGATGCGGGGCGCGGTATCTGTAGTCTAAAAGGATGGACTGGAGGGCAGTGGAATGAGTACCTAACTATAGTTCTGCTTTGAGTAGATCCTGCTGTCTACGAGCTTAGTTTCACTTTCAGTGTGGATTAGGATGGTTGATATATGTATGTATATATGATAGAAATGGGTGTAACGTCCTTGACAAACGGTCTTAGTGGTTGTTTTTGCATTGGGGGGGAAGGCCTGGCCTGCACTTGGAGCTATTTTTCTTAAGTAGTATTTAGACAGGATGGGGGTTGATCTTGGGACCTCCCCCTCATTGAAGCGAAAATAATAGATACTACATTGAATCACCTTCGCAAAGCTAAGAAACGCTTGAATGTCTTCCGATTTATATTTCCTTGTAATGAAAACGATAGTACAGAGATGTCTACTAGAAATGATATAATATTACTCACTGTTATAAGAAGAATTACTACTAAGGGCAAGCGTATAAGCCCTTTAGTGCTTATGACTAGGTTGGCCTAAAACAACTTGTCCAGCTACTGAATCTAGAAGAGCCATTCAAAGAGGCTCCCGATGAAACTTATATTCGATCTTCTGCGTGAAGGAAGAGTGACACTATGGCCTTCGATTCCCACTTCAACGCTTAGAATGAATCCTCTGGAAGTCTTGCGAGCATACAAGGGGGTGTCAGGTAGGCCACCCACATTTGTAATCGCCACATCAACACCTGTTCACCATCACCATCAAACTCCCCACTTATAAAATCAACCCAAATGCGTAACAAAACGACCAACGGCACTTCAGTTGCATCTCTTCGTCCCGTCTGGGGAAATCGCATCTCCGCGCTCATCGATTCAGCCAGACAACACACCTCGTCCTTTTGCAGAGAAGATTCGTTGCTGAAGCGGAGGGGTACTTGACGGAAAGGGGCGTTGTTTTGTTCGGAACTAGCGCCTGCGCAAATCACGACCGAATTGTGAAGATTGCTTCTAGAAATGACTGCTCCTGTCGTGACTTGGTTAGAGGACAGGAGTCGATTGGGGATGGTGTTGTGGAGGAAATACTGCATCCTCGAGCTCAAAGCACACTAGTGAACAGCCTTGTGGAAGAGGGCGGCCTAGCTACTGCCAACTCTAAACTAGTAAACATTGTTTTTCCGTCAGGCATCGCAGTCATTTGTCGACACCGAATGATGCGATCGACAATGCCCTTGGGCGCTGAAACCGGTTGCGTCGCGGGACCGGTTGTCCGTGTTTTTCAAGCGGGCCCGCTACCCACTCCGGCGTGGCACTTTCGGACGTCGGTTCTCCGTGGGGCGTTCCGGCGAAGGCCGGACATTAGATGCTCACCTCTCTCACCTTCGCGTCGCAGCGATCTACGGCATCCAGTAGTGTTCATGTTTTCTCTTCATCGCCTGAGAGCTCGACTGCCGAGCTGAGTTCCCTTTTCATCTGGTACCGCCCGGACTCGCTTCTGGAGAATCTGACCCACACGGCGAAGCATCTTCACCCCGCGAAGTTTCCGATGTCGAACGCGACGTTAGCGAACAGGGGTGGACGCCACATATCTAATGCATTTGTATTTCGAGCTTTTGAGATCACTAGTGAATCTCAAAGCTTTTAAAATCTCAAGTTGCTCGCTGGGCACTGATACGGCTGCATCCTGCTCCCAAGTTTGTCAGAGAACTACAAATCATTGTACTTTTGGAAGCCACTCCTGGTCAGATAGCCAATACAGTCTTGGAATAAGGACGTGAGGACCCGTCGTATAGGTTCAACAATATCCCATGACCACATCCTAAGCCTCTTTGCCAACGGGACCTACCAACAGCCCAAGATGCCCTTCCTCTCCGCAACGCGTCCTTCTGTCTCATCTACCACGACGAAGGCCCCAGAGACGCCGCAGCAACTTATCATCCTCACCGTAGGCCTCATATGCGACATGCATGGCTTGAGCTAGAACGTCTTCTTCTTCTTCCCCTACCTCAAACTCTGCATGGTCGCCGTCGATGGCCGAGGTCAGATCCGTTGGTCCGCCCCGGTCCCCACAAGCCCGCCTTCTGCCGACATCATCATGCTGGCCCTCCGAAAGCTCCGGCGATCTCAGCCATTGCCCCAATCCAATGCGCTCGAACATCATCGAACTCCTCGTCGTCGAACTCGGGATGAAGAGCACTCAGGCAACGCGACAGGCCACTAAATTAGCAACCGCCTACCCAGACCTCGTTGTCGCGCCTTTCCCCCTCAACCCGATTCACGCCTTCACAAACTCTCGGGTTCAAAATTGTTTCTTCAACCAGGAACCGAGTACTGTGATTCTTTTGCCTGTCGGTTCCGTGAAACAGAACATGTACAGTCCGAAGAGGCAGCTCGGCAAAAAAGCATGGCACCTGCGTCGTATGCGCCAAGTAGACGACAACGTAGCCTTGGCGCTATGCTCGTGGGGCTAGGGTGGCCGCGTCGATACGCCCGGACGACGCGACACGCTCCGTTGCGGCACATGCCGAATGATTCAAGTGCCCGCGACTCACGTGTAAGTCGGCGGATCAGTACGTCGAGTCGGCCCGGTCGTCGCACATGCCCAAGAATAACGAGAAACTTGTCAAACATTGTCATGATCGAGGGCAGAGGCTAATGATATCATCAACTCGAAGGCGAAGTGCCCAGCAGGCATTGGGAGAGATGGCGGGACAGAACTGGTGTGTTGCCGGCCGGGGCTGCCGCGCAAGGCCCACACGGACATGGCGCCGTGGTGGGCGTAGGTTTGGCGGGAGTGGGGTTCCTGTAACCAAGACCAAGGTCCGGACGCACCGGCCCGGGAGATGTCAGTCTGTTCGTCTTGTCTCCGATAACCTCACCAAAACCATGCTCTTGCCTCAAAGTGAGGTCTTCAGCGAGCCAAACAGAGCACACCTTCGACGCTGGAGCTGAAGAAAAGTTGTGTGGGGGTGCGGCGTACTGAATTTTACTCCAAGTCGTCACAGAGTTCTTGGGCAGTTGGGAAAACACCACAGCACGGAACGATTTGACACTGATGATAGGGGAGGAAACTTGGGACGACGAGTACGTGTTACATGGGCATCCATAAGACTCCGCAATTGCCGAAAATCAAACCTTTAAACGCCGACGCAGTTGACAGCTCTTGGCGAGTGGTGGGCGATTAGGTTAGTCATGGGGTGGTTGGTCGTTCATCGCAGGGTCACCTTGGTGCCGCCTCCCCCGCACTGATGTCGGCGATGGCGGCGTCGGCATTTGGGGGGAACTGTTGAGCAACGGTATGGCCAGCGATCATGGTACGAGGTTGATTAATTGATGTAACTAAGTGCCGAAAATGGCGCATGCATAAGGAAAAAGGAGGTGGCATGGGGCCAATGCAATTATCCCGTATTTGGGTGTAAATCAATAGCCTGAAACATCCGGCATGCATGTCCGGCATGCATACCTCGATATGGCGATGTGGGTCTGACAGGAACCATGGAGGGGGATGGGCCGGACGGCGCGGCAAAGGGCAGGTAGCAAGCCATGCGAGGCAAAGGTCGCCCCAAGATCCGAGCTCTGGCTCCTCGAGTGCTGTTGAAACTTGATGGCGGCCCGGAATGTGGGGAGAGCTTGGTGAAGTTTTCCTGCCTTTTCTGCTCTCTCTTGATGCAACGACATCTCCCTCACCATAGCCAAGGCATCTGACGTCCTGCTTCAACATAAGGTACGCAGGCTTTGACGATGATTTTGCTAAAAGGGAATCCAAAGGCGCGAGGGACGTCAGTATCTGGCAGAGTATGTGTCGTGCTCGAGGGCCGTGTCATGATAGCTTGGTGAGTGAGGCAACGAACCTCATCCCAGGTTCCGAGGACGGAATCACGGAAGCCAAAGATCTCGATGCTGTACAAGCCGCGAAGAAATTAGCCACTCGTTCATCCATGGAATTTAGCATGTGTCGAGTCCAGCTAAGCTTCATCCTGATCCTGATTTCTGTACGGTCTGGGCTGATCTAGCCTCACAGCCTGTAAAGCTACTGTCGCCATCAACGCTCGCGTGAATCGAGTGTCACACGACCCTCCGTGGCGAAATAGTAACAAACAACGCGGGGTGAGGGGGTCTTGCTTGGCCCTTGTTCGAGGCCGGGACCGCCTCTTGTTTCGAGCAGCAATTGCAACTGTGGCCGAGATCCACAGGGTTCACAGCTTTGCGGCGATGAAACCATGAGCCAACGAAAAGGAGATAATTTGCTTGGCAGGCTCGACCCTTGAGCTTGACAGAATTATGGTGTGTTGTCTGTGCGACTTAAGCCTCGCGTCCCTAGCTGGGAGTTTCAATCATAAACTCAGCGAATTGAAGACTCTCCTGCGTTGACGAGCGCTTCCAGTTGCTGGCGTTCGACGCTTTGTGCATAGTCTTATTTCTCGCTGTTTCTCTCCCATGACTTGGATTCAGTGCTCAAGGTCTTGGAGTATACCGGCCGGATTTGGGGCTTGACTAGCCAAAGGCGACCCTGTCACGACAAAGGCATATATGATCATGGTGGCCGGATACGCGCGCGTCGCAGGACACAGAGGTGCTCTAAGCACCAGGCCTCCGTTTTCGCATTTAGAGTTCAGGCCTTTTTTTGAAGGGCGAGTCTCACAACACGACAACGTCCATTCGGGTTTAAGCTTTCCTGCCTAGCTTTGGGCTCTTCCTGGCGTACGTGGAACATGCCGCTGCTGGCTTCAATGATCTGAGCTGAGATTAGCCGGTATTGGACATTCTCAAAGTGAGGTCAGTGGGGAAATACATAGCTCCCAGAGTTGTCTCCTGAAAATCAAATGCGTTATTATTTGCCTTCGTAGACTCGCTTGGATGACGAGGAACGTTGATCGCAGTTTTGACACGACTAAGCCGTCATGGCCAGTCTGGCCAGGCCAACTCAGGGTCAGTCGTGCGCTGAAGAGAAGCGCGGAAAGGTAGGCCTTCTCTCAGTGACCATTTTTGATTCCGCGCCGATTCCCGCAATGTTGATATTGTCGATTCCAGCGCAATATGCAGAAAAGACGTCGAGCTCTCTTCTCAGAACCTTCTCAGCGAAAAGCTCCCGAAAACCCAACGTCATGGGCTTCAAAGTGGAAACGTCGGCAGCACCCTGCCATCCCACGAAGGTACAGCCCGAAGACCGGGGGACTCGCAGGTTCCGGAGAACTTGCTCGGCCTAGTCCAGCACTGATCACCCCCGATGAGGAAGAGGTGCTGGAGCTTATCCTTCCTCAAACCGTCAGTGTTGGTCCCGAGGTATATACGCTGAACCGCTTTTACACCAACTACGCGACGAGTGCGAGTATCACGTTGTTCAATCGACTTCCTGTGCATTATCAACGCGACTTGTCCGAAGCTAGTCACACCCGACATGCTACCCATGCAGCTGCCCTCGCCAGCGCGTCTCGCCAGCTGCAACAGTCTGGTCTCATGCTGGAGGCGCGAAGACATTATGGAAAGGCAATCGCAACGCTGAACCAAGCACTCAGAGACCCGGTCAGAGTGAGAGATGACTCTAATCTGGTAACCTTGTTCCTATTCGGCATGTTTGAGGTAAGTCGCGGTATCATGGAGAGCCGCAAATGAACTCCGGAGCCCGGTTGCTGATAAGCCTAGGTAATTGTCGGCAAGAGAAGCCCCAAAGCCATAGACTTGGAGCAAAATGTGTTTCCCCACGGCACAGGAGGCCTGCAGCTCTTCAAGTTCCGAGCTGATCGGGGCTTGACGAACGACGTTGACAAGGATTGCTTCATGTTCTTCTGCCATGCAGCGGTAAGTTTGGCGAAATCTGAGGAGGAGCGCTGACCTAACGTTGAGGCTACCTTAGTTAATGGAAATGTTCATCCAAAGAGAGCATCTTGCCGGCATCTGGTCGGTGCTCGAAGAGGTCGAGACGCCGTGGGGAAAGGGTCCTATTCTAGAGCCTCTTGTTCGCGAGGCAGTTGACTTCAAAAAAGCATTCGATTTCAAGATGCAGGTGCAAGGGGACGTCTCAAAGTCGTCAGCAGCCCAGGATGAAGGCCTGATAGAGCTGATCAAGACAGGAGTCGGTCTCAGCCACGATCTTGAAGCTGCTGTCACTTTGCTTGGATTCTCTGTTGCATCTTCGTTTGCTGGACAGCAGCAGAAGGTCTTCAACGGCCTCTTCCCGTTATCCACCGAGATGTCGGTTGCTCTTGCGAGGAGTCATTACCGCTCACTCAAGATCTTCGTACTGGAGAGGGTGATCGATTTGAGAGGTCTTATGAAGGAGGCGTCAGCAAAAACTAGCCGGGAATTAGGCCAGGTCCCAACTTGGTCTGATGGTGTGACGGCAGTGGAAGATGTTCTTGAAGACATCCGTACCGTTTTTGGCTTGGATGGAAAAGAGTCACCGACGGACGGGCTTCCTTATCGGACAATGACCATGTTCTGGCCCATGGTCCTGGTTCGAACATCTTGCTTCACAGGCCATCGCCACGGACGCTGGGTTGCGGAAAAGATGTTGGAGCTAACCTCAGAATCTGGATTCGGGCTTGGAGTGGAAGCCGCCAGTATCTAGAGAAAAAAAAAAGGGGGGGGGGGGGGGGGGGAAAGGGGGCGGGGGTCGGTCGTATGAATGAGCTCGGCAGTGATTGCTATCGAGGCAAATGTTTGAAATGGAGGCAACCCGCATCAGTGTGGCTGGGGAATTGGCGTTCCGGTAATTGACATCCCAATGAGCATCCTTGGTATGAAAGCTTCGAGGGCTTGGAGAAATCGGCAGATACCAACCATTCGAATGGGATTGTTTCTCAAGTTCATCGCGGTACGGTTGCGTTCTGTGGATGGCCTACGCCAGAAGCCTCAACCACAACCAAACGAGTCGACTTGTACGTCGATGAACCTCTCCATCATGTTAGGCTCATTTGGCCGAAAGGAAATGCAAGGTCTGAAAATCTTGACGTGCCGGGCACTAGGGCCGTTTTGTGTAGCTTACCAAGCCTTGCCAATGCCCGAAGGCGCTCCCTACGGATCATGCCTGGCGTTGGCTGACGTTGAAGCCATATCGAACTGCTTGGCAGCGTCGAGGCAACCGGAGTACTAGGAGGTGGCGTCTTGAACGAACGGGTCGCGTGCAGCAGCGCAAACAACGTCTGTAAACGGAAGGCAGCTGGCTGGGTGGTGTAGCAAGCCGAAATTAAAAACCGCCGAGGGCCCTTGGGGGTTTCTCTGTCGGCTTTCCCACCGTATCTTCTTTTGACAGAAATCCGCAGACGCCGCACTGGGGTCCGTACTGATCGGCGAACGTGGCTCAAGAAAGGACTGGGGAGACCTTGTTCAGGAGACCTTGTTCAATCCTAGAGCCTCAACAGTTTCCGAGACATTAATTGGTGGGGTGGGAGAGAATAGCAGCCCGGGACAAATGACAGATACTTTGTGTGAGATGTCGCGAGATCTCGAATGAATCTGCTATTATCAAGGCACCCCTGTGCCGGTGACGACCCTATCATTTGCCCCAGAACGGTATTAGACCATGGCATAATCCTAATCCAATTCAGACTGCGGTGTTTAAATACCATGCCGAAACTTCAGTCATATTATGCTTCTCTCATATTCTTCAAGGCATCGAGGTTTGAAACTTCAAATCGCATGTCTCTGCGCAATGCGACGTCTGTATGTACACGAGTCTCTGGCCGACTGGGCAAGCTGCAGCCAGGCTACTTGCATCCGCCAACGACACTGCAGGCTTCTTTGGTTGGACCGCTAACAGCACGTGTATCACAACGTAGGCTTTGTGCACTAGATTGATGTCATTGGGCCGAATTCAAAGATTGACCAGAGGGGAGTTGAGCCTTGGAGAAAACGATTCGAGCGAACGCGAGAACTAGTCGGCGCTTCGCGAGATCCTTGACAGCGTTTGTAGACTTTCCGAAGACTGCGTTGGCACGGTGCTGATGCTACCACGGGTTGCGATTGAGTTGGCATCTGAATCTCGAACTGATCAACCGGTATTGGGGTAAAGTGGAGGGGACAAACAAGGACTGCAGGTATAATTCGTAGACGCAGGTGACAAGCCAGGCATACGAGCGTTGGCCGCAGTCAGCGGGCTGGCAGTTTGCTTGAGCTGCGCCGCTAACCCGCCTCTCTCCAGGTTCTCCAGGGTCCGGATCCGGGACACTCTACCGCAGTGTCCTCGCCTGCGATTGTCGGCAGGTATTTGATCGAGTGGTGTCTGTTTTCGATTGCTATAGTAGGCGTTGCAAGGTGCATGAGGCGTTCCCCCATGATCTTTCCAGCAACGTTGCAGCATCCTTCATCTCCGCCTCGCCAAGTCGGAGTACAGTGTAAGGCGAAACAATGCAGGCGGCACGTTGGAGGCTTGAGTATCTGCTAGGGTTGCATCTGACAAACAGTCAGTTCTCATGTTGGGGCAGACTTGGCGGTCCAGAGCTGACCCGACAAGGTAATCGAAGGAAGGCCCTTGACTTGAGACAGATCGCCGGAAATCATTTCTTCACGTCTGAATCTCGATTATCGAGGCGGGTCGATCACTGACAGCGGGCTGGCTCCATTTGTCTCTCGTCAATGAACTTCGCCGTTCAAAGGTGTCTCTGTCTTGCGGTCGGAAGTGCGGATTTAATCTGACCGACAAAACGGCTGGTTGCGTGGTGAGCATGCATAGTGGAAAGGAGCATGACGATGCAGCCCATTCAGACCGGAGGGAGTGCAAAGAAACTGGCGGTCAGCTAGAATGCGAGGGCTTGATACTCCAAGGCACCCACGTCAGGCAACTGTGGCGGCCAGAGACGTCCAATCATGCAGTAGGGGAGGGAAAGCGACGGCGGGATGAGGCAGGCCAAGCGCGACTTCCTCTATGATATCTGGTGTTGTGTGACGTTCTTACCTTTCTGCTTCATACGACCATCTGCCGCCCTTTGCTCTTCTCCTTCCCTCTCCAGGGGAAACACCCACCACTTCTGTCTTTCCTTTCCCAAGGTTGTCCAACACAGGCAGTAACCAACCAAGCCCTGGATTGTTCCTTCCACAAAGTGCGGAATATCCAGGTTGTTGCCCAGTTTGGTTCCTGCCTTCGCTTCGACCTTCATCCCGCCGTTGCCCTGGAAGGTAAGGTATTATCATTTAAAATGCGGCCGGCACTACTCCCGTCAGCAATCAGGGGAACGACAATGAGTTTCATTTCCAATGGCGAATTCATTGGTTTGTGCTATTGTTTTCTCTGTATCCCATTCTACACATTGTTAATACATGTTGTCGAGTTGTTCATCACTTTCTTTGTCAGTTCTGTCGTGGCTAGACTGCCTGCCAACCGCACGCAACACCGTCAATTTTCGTTTTGTTTGTTTCTCTTATTTTTACTTATTCGGATGGACATGTCTCAGCCCTAATCGATTCTCCGCAGAATAAGCTGCCATGCATGAGGTAAGATATGATCTGCAAAAAACAACCTTGGAAATGTGCAAACCTCGATACAGTGCAGTGGCGATGCTCCAGCTGGTGTAAGGTACTTCTTGCCTGTCCCTGCCTGGGATATTTTTGGTAAGGTATATGCTGTGCTTTCCTTGCAATTCCCAAGATCCTCCCTTTTCTTCTTTCCCCATCTCATGGAAGTCACGGTCCACTAGCATGTTACCCTCGAGTCCATATCCCAGCCCATAGACTCGAGCCATCATCCTCCTTCCTCAACGGTCACCAGCCTTGCCATCCCAAGGAAAGCCCAGCGAGGTCGCAGTTTCCCCTAACTCTTGAATTCCCACCTTACCTAAGTGTCTTCCTCCAAGGCAAGGTCGCTACCTTAGGTAGGTACCTAAGGTGCCTCATTCTTGTCTCCCCGATTCCACCTTCCTCAAGGTCCTTTCTTCCCTGGTCCACAGTGCCCTATTTCGACTTCATCTCTTGGCAACTATCCCTGCCCCTGCAACTGCTATTGACCTTACATGCGTGCCCTTCTCTTTCCAGACTGCAAGCAAGCATCCTTGAACGTTTCCTTCCTCGTGTCCAGATCTGGACAACGCCGTTGACACTTCCAATATCAGCAGCAGCGTCACTCCATACTCGAATTGGACGCCTCCCTCCTGTTCTCGGTTTCCATCTCCGGGCTGCAGCCTCCTGCAGTTTTTCTCATCTGTCCTTCTCCTCCACGATCCAAATCGACCCCGTCCACCATCACCACCCATGCAGAGCTCGCTTCATGGCCTCTTGTCCGTGTAACCGCTCTTGACTTGGCCTCTTTCCAAGCCACCGTTCTGTCATGCAGCTGCTCAAAAACCTGTGGCCACCAGCCTGGGCTGCCTGAGATTAATACACGACCTGCCTGCCGCCTGACCATCTTCGCTCATTGCTCGACATCTCATTCCTCGACTCAAGGTCGTTCAAGAAAGCAGCTTATCAACCCACTTCGAAACGTCCTTCCTTCCTCCTTTCCAACGCAGTGGCCATCGGCTCGTGGCACAAAACCGCTGTTGAGCACCACGGCATTCTGCTCGGGCCCCTTGCCTTCGAGGCATGATCTGTTGCCCCGGAGCCCCTTTCAGTTGCCTTCGCATCCGGAGCGTTCGAGGACCTCTTGTCCCACCCTCGTTCCTTGTACGACGCTCGTCGTCACTTCCAACTTTATTTTGCGCTCATCTTTCGGCCCTATCGGGTCTCCTTCAACGTGTTCGAGTAGCGGCCTTCCAGCCCGCATTTCAGCTTCAGAGATTCAGCCCCCTGTACGCTTGAAACTCTGCTCATATCGCGCTCCTGGCGCGCCGTTCAAAAAGATCTCACTGCTGATCATCCTGTCCAGGCGACCTATCGAATCGTTCCAACTTGCCAAAGCTCGGCTGCCGGGTCTCCAGACGCGCCCTTGAGAACACCCGAGTCCAAGTAATGTCAACAGTCATGGTAAATGTTCGTGGCTCTTCCGGCGCCAGGGCGACATCAGATGCCCTTACTCAAGAACAAATGGACATCGTCATCACGCTTGAAAGAGTTGGGGCTTCTTTGTCCATGTTTGGCGTCAGCTTGATATTCGTCACCTACTGGGCCTTCAGACGCATTCGGACTGTGCCGAATCTCTTCATCCTCTTCGCTTCCATCGCCAACGTCGGCGCGAGTATTGCTTGCGCAATGGGCTACGATGGAATTCGCAATGGCGAGACCTCTGCCCTGTGTCAGATCCAAGCGTTCTTGCTCGAAATGTTGGTATTTCTCCGACGTCGTCTTGCTTTCTGTGTGTCTGACGCTTTCCAGGTTTATGCAGTCTGATCCATGGTGGTCTTTTGCCATGGCCATCAATGTTTTCCTTGTCTTCTTCGCCGGCGCCAACCCTTCCTCTTTCCGCAAATATCTCTGGGTTTACTGCGCCACCTGCTTCGGCTTTCCTCTTGTCCCCGCTCTATGTTGTCTCGTGATCCGACCAGATGGACCCAATGACTTGATTTACGGCGATGCCGATGTGAGGTTGAAGCCCCTTTAAATTTGATCTCGCGTCTAACATGACCATAGATTTGGTGCTGGATTAACGCAAAATGGAACGCCCTTCGCATTTACACTTATTACATACCCATCTGGTGCTGCATTTTCGGCTCCTGTATCATTTACTTTGCCGTCGGCTACCATGTTTTTCATCAGCGCAATCAACTTCGGAACTTGACCTTCAGCAACCCCACCAAGGACGGAAAGGAGATTTCATGTTCGGATGAACAGCGTGATTCTGCAGAAAAGGTATTTCACAGGCCATGTGCAGCTGCTTCGGATGAGTGGTCCCTAATTAACACTCGCCAGACCCTTACAGGACGCACCGAGTTTTATGGTACCGCCGTAACCGAGGTACAAATCACCACCATTACTCCGAGACCTTGGACACCACCACAAGAGCCTTCTTCGGCTGTGACCAGAGATTTCGCTGCCAACCAGCAAGATCGGCACGAACGTTCGTGGCGCACGAGTGGCGAACAAGACGCACCGCCGAGCAGTCCACGCTTCGAAACGACTTGCACTTCCACTCCACCTCCCCCACAGGCTCGACGCTCCGTTTTCCAACGGGTCAGGGTAGTGAATGAGAAGTTTTCGGCCCGCCTCAGAAGTCTTGACCCCGTCAAACTCGCATACCTCCGGACAAGTTTTATCTTCGCCATTTCTGTCTTCGTCACTTGGACCCCGAGCTCGATCAACCGAGTATTCAACCTCATCAGACCCAACCAGGCCGCTTTCGGTCTGAACGTTGCCAGTGCCACGGTACTGCCTCTCCAAGGTGTCTGGAATGCGGTCATCTTCTTCACGACCAGTTGGTGCACATTCAGAGAGGAATGGAGGGAGATGAGACATCGCCATCAGGCTCGACGGCTCGACAGTCACTGTGAACGTCGGCTTGGCGGCAGGAGAATCGAAGCTCCTCGCGGTGAACATAAAGATCGGTTTCATTGCGGTCGCTCCTTTGGACACGCCAAAGCCTTTGGTAGCGATCAAACCAGCGAGCTCGAGTTGACGTCACCGCCAGCAGTCGGAACAGTTCGCGCGTTGCGGGGATCATTTAGTGTATAATGACTGCGTGAGTACATTGGCTCGAGGAAGGACGTGTCTTTCCAGAGACTTGCACGCTATTGGGAAGTCTGGATGTCCATATATAAGTAATGTTTGGTATGGGTTGGGACCGGCCCTGCAGCGTCTTTTGGGGGGAATACCAGCAAAAGAGAGAAAGCATATTGGGGGATTTTGGGATTTGTATACCATATGGATTCACGGCGGTCGAGTCGCGCGACACATGTATTTGCTCATGAACTGACGATGTGAAGATTACGTCGTTCAGCAACCGTACACAACAATACATACCACATCTACAGCACATATCGCTCAAACCGGGTTTCCTAATGGCGTTGCGTCCGGAACCTTCGGAAGCAGGACCGACTACAGACGGAAAGCGAAACCGTGGCCCGGAATGCTGTGACTTCCGGATGGAATTCTTCCACGGAGCGTCCCGGCATGCAGACCGCAATGTGGAGCACGCCGACATAGGATATACTAAGCCGACTGCAGTAAGGTATGCACTTCGGCAAGCGGATAAACCCCACTATCGCGGAGTTTTGGACGGTGCGGACTTTGATCAAGAAATTGGAGCGTTGTGGAAATGTCTTCGCACACTAGTAGCACCGGCGCTCCTTGGATTTGTAATCGGCTTCGTGTTTCTGCTCCTCACCTCATCTGATGTGATGGTGCGATCACCAAAACCGGGTGGGGGCTCGGCATGGCGAAATGGGGTGAGGGGGCGACGAGTCTCGGGATGGACGGTTCGCCAGGAGACCCCCCCCTTCCACTCAGTCCAGTGAGAGAAGAGAGCCCATCTTGAGACGATTTAGAGTCTGCCGCTGGTCCGTGGAGAAGAAGACTGGGGCCCCGTCTACTGCGTGCATAGAAGTATAAAGAAGGGTTTGTGGTTCCGATGTGTTCCAAGTCTTGACGTCACGGCCTTGACGTTACAGCTTATTTTATATTGCGGCGATACCGTCGAATTCTTAAACTTATAGGCGTTTGCAAACACACCAGTTTCATCAAGCAACATCATAATGAAGGAAGCAATTGTCAACCCAGACATCTCTGTCAATGTCAAGGACTCCCCCATCCCCGAACCGGGGCCGGGTGAGCTCCTCATCAAAGTCCTGGTCTCAGGTACAATAAACCCCCCTCACCAAACTCACAGATCAGACTGCGTTGTTGCTAACACAAACTCAGGAACGAACCCGAAAGACTGGAAGCTGCCCGCCTGGGTCGGCAGCGCTCACAACTCGGGCGACGACGTGTCGGGCATCGTCGAGAAGGCGGGCTCCGAGGTCTACGAGTTCGAGAAGGGCGACCGCGTCGCAGGCTTCCACGTCATGCGCGCCGAGCACGGCAGCTTCGCGGAGTACGCCGTCGTGCCCGCCTTCGCGGCCTTCCACCTCCCCAAGAACGTCTCCTTCGAAGAGGCCGCGACCGTGCCCCTGGCGGCCTACACCGCGGCCACCGCGCTCTTCCACTCCCTCGAGGTCCCCTCGCCCTGGGACCGCGGCCGCGGGGCCCGGGCGCCCCTCATCATCTACGGCGTCAGCACGGCCATTGGCGCTTTCGGCGTGAAGCTCGCCAAGAAGGCGGGCGTGCACCCGCTCATCGCCGTCGGGAGCAAGAACAGCGCCTTCGTGACGCCGTTGCTGGACGAGAAGGCCGGGGACGCCTTCGTGGACTACACGCAGTTCGAGAGCCAGGACAAGCTGGCGGAGAAGCTGAGGGGGATCATCGAGGCGTCCGGGTCGCGGTGCTTCAAGGCCTTCGACTGCGTGAGCGAGAACGGGTCGTTTGAGATGCTCGGGAAGGCCATCCAGGGACCGCCCGACGAGGCCACGGGGCTCAAGCCGAGAGTCACGACGGTGCTGCCCGGCAGGGACTACGGCGCGATCGACGAGAGCGTCGAGGTGGTGGTGACGAGCGTCGGTCATGTGCACGAGGAGGAGGGCCAGGGACGGTTGTTCGGTCTGATCTGGGCCCGCGTGTTTGCCGAGGGACTGAGGTCGGGGTGGATGAAGCCGCACCCGTACGAGGTGGTGAACGGCCTTGAGAGCATATCGGGCGCGCTGAAGGGTTTGAGGGATGGCACTGTCCGCGCGAAGAAGATGGTTATTCGGATTGCCGATGGTAACTAAGAAGGTCGTTTGCGTAGTGATGAGAACTTGGTGTGGGATCAATTGAGACAATACCAAACCTCGGGGTGCGTCGACTTTAATTACACTTGGTGAACTCTGAAAACTCTAGTAACTCAAAACCAGCCCTTGTGTTATATACTGTGAGATTGATCCCCCGCTCATATCGGAGCAGTGAATCCTCATTTCAGGTCATTCACCTTCCTCTTCATTTCTACGCTAGCGTCTCTAAATATGACCCTAGAAGAAGTCCACAAAGTCAAAGAAACTCCTCGTAATCCACCTCCCTCAACTCTGGATCGGACCTAATAGACCCGTCATGCCAAACTGGTGCTCAAAGCCCCCAAACTCGTTATTATCAATCCAGCTCCAACATTAACACCGTCCTCGTGGATCGCCCTCAACGCCTCCGTCAATAAGTTCTATTAATACATGCGTTCTCTCGAGATGGTACCTCTGCGCCGCCTCCGGGGTCCGCGTACCGCCGGAACCCAAAATTGTTAACCATGATGCCGCCGCTGGGACGGAACGTGTTCCGGACGTACCCGAACTGCTCCCGCACTTACCCCCGGCGCGATGACGGCCCCGCCCTCCGAGAGCGCGCTCGCCTGCCTCATGCCGAGCATCCACGCACGACCGGTCGCAGCGGGTCCGACGAGTTTTCGCCGCGCAAGCCTCGTAGCCACCGCCCGTCTGGCCCGTCACGTACTGCGCCCCCGTACGGACCCAAAGGCCCAGTATTCGATCATGCCGCTGAGCCGTGACAACGGATCCTGAGCTCTCGATGGCGGCGGCAGAAGCCCCCGCGGCGAGGTGACAACAGGATTCCTTCGGCAGCATCATCCGACAAAAGCTTGATAAATCTATCTCTTCATATGTACAGTAGACATCTTGCACGGACTTGAACGGCATCCTGTTCCCGAATCTCTCTCTCCCGTATGATTTGTCGGAAAAGCCGAAGCGGTACTACTGCTCATCTCTTTTGAACACACACTTTCCCCGGCATCCCAGGCGTATTACCCGAGGTTTGACTAGTTCTCTAATGTTGAGCTGACGAATCAGAGCAAGGTCGCCGCGTCCTGATCGCATTTTCGGTAAGCGTCTTGGAGATGCTCGGCCCGTTGGGGCGTTAGTTCGGAATCGTGAAGCCAAGCTTCATCGGCCCAAGACTTGAGCTTGACATACGGCCTAAGACGCGGCTGCCGTTGTGAATGGGGGACTGGAGAAGAGAGGTTCGGAATTCGAGGCGTGAGAAACACAAAACCTCGGACGAAAGCACGACTGCGCTGTCCCTAGTTTGGACATTTGTCGGATCCGAGAGTCATTTTGAAATTCAATCAAGGAACGAGTGGTCGTTTAAAGCTCGAGCTCAGCCGAGTCGACGGGAAACACATTGTCCCCCATTCGTCCCGATCATGAAAGAAACCAAATGAACAAAACAATAAACATATCGGCCCTTTGCTGGATCACCCCGAAGGAGACCGCCATGGAAAACCCAGGCCCACGCGAATCGCGGGGGCTCTTGATCGGGCTACATAATGGGGAAATCGGTAGTCCCCCGTAAAATGCTGATAATAATCACACCATGTAGCTGCTATATGGATCGAACAAAGGACTCAGAGAGGATCCATATACGGTTTTAGGGGCGTGCTTCTGGCAGTACATCCCGCCGCTGGCTCATCTTGTGGGCTACCGATCTCCTTAGCCTCTACAGTACAATGTCCGCCGTCGTGATTCGACGAGCTGAGCCTGTGATATGAGCTTTACGAAGAGGCAATGTGCTGCAGATAGAAGATACACGAACGAACAATTCAAACTCCATTTGTGCTATCAATAAGTATGTAACTGCAATCCCATCAAAGACTGTACTGCAATGTCTGGTGATGAGCCCGCCAAACAACCGGAAGCTAACCAAGACGTGTGTCAGTTCGAACAATCCATCGATTGTACCGACATTCGCGTCTCTTGCACCTATGATCAAATCACACAATCTGAGAGAAGGCTTGCCTCACTCGTGCCCTGAGCACCGACAGGGGTGAAATTGCGGATGTCTTTGACCCCCTTGTCTGCCAACGAACAGTCCTGATTATCGAAGTTGGTGATATCTGCGCCGAATTTCACCACTGAAGGTGTCCGTTGATTCATCTTGGGAAACTGAAAGCTGAAATCGACTGAAGGAAGTCGATCTGATGCATCGTGGCACAGGGTAGGCTGGAAGGAACGCGTGGATGCGTTTCGTACAGGTGGAAATCTTCCAGAATCCCTGGGAGGTGCAGATGCTGAATCGGCATATTGCTGAGCGAGAGCCTCCTTTCTCGAACGAATCTCACATGCCGAAGACGGAACGTGGTTCTCTTGTGTGGTTTGGCTCGTCGAGTCCATTGATACTGGAACTTTCGAGCCAGTATTGGGGCCAGCGCCTTGCGACTGTTCGCAGCAGACGCCTGGCAAGCATTTGTCAGAAAGGCTATGCGAATTTTCAGCACTGAGTTGTACTTACAAGCATCAGGAAGAGGCTGGCATGTGGCTGTGGCATTCGTTGTGTTGATGGCAGTGTTCAAGCTGTCACGTGAAATGGCCTGGGGAACGGTCCGTGGCTGTGAAGAGGCTGAAGGAGCTCTTGCGGCGCTTGAAGCAACCCGGGGACGTGTACTGTAATGGGAAGAAGCATAATCAGGCAGGCTGATATCCGAAGATCCCTTGCTCGGGGCCCGTTGCTTTTCGTAGAACTGTTGTACGACGCGAGCAATCGCCTCAATCGGGTCCTTGAGAGAAAGTTCGGCCCAGTCTGACGAGGAGCTGAAGCTGTCTGGAACGGCGGAGGTGGACTCGTGAAGCTGAGTGAGTACAGTTTGGGGATGGTCCGCCAACGTAGCTGCGGTTGCTCTTTGGCAAAAGTCCGAATTCGAGGTGTCGCTCGTCATCGCGACGTCTGGACGAGTCTGATTCGGACCCGTACGGCAGTTGACACAACCTTCGCAGGTCAACGCCGTCGGTGCAGTCGTTGCTTCAAACGTTTCTGGCAAACCGAATTTGGAAAGCTCGAGGTACCCTGCGTCAACATGTCAGTGAAAATCAATGGTCCGAAGCTGATGGAGACTGACTTTGGGGAGCGTGCTGAAAGGCGAAAGCCATAAGAGGTCTTGCGCACTGACTGGACGAGACGAGGGAGTTTTGAGGAATTGCCTCGCTGATGATGACCTTGATGCGTCCGACAAGATCGTGCGGAATCCAGCAGGTCTGGCGAGTGAGCTCTTCTCGGAAAGCTGGAAATCGAAGCGGGTGGAATTTGCCCGTTTCGCAGTCAGATCCTGTCGTTCATCTGATTAGAAATGCCCAAACGGACAGGCGATCACCTCTGCTTACTCCATGTATGTGTGATTACAGCGGGCCATGCCGTGTGTTGGTCAAAGGTCGCCATGCTGTGTCCGCATCAGCTCTGCCCTGCTGCGTCAGTTTGAGTGGCTGTCTCCTTACGCAACCAACTCTCCATCGACCAGAACGCGAGCCTCGATCATAAAAAGCCCAGGAGTGCTTCGGTAGAAGTCCCGGGATTGAGATGATGCCCAATTGTGGACGTAGATGCTGAAACGAGAGCCAAAGCACAGACTGGGGACAAACGCAGTGACGGTTGGAAGCTTGAAGACCCCAGAGTAAACATCTGGAGGGCGCGTCGTCAGCATGGCCATCACATCGAGTTGGGCCAGTAAAATATGTCTGGTGACTTACCCTTGGTGTCGGGACCATAACAACGTGTTAGATACTCCGGCAAAGGAGCGGATTCGCTGACGGCAAAGAGCCGGACCTCCTAGTTGTCGAAACGCATTGCGAATTGATTGCCGAAGATATTTCAAAGCAGTCGTTGGGTGTACTCTGCGTTCTGAGGGTTGGCAGGGATACTAGATGGGTGGATCTAATGGAATGATTGGGTTGAATGGTATTGATGAAACCAAAGCCTTGTATTGCTGATGGAAGACGGACAAAGATGTGACGTTGGGAATGGGAGAAGAGGTCAGAGGGCGAACGCGAGGCAGAGAATTCTTGAGGAGACAAGACCGGGAGAAGTCCGGGTTCGCCGTGGGCAGGGACGGAGAGGATGGCGGTTGCCAGTTGTCGTGTGACGGTGTGCCGAAGCAACGGCAGGTAGAAGTCACGGTGCAGCAAACGTCCAAAACGAACCACCACGTCGAGGCCTTTCCGGCCGAGAGAATCTTCACTCCAAGGAAGTCATGCATCAGTGCAGTGAGAGATTGCGCTTGCATACCAAAAGGACGATGCATAAGGTACCTTAGGTAAGGTCTCTTGGATTGTTCCAACCGCACACACCGTACTTTTGATGCCTACTTCGCTGCCAATCCCATCCATGGTCTCTTTTGAGGCCGACTGCGGTAAGGGAGCCCCCGGTCGGGATGCACCGGGGAAGTAGTCCATCCCACCATGACAATCCGCACCTCAGTTAGTCTTGATACAGAACCAGGACCTACCGCATTCCTATGGTAGTCTCGCCAATCATGGGCCGCTGAAAACATACGAACACGTTGCTGGGTGTTTCCCAAAGGGTTGCTTCTTCTGCTCTAAATTGTACATGTAGTCTCCCATTCGTAACCTTCTATTTTGTCAGGATCTTCACGGGTCAGCGTCACCAGCCTGTCGCGCCTTCAACATGGTTAGCGCGTCTTCTCGAGCAATTGGTCCACGGCAAGACCTACCCGCAGGGCTCCAGCACCGCCCAACTCTCTGTCCAATCCACCGGGGAACTCTCTCGGGTACGAGGCCTTGTCAGGGTAGTTCACGTAGACGACGCCGCAGACGCCGAGGAAAGCAGCAATAAAAGTTCCGATCTGGAGCAGACCAGGGCCTGTCGTCGTCCAGGTGTACTCGTGGGGGGAGAACATGCCAAGCAGATCGTGATCCTCGTGGACGGGCTCGCCGAAGTTGCGGCGCTCCTGCTTATCCCACCACTGGCCGTGGGGGTCGCGGTGTTGGCGCTTGACGAAGGGAGGGTTGATGTAGCCGCCATTCTGCGAGAAGGCGCGTTAGCCATGTTCATCCGTCACTAGCAGCTGTCGTCGTCCATCGCCGCCGTCCGCCCTGCCATTGCACGCCCACACCAGCTCCAGCACCGGCACCAACACCACTAACCATGTTGGGGTCCTCGGAATCGGAGAGTCGAGGATAGTCGGGGTATTTCTCCTCGAGGACCTTGCGGTCGTTGAAAGAGGGAGGGAAGAAGGTTCGCTGCTGGACAATGGGACTTCGGCGGACAGCCTGAGCAGCGCTGCGGATCGTCGAGACCCGCGCAATTCGTTGGGACAGCATCTGCAGTGTAGCGCGCAGGTTAGACAGGTTCCTTTGGAGGGGGCCAATTGACCGGAAGGAGGAGCGTACCGTGGCCGTAGTGGTGGTTCCGACGCAGCCCAATTGCTTGATCTTATAAGTAATGTCGTCGCAGGTCGAGGCCGAAGCTTCTCTCGGATGATGATTGACTGCCATATCCCTCGCCTGTGGTTGGCTGGAATCGGAGCATTTCCTGCCTGAGGATTCAGGCCTAATTCAAGGCACTCTTAAGGGCCGTTTAGACGTCTGCCTGAGGTGTGTGCCCTGTGGGGTGGCAGACAGCTGGAAATATGTGGGTCATCGACGGGTGATGACTCCTGCGTCGCTCTCTGCTCTGGTGCTGATTCAAGGGAGACAGAGAGGTGGCCACGGCCGATGGCTCCCCCCCACCCCATTGGATGTTCTCTTTTTGGCTAGCCCCAGACGAGGCCGCGCTGCATCTTGCAAAAAAATCCTATCTTCAAACTTTTTGCTGATGACGGTGGTTTTGCACACGAATTCCCTTGCTGCCGGCTCCCCAGACGTGTCATCATGGTCAAACTTCGACCTAGAACTCACTGAGAATTGACAAATCCGTAGACATTAATTTTGATGCGTCAGATGCAACTTCCGTCGCGATCACGGCCTCATCCCGCGTCCGCCCCCCGTTGCTATTATGAACAAGACCGCGTCGCCCGAGTTCGTGCATGCAACCCCCGACGCCCTCGACTCTCAAGGCGAAGAAAAGCTCGCGCCAGCCTTCCAGTATGATTCCGATCCGCCGTCATCGCCGCTCGAGTCCCTCGGTTCCGACGACTTCAAGGACCAACTGACGCCCAACGGCAACGACTTCATCGGCTTCGGCACACATTCGCCGGCCGCGCCCTCAACACCATCGTCACCATCTTCCCCTTCACATCCACTCGCCCCCGCCTCACTCGACGATCACGACAACGACGAGCGACCCTCGAAGCGACGTCGAACCGGCGAGTCTACACCTCCTCCCTCCACTGGGAAGAAGCAACATATATCCCCGCCATGGAAGAAGGCTGGCGCCGATGGCCCGACCTCCTACACAGAAAACGGCAGGCGGAAGTCTGGCCGCATCAACAGCATCCCTCTCGAGCAGCTACCGCCGTCTAACAAGCGAACAACACGTGGTGCCCTACATAGCAGCCCGCCCTCGAAGAATAAGTACTCCTCGACTAATGGTCATGCGACGACACCCACACCCAATGGAACTTCCAAACCCCCTCCACGGAAGTCCACTGCTTCGAAGCCCCCTCCCCTACAACTGAAGACTTCATATCGGAAGTCGTTATCGAATGAGACCAAACCTACTTCTCGATCCACGCGCAAGCGTTCACCGTCACCTCCCACGCAACCAATAAGGCAATCCACTCGGACACGGCGTGGCCGTCGCAGCTCGATCGAAGATCCCACGACGACCTCGACGAGCCCTAACCGAACGCGAATTAAGCTGCGCGTCCGGTCGACCGAGCTGCCTGTAGTGCATCCCGAGCAAGTCAGCAAGCGTCTAAGGATTGGCCCGACTTTCGAGGAATACTGGGAAAAGGCACAGACACTGCCCGTGGAAGAGGGCGGCGTATACGTGCCAGAAGATGGTCCTACCTACACGGATGAGATGGCCCGGAGAGATGCCCAAATAATTCTCAGGGTCGAGGGAGCGGTTGAACCTGGCGGCATTTTGTCTCAAGAGCGCTGCTCCATCTTCGTGCCTGAATCCGAGGAGGAGCCTCCGCGTCAGTGGGCCCACGCTGACCACATGGCCAAGGCCATGGCCAATTTTCGGAAACTCATGCTAGCGGAGCAGCAGAGGCATCGAGCGCAGGCCAAGAAGGTTGCCGAGGCCTGCCGAGAAGCTTGGTTGCGACGTCAGCCCAAGTCGGCCGAGGAGTTAGAGGCGGAAGCAAGGGAGGTTTGGATCGGACGGTACAAAGTGGTGGTGAAGAGCATGTTCGGCACTTGGGAGAATGTTCGATTCGAAATCAACCGCCGTCGCCTGAAAGAGTGGGAAGCAGAGGAGCAGCGCAGGGTAAAAGCTGCTCTGCAAGAAGCCGTGGACCTTTCCGAGCAGAAGCTCCTAGCTCGACAAGCGCAAGCCGATTCCGACCTTTCCGACGACGACGATCTTGACGACGATGATGACCTCGTCGACCTCGACAGCGATGTGGACGCCAGTCGGGCCTTGTCAGTGGATGCTGATGATGACGATTCGGGCGACGAGGGCGATGAAGATGACGACGACGTCATGTCATCATCGGACGAGGACGACGCCGGCGACGATCATGTTGTAGACGCTGGCGACGAGAAGCTCACACAGGAACAGCTTCGTGCGAAATACGCAAACCTGCCGGAATTAGCAGCAGACGATGAGGCGGACAAGCTCACCAGTGGCGTGAACTCGAACTCAGACAAGAAAGCCGCCTTGGCAGATGACGATACTAGCGACGAGTCCGTCGACATGGATGATGACCTTGGCTCAACCGACATGGACGATAGCGACGAAGGGTCTGGCGAGGAACATGGGTCTGAGGAAGAGGACGAGGACGAGGAACCCGCGGACCTGTTGGGCATGCTCTTTGGCAAATCCGAGCTGCAGAAGATGAAGGATGATGAGCCCGGCGATGAACAAACGGAGACTGAGGTCCCTGCAACGGAAGCAATCTCTCCACAAGCCGAAGCTTCTACCCCCTTCCGAGCTGAGGAGACCGACGACGAGAATGAAATATCCTTGGTCCAGCATCCCGGCGCAATGACTGATGAAGACGAGATGGAAATTGACGAGACGGTGCAAGAGACCCCGGCACCTGCAAAAGAGACGGCCACCGAGCAGGTGAATGGGTTCGACGCTGTGGAAACCGAGCAACAGCCTGTCGCCTCCGCCAATGTCGAGCCACTCATTGGCATAACCGCCGACACTCCGACCGAGGAGAGCATTGAGGCTCCTGCTGCCTCTGATGTCGTCAACCATGCAAGGGCTGGTCCGGAGGACGTCGAGATGGAAGATGCGCCACTCAAGTCCGACGCTCCTGATGCGACGACCGTTGCGTCTCCAGCGGCAGCGGCAGCCAAGCACCTCAGCCCTGACACCGATGTTGTCACTGTCCCACCGAGTCCGGAACAAAGTCACTCTCCCCCGACATCAGACACCAAGCCGTCGGAGGTCGACACGATGTCTCTGGCAACACCGGGCGTCAAGGATGTCGTCAGCCGTTCGGCTACACCAAACACGCCGCAAGTTGCAAAGACGGAGATTCCCTGCCTCCTTCGAGGAACACTACGGGAATACCAACACGATGGCCTGGATTGGCTCGCTGGGCTGTATGCTAACAACACGAACGGCATTCTTGCAGACGAAATGGGTCTTGGTAAAACTATCCAGACCATCTCGTTACTTGCTCATCTCGCCTGTCATCACGAAGTGTGGGGACCGCACCTGGTCATTGTACCAACAAGTGTAATGCTCAATTGGGAAATGGAGTTCAAAAAATGGTGCCCTGGCTTTAAGATCCTTTCTTACTACGGAACCCAGGAAGAAAGAAAGAGAAAGCGTCAGGGCTGGAATAACGACGATGTCTGGAACGTCTGTATCACTTCTTACCAACTGGTTCTTCAAGATCAGCAAGTCTTCAAACGACGCCGATGGCATTATATGATTCTGGATGAGGCACACAACATCAAGAACTTCAAGTCTCAGCGGTGGCAAACTCTCCTCGGATTCAATACGCATTCTCGACTACTTCTGACCGGTACTCCACTGCAAAACAATCTCACCGAGCTATGGTCGCTTTTATTCTTCTTGATGCCAGCTGAGAACGGCGTCGGAGGCTTCGCAGACCTACAGGAGTTCCATGACTGGTTCCACAAACCCGAGTCTCAGATCTTGGAAAACGGCCGCGAGACCATGGACGAGGAAGCGCGCGCAATTATCTCCAAGTTGCACAAGGTCCTCCGGCCGTACCTGCTTCGCAGACTCAAAGCAGACGTCGAGAAGCAGATGCCTGCAAAGTATGAGCACGTCGAATTTTGCCGCCTTTCCAAACGTCAACGCGAACTGTACGATGGATTTTTGGCTCGCAGCGACACACGCGACACCCTCTCCTCGGGTAACTACCTCTCGATCATCAACTGTCTGATGCAGCTGAGGAAGGTCTGCAACCATCCCGATCTGTTCGTTGACAGACCGATCATGACCTCCTTCAGGCTACAGAAGTCGGTGCCAGCAGAGTACTCGAACACCGAGAACTTCCTCCAGCAGTCCTTTCTCAGGGTTGAGCCGATGTCTGTTGTGAGCCTCGGGGTACTGAACATGATCCCAACGCAGTTCGAGAGCATGTCCTATACCACGGCGGAGCGGATCTCGCAGCTGAGTCTGCACAGGGCGCTTATGGAGCTCCGAGAGGCCCAGAACACGAGGGCTCACCTCGCCCGCACCAATCTTGACCCATCAACGGTTGAGTCGAACATTGTCTACCTCGACAGTCTGGCGAGATGGCGCCGCTTCGAGGAGTTACAGCATTGCGTCTACCTGAATGCTCTTCGCGGCCAACGTCGGCCCATATATGGCAAGCGCCTAGTTGATTTTCTCACACTCGGATTGGACAAGCGACCTAGAAAGCCTCGCCCAAGGGTTCCGCAGGAGATCCTGAACTGGTTTGCGGAGGACTCCGACTTCCTGCGCGCAGTCATCCACAGCGCAGATGAGCGGGCCGACTCGATGCAGACAACGATTCAGAAGTTTACTTGTGTCACCCCGGCGGTCATTAGTCGAGATATGAACGAAGTCATTCTGGGCAGGAAGGGCGTGCAGGCATTTACCGAGGAAGACCTGAAGCTGTCCGCGCCCGTCAAATGGGCCCCTTTTATTCCGGAGCAAGCGCCTATTGACCCTTGGCATGAGGCTCGCATGCGGCACAGTATCCAGTTTCCCGACAAGAGACTCCTCCAATACGACTGCGGAAAGCTTCAGGCCTTGGACAAGCTTCTTCGCAAGCTTCAAGCAGGCGGCCACCGGGCTTTGATCTTTACACAGATGACCAAGGTGCTGGATATCCTCGAGCAGTTCCTCAACATACACGGACACAAGTACCTCAGACTTGACGGCGCCACTAAGGTTGAGCAGCGACAGATTCTGACGGACCGGTTCAACAACGATAACAGAATCCTGTGCTTCATCCTCTCGACGCGTTCAGGTGGTCTCGGAATCAATCTCACTGGTGCGGACACGGTCATCTTTTACGACCAAGACTGGAACCCCGCGATGGACAAGCAGTGCCAGGACAGGTGCCATCGCATCGGACAAACGCGCGACGTCCACATCTACCGCCTCGTCAGCGAACACACCATTGAAGCCAACATCCTCCGCAAAGCATCGCAGAAACAGATGTTGGACGACGTGGTCATTCAAGAGGGCAGCTTCACGACGGACTACTTCAATAAGCTGTCCGTGCGGGACGTCCTCGGCGCCGAAGGAAACGACCTGGTGGATGACGCCGCCAACGCTGCCATGGATAGGCTCCTTGGCGGGGTCGAGAGCGGCGGCACCCGGAACGCCGGCGAGGCTCTTAAGCAGGCCGAAGACCAGGAAGACGTGGAAGCCGCCAAGGCCGCGGAGAAGGAGATCCAGGACGACGACGCCGAGTTCCAAGAAAAGAGCGGGGCGCCTTCGGGGGCTTCCAGCACTCGGCAGGGCACGCCTCGGGACGATCCCGGCCAGCCAGGTGGCCCGCCCGGCCCGTCCGGTCTAGGTCTGTTCTCGGAGTCTGCTGCACCGGACGAAGAGGAGGTTGAACACAACGCGTGGGGCGAGCGTGTCTACAATATCGACGAGTACATGCTGCGCACAATGGCGGAGCAGCTCAAGGGCACGGCTTTGGAAATACCCAAGGATAAGAAGAAGAGCAAGAAGAAGGGTAGGGACACGCGCAAGAGATAAGGGGGCAGGGGAGGTCGCAGGGTTGAAGAGTATTACTATTATTACCATGACGTTTCGAGTGTTTGTGGGTTTTCTATCTAGCTTGTATTATAACGAAAGGCATCGCGACACAAGAAGGTCGCAAAGTAGACCTCGGGCATGTACATTGGTAACGGCGCGGCCGTGGCATTGGAGTTCTGGAGAAGACCATTCTCAGGAGAAGACGGTAGCACGGTGCAGGTCATAAGACGATGAGCAAAAAAAGGAAAGAAAGAGAAATCTCCAACACGATGCAATTTCCACGACTTTTGTTATTTGTGATGGTGTGTGCTCTTCTGTTTAGTTTGGGGGCGTGGACGTTTGCTCATGCACTCTCCGCGGCTCCCTTTCTCGCCTCCTCGGCCCAGGACTCTGCTTCTCTCTTCAGCTCCCAGCGCACGTACCCGAACGTCGCCCAGGTCCAGATCCCCGCCCAGACGAACGGCAACGACCAGCCGATGGTGTAGGCCACGTCGCCGCTCAGGGTGAAGATCAGAATCGTGCACAGGACGGCGCAGGCCTCGGCGCCGACGGCCCAGAAGACGCCCAGCCGTCGCAGCATGGCCCTGAAGACGTGGCTGGCCTCGTACCGCCTGTCCAGCGCGACCCTGAACTCGGTGCCCCCGGACCCGTCCACGGCGCAGATGTCCTCGATCAGGCTGTAGATGCCGGGCCGGAGCTGCGCGCCTCTGGGGATGGAGGAGATGCGGCACGGCGCGGGGACGCGGAAGTAGCGGCAGACGTCGACGACCAGCAGCTCGGTGCCGAAGACGTAGAGCATCGTCGTCACGGGCATGGAGAGCAGGCGGATCGGGGGGTGTTCCGGGACGGTGCCCCTTTTTTTTTTGGACATTGCATCAGCACACCTAAATCCTTTGGGGAGAACGAAAGCAGGGGGGGGGGGGAGAGGAGGGGCGGGACTTACACGATGAGCTCGATCATGACGATGATCCAGGCAAAGGAAAAGTTCCAGTGGAACCAGTCCAGGTACCAGCGATGGGCGCCGATGACGCGACAGGTGCTCCCCTTCCTCCACAGGCGCCAGAAGCGCAGGAAGTACTCGACGATGCTCGCGCCGCCGACGGCGGCGGTGACGATGGAGAAGACGGCGTTGGGCGAGAGCTTCTGCTTCTTCTCGGTGGGGGTGTTGGTGCCCGGGCCGACGCCGTACCAGAGGCCGAAGTACAGGGCCACGGGCATGGCGATGGAGTCGAAGAGGATGAGGGCCCAGAAGAGGACGATGGAGAGTTTGCGGGTGCGGAGGGTGTAGTTCAGGGACGGGGGCGTCGGTTGGAACGGGGGCGGCGGCGGCGGCGACGGCGACGGCGACGCTGGTGCTCCCGGTTCTCCTCCTCCTCCTCCTCCTCCTCCGGTGGTGGGTGATGGCGGCGGTTGGTGTGTTGTCGAGGGCCGCGGGGAGCGGAGGGAGGTGAGAGACGGCCGTCGCGCCATCGTGAGGGACGGCCGGGCAAAGGGCCCGTCGTAGCGGCGGTCGAAGTCATGGCTTGGCCTCGACTTGCGATGCGTCCGGGGCGGTTGGGTTGTGGTGGTGGTGGTGGTAGTGTCGAGGTTGTCTGGCATGCTGTTCGACTTCTTCTCGTCGAAGGACAGCTTCTTCGTCTTCTTCGCGATCCCCCCGGAGTCCGGTCCCAGTCCCGGTGCGGGTTGGATGTTGTTTTCAGAGGCGGTCGGCCTGCGGCCTTGGGTTATCTGGAGACTATGCCGACCCAGGGTCGTGGGATCTCGGGGGAAGGCATCGTGCTCGGTTTCCCGGGGCGGATGTGTCGGACTGGAGAGGCCGGAGTCTGGAGGGCTTTGTTTCTCGTCGTCCATGGTTGACGAATGGTACTAAGTATCTTGGGGATTGCGAGGATTGGGGGGGAAGAGGGTGAGTCGTTGCCGAAGAAAAAAACGGGAATCATTGCTTCATTACACGCTTCAAGAGACGAGAGATACTTAGTGTTAGTGGGGGGTGAGTGGTCAATCAACGAAGGCGAGCAGTTGTGGTGTGTTCATGCAATCAGCCAAGACGCGAACCGGGGGGTGGTTGGGCAGAGATCTTCCATGACAATCGGAAGCTTCTAACGGCAGGTCACAAGCATTGAATGATGGTATAAGAGAAAACCACTGCAGACGTACACGCAGTCCTCTCGGGTTATTCAGCAAGGCCTAGAGCGAAAAGCTCAAGGTGGAAGGACATGGGACTGGAAGGGATGAAATGATGTCAGAATGAAGCTCGTGGCGAATCCGAGATCCAGTTTAAATACAGTTTTCCCCCTGTCGGATGGTCTGGGGTTCATCCGTCCGTGGTTGACAACGCGGGAACGCGGATGTAGGTTCTGCTGATAGGCGAGGGTCTCGTGATCTATGTGTGTTTGTTGAAGCGCCCAAGCTTACGTGTCTGATGGCGGAGGAGGAGGTCATCCCAAGAATCAATAAGAATAGCTGTCACTTCGTGGCCAAGGGGAATCGCCAAGACCCTGGATTTCCATCGAGAATTCGATGAACTTCGTCCGCTTAGTCATTTGCAGGAATGAGTACATGATTGGTCAGAATGGCTTACTCCCTCCCCATCGAGCGTGCTGCCATCACCCGAGACCCCTCCCTCCCTCATCGTGGGATTTGTTGGATATTTGTTGGATTGCATGCGCGGGCGGCCAATGTCGCTGAGTTCAACGTCTCGTCAACTGCCAAACTCTCCAATTCGAAGACTTCGCCAGTAATGGTCACGTCCCTCCGTACGCCATACTTGCTCACACGCGGGACGATGGCGAGGCAACGTCTGGTTCTACGCCCACGATTGGTCTTTTCCGGGAACCAAGCATGATCTCGTTCGTGTCATTTCCGAGGTGACGGGTGTCGCGGAGAGCTGCCTGCGGGGCGACCTATTACCGCCGAGCGGGTTCAGCACGGCGACCATCATGTCCTGGGCGTATCTGCTCGTGTCACCACTCGTGTCGAGGATCAGGCGTACTGCCTCCTGGGTCTTTCCGGTGTCAACATGGCCATCCTCTACGGCGAGAGCCCGTAAAGCCTTCGCGAGGTCGCAAGAGGAAATCATAAAGATCTCCGATGACCAGAGCCTCTTCATTTATGATTCGGATTCTCTGGGCCCTCTGGCATCCTCTCCGCGCCTCTTCGCCCGGTCGGGTTCGGTGTTGCGCCCGCCTCTGCCCATGGCGCCGATGACGTCTCTGCCGCCGTACTACTCCATGACGAACGCCGGCTTGTCCATCAGTCTGCCGCTCATACGGACGCTTGCGCCGTATCTCGTTCGCGGCGTCCCCAATGCTGCGGTCCAAGTTGCAAGGCCAACCGTACTTGTCTCACTGGTCTCTGCCACTTTTTCTGGCTGCAGTCCTGAGCAGTCGCCGCTCTAAACTGAGACGAGCCTGAGTATGTAACCAAGTGCCTAAGCCTGTGGTCGAAGTACCTGAGCAAGCCCCGCTGCATTACACTCGGTGGCCGTAATGCAAGCCCTACTGGAATGCACTAGGTGACTATGCAAGCACAATGCATAGCGGCCTTGAGTGCAACTTAGAGCACATCTGTATAAAGTATGCACATAGCCACATACTCCAGCAAAGCCATATTTGCTGGCCCGCTTCCACGATACGCGTATGTTATAGCACCAGACGCCTAATGCTACATTGCTAGTCTTTAAGCCCTAACATCATCAAAATGACTAGACTCGACCGGCACATACTTTTCATCGATGAGGTCGAGACGGATGTAGCGTTCATGCAGCTTAACGCCAGCAATTCACCCCCGGATGCAAATCTGGTTAGATATAGCCCTGTTTCTAGGCCAGTACAGATCTCTACGCACCAAGACGCCGAAGACAACGAAATTGTTTGCGTGTCCTCTGGCTCTCTATGGAAGCATTATGAACGTAAATCTTCCGTCATATTGAGCAGTGAAAGACACATTGTGAAATGCAGAACTTCCAGCAAAAGTTTTATGATAAGGACTGTTGATGGGCGATTGTCACGTGCCGGAGACCTCGGGGGACATCCTGAGACCTTCGGAGACCGATGGGGGTCTCCGGGGACCTAGCGGGTGGTCCCTATATAGGGAGCGATGACCCCCCTAATACTAGGATAGGGGGGTCAGAGAAGAATGGTCGTTTTTACCCATACCTAAAATACTGACTTCTTCACTCTGTACCATACACCTCTGACAGCGATCTGCTGAGAAGAACGTTTTGTATCTCCGCAGCATTCAGCACCCCAACGTCGAACAAATCGTAGAAATGTTCTCTGAGGACACATTAGACGCGTTTACCCACTTACACATTGTTACAGAATGTTCTATAATCTCCTTACTACAAGTTTATAGATCGCCTCAGTACCCAACTGAACCAGAGTTGGGCTCGATTCTCCAGCAGGTAATGTTCTACGCATATTTACAAATGTTCCTTATGATTTATACAGGTACTCGATGGTCTTGATTACTTACAAACCAACAATCTCATCTATGAAAACCTCTTGTGTGCCCATGTTTCAGTTACAAGCAGTGGCAACGTAAAGCTATTGGATTTAGAAAACTGTGTGTTTGATGGCAATAACAACAAAATGATGCGTTCCTTTTCTGTGGTGATGAATCGCCTCATGGAAAAGGAGAGGCTCGAGGGGAAAGAGGTTGGTCTGGTCCTGTTGAATCGCTGGTTGGGACTAGCAGTAGACATGTTGGCCGCTACTACGGACTCCAGCATCAAGCACTTACGCACTCATTTATTCTTAGAGAAGTCATGTAAAGAAGAACGGAAGTTTTTAGTGGCATTCGTATCAATAGCAGCTCGAATCGACTATAGAATACTCTAGGGCGACTAGCTGCAAGCTCAACGACAGATTTGGTAGTCTGTAGACAAGGGGGCTGTGCTCCAGCCAAGGTAAATCTTATATGGATTCATATATATATAAGGTCTCCACGTTGCTCGTCCGGACTCACCTCTCAACCTTCCTCGTTCTACCTTCATCTTAGTCTTACATCCATTATAAGCAGATATGGGAAAGAAAAAAGGACTACTTCCACATCGCCAAGGATTGGCACGGGCGACGAAATTGACAGTTATCACTAACGACGAATGGGTGCCTCCGCGAGTCTCAGAAAAAACAGCGCGCGACTACAAAAGCGTGCTGGCTCTTTGGGAACAGTAGTAGGGCATCCTCTTCCATCTATAAGTTCAAATTCGGACTAACACAGTGCAGTACAAGGGACATCAACCCGGAGTCATCAATCAGCGATATCAAATCGCCAAAGGACTTTATGCTCCAAGTAGGGAGATGCATGAGTGGTCTTCGATCTGATGCACCAGAGCCCAAGTTACTCCTGCATAAATGGAAGCTATTCTCAGCAGCCCAGCGATGGAGCACTTGAGTCCAGGTCAATAGACGGACCTACGCAATATCTTTTTGTCAGCGTGCTATTTTTAATTGCCGTTCTGTCTAATATCATTTTTTGGAGCCCCTCTATGATGCTTCATAGACAGACATCGCCATAGGTATTTCATTGTCTTCAGCATTAGTTGCCGCTATAATTTTATACGGGTTACGAAATGGACGCCCTGGATGGCATGATTGATGAGCTTCTGATGGCCTTACAAGACATGGAAAAATCAGACGAAAAGGTAAAGATTCGCCATCTCGAAACCGAAAACAGCCTCTTGCGCAAGAGATTAAAGCTCAGAGGCACATAATCAGCCTTATGAACAGTATATTTCACTAAGCTGAGATGCTATTCCAGACTCTTGTGAACACGAGGGAAAGTTTCTGTAAGCAGAAGCTTGTTGCTGAGGAATCTTGGTTGGCCTTTTGGGGAATTCACTACTATCATACTGCTCTTTTGTTCCGTATGGAAGACTTCTCGGCTTGCGATTGATATTATCTAGACACGTTACTGCATCTTCGAGTTGCTCTAATCATATTCGATGAACGTAAATCCGAATGGAGCATATTCAACTCTGAAAGTGGCACCGACTGGCCGCCTTCAATAAGTGAAATTGTAAGATCTTCGTAAATTCTTACTTCTCTGCTAAACGAATACAGATGAAACAAAAACCGGAAGCTGCCGTATTAAGCAAAGCAGACTTTACTGGGATACCAGGATTGCTTCAAGTTCACAGGAAAAAGGACGGCGTGGCCAAACTATTGAGCAGTTCAGATGTACCAAAAGTCCCAGCACTGCTGTTCAATGCACACAGATAGAGTGAAAGGGTTATATGATATTGTTTTGAGTGCCTATCTTAACCTCGTGAAGATCCATTGTTCATGCTAGGTTTCGGGCCTACTGACGGCGGACGTAGATCAAATGATGCATTCTGAGCTGTTGTGGGGGCTTCAAAGATCGACCAACTCAGGTCATCCAGGAATTCTGAGATGCCTGGTGGGGGCATCTGTCTGACATTCAACGGGTCATTACTATCTTTGTAACGTGAAAATGATAGTGATGATGATGATGGTGAATTTGAATTGTTGGTATAGAAGCCAAACACCTGCGACATATATTTTGGAGGCTGCCTTGTTTTATCTCGCGATCTGGTCTCTTTGAGTAGACACGATGCCGTCTCACCTTACAGACAGCACAGTTACATGCATACTTGAATGACATGATGAGCTGCTGAATTTAACTTATGGATCTTACTAGGAACTTCTGAGATTGTCGATTCAGAGTAAAAGGCGTGTTTTAAAGAAATTTGGTTCTAAATGTAGACATTAGCTACATCAACCCATTCGGTCTAAAACTGGCCATTACGAGATTATTAAACGCAACTTCCGACACTATGAACAACGCATATTCGAAATAAACATTATACACTGCAAAAAGATCATGAACGCCTGTTCATGTTGGATGTGGCTGTCGAAAGCATCACAGTATTTCACAATATCTTGTTCCTCGCGACTGGAGACGTTGCTAAGCTTCAAGCCTGCACTTCAGCAGTGCTAGAGTCTTGTAGTTGTCATAGGCTGTCGCGAAAAGTTCGCCCAGTGTCACCAGGTCCACGGCCTCTCTCGGTACCTCAATGACGAGTTACTCCTGAGCTACGCATCATTATACCCCAGGAAGGTAAAGGAGCCATGCTCAAGAGTACAATGCATGTCTGTTCGCCAAAAGACGTTCGACACCTGTCATACATACCAAGCTGCGGAATCCGTTATGTATGGGCGGGTAGTTTACCCTTTTGCAGACGTCTTCTGCTTTTTCTAGTATTGTTTCAAGGACATCGCCTCCATGGTGACCGGATTGGTCGAGTGGATTCAAAATAGAACCTTCGAGCCGTCACCAGTCCTTCCTCATCTATTGGTCATTCGCGAATTTTCCGTCTATTCTAATTCAGTTCAAGATTATATCCACGCAGAGATAGGCAAGAGAGCCTCACTTCCTCTGCATCATTTCTTATCTATAGTCACAATCCAAGAGGCCCTAGGAGCCAGACAAGAGAGAAAGCTTAACACTATACTTACGAAAAGCGCTCGGAATATACAATTAAGAAGAAAGTGGTTATTCTACGCCTTCTCAGTGAAGCATTATCTACGCTTGTTTGACATTAACTTTAGTTCTACCAAGCTTCAGAATGGCGGTTTCAACGCTGTCAAGGCGTCAAGGATGGACTTCCCTGTGAACGTGCAGCTAACCCGATATCTTCAAGATTACTTGAATTTGATCACAGGTGCTAAAGACCTTGTTTCTTTTGCGGGATCAACAATTGCAGCCTGTCTAATACTCGATCACTACGTACCTGAAATGCACATTTTCAGCCCGAGGGAGGTTTTTGACACACTGTACAGAGACACATGCATGCAAGCGGCACAGGCTTTTCAAGTTGGTCGCAAAGGTGGAATGCTACTGCCAAGCTCCTTCGTAAACAAGATTTGCAGCACCTTTGCAGAACTGAACTTTTCGGGCAACTCTTGACGGGAACCTCGGCCGATGTGTCGAGTGTTTGAGAAACCTCGCTGCTTCTGCCCCAGACGATGGTTTGTTGCTCCATTATGAATTTTGTTTACTTTGCCATCAGGATGTCAATTTTGACATGGCCGGCATCAGGTTTCTAAGTGTTAATGGAGGTAGTATAAGGGGCGCGTTTTCTCTAGAGATATTGAGGCTTCTAGAAGAAAAGATAGACCTACTAATCCCGATCCAGAAACATTTCGACTTTGCATATAGCATCAGTACAAGTAAATGTGGTCTTTCAATACATTTCCAGCTTATTATCACACATTACTAGCAAGTGTCATTATTGGTGCCCTTTTTGTTAAGGGCTGGTCGGTCGCAAAATGTGCTACATCTTTTGAAGCCTTCGTCAAAGTGGCCTTCAAGCCACGCAAATGGGCTCTTATACCCTTTGATATAATTCGAAAGCTCGTCTCAATCTTGCTTTTCGACGCTGTTTATTCTCCTAAGAATATTGAAACGGCTTTGCGGGAAGTGTTTGGAGGTCAAAGCTACAGAATGCTTCTTATGCGCATGCTATAGGTGCAAAGATTGGAATGCCGGCAGTGTCCACAGGACAGGCAATGACAAAGTTTACTTATTCACTAATTCTAAACATCACAACAGCCCAGGCTTTTCAGGTAATCAGGTCATTAATGTGGCGGAACAGAAGTCAGACTACTGATGTTTTTAGGATACCACGTTCCTCTAAATTGTGAAGACATTGGTGTGTGGGAAGTGTAAGTGTCTCCGCCAATTGAAGTATCCAACTAACCAGCTACAGGATACGCAGCAGCACAGCGGCACCCTGGTAAGTCACGATTCACTCATCAAGGCGCACGTACACGGCCAGACCCAGATACTGTCCCTGGCCTCGAGAGTTTTGTTGTTCAGGCCCCCCTCGACCATGCCTCGACTCGCAAGTCACAACGGAGTCCCTTGGGAAGCGCATCCTGTGTGCCCAACTGCATCATGCTGTCGGCGTTGGTCGGGGAGGCCGCATCCTCCGAAACGCGGTATCTCAGGAGCAAATACGCCACCAGCAACTTCACCTCGAGAGTGGCGAAGGCCTTGCCCAAGCAGACGCGCGCACCGTACCCCCACGGGATGTAGAACGTCTCCATGAATCGCGTATGATCAAGGCCAGCATTGAGCCAGCGGCCAGGGTCATAGAGTGCCGGTTGGGGGAATGCTGATGGGTCATGCTGGATGGCCAGTGTGGAGGTAGATACGACAGTCTAAAGATGGATCACGGACGTCAGTGAGCTGCTTCGGCAAGTCGGTGATTGTTGTGTGTATGGAGATGTGGTGGAAAGAAAAGAGCAATGAATCTGGAATAAGGACGAAGTCACGGCTACTCACCCCCTTTGGAACGAAAACCCCGTCGTACTCTTTGCCAACCGGCACCACTCTCTCGGCGCGCCCACTCGAGAGAGGATTCAGACGATACGACTCCTTGACGCAGGCCTCCAGGACGGGAGCCGAGTTGATGGCGGCGAACGACGGGAACCCGTTCTCGCCGGCGGGCAGGGCGAGGAGCTCTCGTCGGATGCGTTCCTGCCAGACGGGGCTGCGCGCGATGTTGTACAGCACGTAGGTGAGGGCCACTGTGGCGGTCGTCTGCGCCGCGTTCAAGTTGTCGAGCGTCTCCGCCTTCACCCACGAAGCCGGGAGCGGATCTCCTTGCTTGTCCCGGAACCGCCGAAGGCGGGAGAGGAGAGAGGTGTTGTCGCGGTAGCAGCTGTCGTCTTCCAGCGTGGCGGCCACCCGCCGTTCGCTCCACGCCGTGAGGTCGTCTTCCGCGCTGAGGAAGTCTTTCTTGCCGGCCAGGCGAACCATGGCGAACCTGACGGCGTGGTACGCGAGGGGAAAGTTGAAGAGCATGGGATTCCACAGTTCGCAGTGTTTCAGTCCTTCCAGCATGTCCCGCTCGGGTCCCGGGGTTTCCACGGTCCTCGTGGAGTGGCCGGATCCGAATATCAGTTGCGTGATGTTGTCGAAGGCGTAGAGATTCACCCGGGAGAAGAAGTCAAGCGTGGTGGATCCCGTAGCCTGGACGTGACGATCGATGTCCTCCAGGAAGGCGACGACGCGCGAGTGGACGGGGTCGACGAAGGCGGACGTGTGGATGGAAGTGGCTTGGAAGAAGGCGAAGCTGATCTTCCGCCGCTGTCGATGCTCCTCGTAGTCGAGGGTGTTGAAGGTAGCCCGCTCCCCGTAGGATATGAAATGGTCGAAGTAGTGGCTTTTGGGATGGCGCCTGGCCGTTCCATAGATCTCCCTGGTCGACGATGGGGTGCAGAACGAAACCTCGCCCGGGGCAATCAAGACGACGGGACCATATTTCTGATGCCATTCATGGACCCTGGCACTCCTTTGCAAGTTCAGGTCAATCAGGGCGAGCGGAAGGCGAGATATCTTGCTGAAGCGCGGCCCGGGGATGTGGGAGTAAGGAGAGAACCATACGGCGTGGAGAACATAGCCGGTAGCGAACAGCAAGAGGCAGGAAAGAACCGCCCACAGAGCCACGGGGCTTGGGACGAGAAAATGTGTCAAGAACATGGCCAACAAGCCGGACTGAGAAATATGGATGGAACACACACACACACACACACAAAGAAGACGCGGGAGAATCTGGTGTCGATGACGGTTTTCAACCGCCAAAAGCTAGGTATTTATTTATCCAGACGAAGTCTCGACCATCTTGTACAGCCGGAGGACGTTTCGTCGGCCTGCCCGAGGCGGAATTGCACATCGTGAGAGAAGTCTGTCTACAGTTCGTGATGCCACTTGCAAAAGGTCCCCGTCATGGGTCCTGCGGCCCACATCTCGCGCGCCTCGATCCAGAATATCAGCCTGCGTTGTGCCTTGTACGGACGCTCCGCCGGCGCAACGACCTAGAATCTTGCCGCCACCATGTCCTTCACCCAGCCGTCAGGAGGTCAACCCCGGGTCATTGCCATCCTTCTCGTCGAAAGAGAAACCTCGCTAACGAAATGCTCCGCAGTCGCAGATTGGGCGGAAGAGTGAGACCTGAGAAATCTGACAGACTCCATGATGGATTCATGTCCTGCGTAAGCTCGGGCGAACAGAGCGTGCCGTGATTAAGAGGATCGTGTTCCATGTTTCGATACTAAGTCTGGCCCCCGAGCAGCATGAGACCCCGGCCAGTAGTAAGATTCGCAAGTTGGCCAATAGTATTCTCAAGCAACTGAACGGAGGGATGAAGTTTATGAAACATCGCCCTAGTCAGAGTGGGGCGTACTGCCGTCACATCGTGGCGTGCGCACGCCGATCTGGAAAGGTAAGACTTTTACTTTTACGTATTAATGTTACATAGGCATAAGCTCGCTCTCGGTCTCACTTTTGCGGTCACGACCGCCACGTACAGCGTAAGATCTGCTGTATTTGGCGCTATCGGCAAAGATTCTGCATTACGGAAAAAGAGAAAGAAGGGAAAGTTGCGTGGCTCGCGTTGCGTGATGTCGAGCGGCGAGACTGAGACTGGCCTGGGGTTACTTGTACCAAGTATCTATATAGGGACCCAGCCACCAGAAATTCTAACTATGATACGAACAAATGCTGCACTAAGCGCTGGGCTAGTAATCCCGTCTTCAGTCTTCAGCAGGACCAACTAATACCAACTAGGTAGGGACTTTTGTCGGAATCACCCCGCAATACGACAAGGAACGGGCAGCTGAACGGGCTTCGGTGGGTTATCAAGGCGGAAAGAAATAGCCCCGCAATTGAAAAGAAACTAGAGGGGCGGGACGATGTGGGGTCTCGGCCCCGCTGATCCACACGGATGTCCAACACGACTACTAACTAATAACATGCTATGTTGCTTATATATAATGCATAATGCGTATGCACTTATACCCTTGCGGTTAGCAATCCCGGATCCCGGTGCGTACGTAGTACTAAGCGTCCGGGTACACATCCGGGTATGCATCTGGCCTGGTCTTTCACAAGTGTTATGTTGCGGCTTATGTTGGCCGCCAACGCCGGTGGCTACCCCCGGATACATGGCTTGTTTCGGGCAAGCTCCGGACCTTCCCGCGCAGGCAAGCGCTGAGCCTCCCGTGGAGTAGGCAGCAGCTGCGCCTCTCTCACCGCTGCCCCTTGTCGGGCTGACATTGGAGATGAGCCAAGAGATAATATGAATCAGACTTGCCCCCCCCCGTCCTTGGCGGCAAGGCTGGGGGGCTACACGCAGTAGGGCCCAGAAAAAAAGCGCAACATAAAATGACGGGCACAGGACATGGGAGACGGAAATGGACAAACATTTGTGATTTGTTTAGCAAACCGTCAAAACGACCACCATCCACCATGGCGGTAACAGCAACGGTGGCATCTTCCCACCAAAGGGCGCCTCCAGCTGTCACGCCTGACCTGGACGCCTCAACCGATATACCCCTCGTATCAATGGCAAGCGAGAAACCGACGGCCCTGACTGGGGCAACCGGCCTCGACAGCGGCACCGCTTCAACCGATGAGGCTGCCGTGACCGACTCGGACGAGGCGGTGCATCCTTCAGACCAAGCCCTCTCCATCACTGCGGCAGCTATAATCATGACTACACTAGCCGGCATCACGTTGACGAGCAGCCTGACTACCGGCTTTCTCGTCGTGGCTCTTCCAAAAATGGCCAAAGACCTTGCCATCCCATCTGGCCTCTTGCTTTGGTAAGTTATCCATCTGACCTGCTCAACTTACCGCTCCACGGCATCGGACTCGGCTGCTGACCATCCCTGATTCTTCATTAGGCCGGCCTCCATTTACGGGTTTGACTCACCCCTTACGCCCCGTACTTCCAAGTTGCTAATCCCTGACCACCCGTGACCCGATTAGTCTGACGGGTGGATGCTCTCTGCTCATCGTCGGCACCGTCGCCGATGTCGTCGGCAGCCGCATCATCTTCCTCGCGGGATGCCTGCTGCTGGTGGGATCCGTCCTCGGCAGCGGCCTGAGCAACACACCGACCCAGCTCATCGCCTTCCGCGGCGTGCAAGGAATCGCCGCCTCCATGCTGCTGCCCACCGCCATGAGCCTGCTCACCCTGTACTTCCCCGTCGGCAAACGTCGCAACCTCGGCTTCGCCTTGGTGGGCGCCGGCCAGCCCACGGGGTACTCGGTCGGTCTCTTCCTCGGCGGTTTCTTCGTCGACTCCGTCGGCTGGAGGTACGGCTGGTACCTGAGCGCCTGCGTCGCCTTCGTCGTCTTCCTCTCTGCGCTTTTCGGCATGTCCAAGCACCCCAAGGACGGCGTCAGGCCGTTCACGTGGGACCAGATCTTGCTCCGTATCGACTGGGCCGGTGCCGTCGTCGCGAGTGCCTGCCTGGGCATGTTCTCCTACGTCTTGGCGTGAGTCGACACCCTTCCCACCTGTCTACGCTGTGGCTGTAGTATCCGCCTCTGACCATGAACATAGTATCGTCTCGGACGATGGCCAACAGGTGCGAGAACCCACCCAGATCGTGCTGCTCTCCATCGCCGGCGCTCTCGTCCCCACCTTTGTGTGGTGGATGTGGCGCCAGGAGAAGCTCGGCAAGCCTGCCTTGATACCCAACTCCCTCTGGAAGACGGCCGCCTTCTCGTCCATCTGTGGCATGGTCTTCCTGACCTGGGCCATGATCCAGAGTCTGGAATACGTCTTCAGCCTTTTGTGAGTTCCCATGCCCTCCTCATCCGCACGAGATCCCATGCAGACCCACCAATCTTCACCTTCTTTTCCCTTGATTCTCCGTGATGACCATCGCTGATGATAACCACGCCCAACTCAGCTTCCAGAATGTGCAAGACCTCTCCGCAATGCAGACTTCGCTCCGTTTCATCCCAAATGTCGTTCTTGGCATCATCTTCAGCGTCGCGCTGGGCGTGATGCTCCACCGGGTGCCCGTGTACTGGATCGTGCTTTCGACCTGTCTCCTGTCCGCCATCTCACCTCTGGTGATGGCGCTGGTCGACCCGGACTGGCCATACTGGTATGCCTCCTTCTGGGCCATGCTTTTGTCTCCGCTTTCGGGCGATAGTAAGTCTTCACGACCTTGGCCTCCTCCGTCAACGACCTTTTGAACTGACAAAAGCACCCCCGTCACGAAGCCTTGTTCGTCGTCTCTGCCCTGATCATCACCAGCACCTTCCCCGAGGGGACCCAAGCCCTCGCCAGCGCCGTCTTCAACACCTTCTCCCAGTTCGGCACCGCCGTCGGCTTGGCCGTGGTCGGCGTCATCTCCTCCACCGTGTCGCAGAGTTCCCAGTCCGGCCATCATGCCGGGAGCGACGGCGGAGACTACTCCAAGGACGATTTGTTGGACGGGTACAGGGCCAGCTTCTGGGCCATGTTTGCCGCGGCGGCCCTGACTTGCGTGCTTGGGGCTCTTGGTTTGAGGAAGGTATCGACCAAAGGCCTGAAGGCTGAGTAGACGAATAGCTTGAGGTTTTTTTGACCACACGAGTTCTGCGATGACCTGGAGGCGCGCGCACGTCATAGAATGGTCTCTATTTGAGGCATATATGTCCATAAGTAGACTCGACAGATCGTTTACAACGGCATCGGGTTCAACCGCAAGCCGGATTCATCCAGACCATGAAATATGAGCAAATCCCCATCATACACATAGTACATCCCGGTCCTTCAGAAGAGGTCGAAAATGGTCTCCGAGTCAGTTTGAACACAAATCATCCCGGGAACGCTAGGCATTGAACATAGCAAATGTGATGTAATTCATGATTCTTGATTCTTGATCTTGATTCTCGATTCTTGATTCTCTCGACTTCTGGGTTGAAGCACACGCTAGGACAGCCCCTCCACAAACAAACAGAATTTCCCCAGCAGCTCTTCCGCCCTCTCGACCGACAACATCCCCGTATGCGCAAAAATCTGCAACCCCGTCTTCTCCCCCCGCGGGCACGAAATCACGTACAGGAAATACGGCAGCCGCCGCGGGTTCTCGAACCGGCGCAGCGTGCTCGTGAACCCTTCCTCCACCGTCAGGGAGACCTCGTCCTCCACGTTCTGGTGCTGCGTGCAGGAGGAGAAGAACTCGGCGCCGCCCTTCCCCGCCACCTCCTCGAACCCCAGAGAGTCCGCGTCGCCCATGGAGACGAACTGCTCCTGGACGGCGGACGCCACCTCCCCGATCGACGCGGACCCGGTGCGGACCCGTACGGGCACGACGTTGACGCAGCAGCCCACCGTCGCTTCCAGTCCCGGCATCGCCGCGTTGCGTCCGCTCACCAGCCGCCCGAAGACGACGACTTCCTCGCCGCCGTCCCGTAGCCGGGACAGGAACACGGCCCAGGCGGCGCTCATGTAGGAGGCCGGGGTGATGCCCGCGGGAGGTTTCGGCGTGGCCACCTCCCTCTCGACGCGGAAGGGCCGGGCCCCGACGCCCTGCGGCGCCCCGGCCCGGATCCGCAGGCCGTCGTTCTCGTGAGAGGTGCCGGCCGGGGAGGTCGACGACGACCCTTCCAGAACACCGCGCCAGTACGTGACCGCCGAGTCACGCGTGCGGGCGACGTGAGCCGCGTAATCCGCGAAGCTGGTGGGCTCCGGCGCGATTGGCGTCCCCTGGTAGGAGAGGATCAGGGCGTTGAAGATGACCCCGATCGAGATCCCGTCGTACTGCGCGTGGGAAATCCGCAGCACGAGGCGGTTGGCCGACTCCGCCTTGCGGAGCACGAAGAAGCCCACGATGGTCTGGTGGCGGCCGAAAGTGGCAATGTCGTCGAGACAGAATCTTGCGAGGGCGGTGTCCGGGTCGGACTCGGCTTCGATGACGCGGAAGATCAGGTCGACGGCGCGGGGGATGACCATCCAGTGCTTTCCGGCGGAAGGGAGGAAGCAAGCCCGGAGGACGGGAAACGCCTCCAGGAGGTCACGGCAGCTATGCTCGAGCTTGGCCAGGTCGATGGACGGGGGGAGGTCGAGGTAGAAGTAGTCGACGAGTTGCAGGGCGTCGGACAGACCCTCCACGGCCAGCGATTCCTGCATATCGGAAAGCGGCAGTATCTCCGTGATGTCCTCCGGGCCCAGGGGACCACGGTGATCCAGCTCTCCTGGCGAGACGACGTCGAGAGCGCCGTTTGTCGACGGGTGATGTTGATCCTCCGCACCGTTGCGATCGGTCTCGTGGCGCGGCTTCGCAGAGGCCGTGAGCTCGGCGAGTCCCGAGAGCACCGGGTGCTGGAAGATATCCGCAACGGAGATTTGGACGTCGGCTTTTCGCGCCTCGGCGACGAGTTTCATAGCGGTGATGGAGTCGGCACCGAGACGAAAGAAGTCGTCGTCCAGGCCGATGGAATCGCCGTCGATGCCGAGGACGCGAGCCCAGAGAGTGTGCAAGGTGCGTTCCGTCTCGGTCCGGGGCGCCCTCCGGGCTCGTTCGGGCCCCCCCGCGTGCGAAGCAATTCGGTCCATGGAGAAGGACGAGCCCATCTCGCGCAGGAGTCTCCGGTCGGTCTTCCCGGTCAGGGTGAGCGGTATCTGGGGCATGGCGAAGAAGAGCGTGGGGATCATGTAGGGCGGTAGATGCCTCGCGAGCCCGGACGCCACCTCGTCCCCCACGTCCACGAGCCTGATGCCGTCGGTCTGATCGTCGTCGTCCGTCTGCAAGAAGACGGCCAGGAGGTGACCGGCTTCCGCACCGGCCGGCAGGACGGCCTCCGCCACGACTCGCGTCACGTCCGGCATGCAGGCCGACGCGTGATGCTCGACCTCGCCGAGTTCGATCCGGTTCCCGCGGATCTTGACCTGGGTGTCTTTCCGGCCGGTGACGACGACGTTTCCGTCGGCGTCATAATGCGCGAGATCCCCCGTCTTGTACAGCCTGCCGGTGCGTCCGGGAACGCCCGGTCCGCCACGGACCAGCCAAGCCGGGTCTCGGACGAAGACGTCGGCCGTCTTGTTCGGATCGCGAAGATAGCCCTGGCCGACGATGGGCCCTTCGATCAGCAGCTCGCCGGTCTCGCCCCACGGCAACAGCACGTCGTGGTCCGCGGGGTCGACGATCCACGCGACGGAGCCGAGGCCTCTGCCGCTGTGACGGAGCCCGGCCACGGTCGAGGCGGCGCAGTTGGCCGTGCTGATCGGGGTGCATTCTGCCGGGCCGTAGGAGTTGACGACCTGGGCTTTCCCGCACCAGAGCGCGGTCTCCAGGTCCGTCACCTGCTCGCCCAGGAGGAGCAGCGTCTCCAGCGCGGGCAGCGCGTCGGGGTCGAGGAGGCGGGCCACGGTCGGGGTCAGGTTGGCGAGCGTGGCGCCCATGCGCGCCATGGAGCCCCCGAGGTCGTCTCTCCGGTCGGCGTCGCTGGGGATGCACAGGCAGGCCCCCGTGGTCAGCGTCGCGAAGAGGTTGTGCACGGCCGCGTCGAAGCTGTAGGAGGCGAAGTCGAAGACTCTCGAGGCGGGACGGAAGCCCAGCCATCTGTTCTGGTAGTGCATGGCCGAGCACAGGTTTCCGTGGGACAGCATGCACCCCTTGGGCATCCCGGTGCTGCCGGAGGTGAAGACGACGTACAGCAGGGACTCGGGGCGCAGTGTTGGCGGCTTGAGCTTCGGATGCTCGTCCGGGGATGACGACGCCGGTCGAGGTAGGGGTTCCTGGCGAAGAGAGTGACCGACCGTGACGACGGTCACCGGGAGTTGAAGCTCAAGCTGCTCACCCGTGGCGCCGTGGGAGAGCGATGTGAGGATCAGGTTGGACCCGCATTGCTGGATGATGACCCTGAGACGATCCGTGGGCAACAGAGGGTCCAGCAGGAGGAAAGCCGCCCCGGTCTTGACGACGGCGACGACGGAAACGACCGTCCACTGCGACTTCTCGAAGCACAGCGGCACGATGTCGCCGGGCCCGGTGCCGAGAGACTGGAGCCGGACGGCGAGTCGCGAGGCCAACTCGTCGAGTTCCCGGTAGGTCAGATCACCATCCCAGGCACAAACGGCCGGGGCGTCTGGCTGTGCGGCGACCACCCTCGATATCGTGACGTCCATGCGACCCTCGACTCCTTGCGGCACTGATGAGTTCTGCTCCCATATGCGGTCCCGGCCATCTCCGTCAGAGGCGGATTTTGCCATCATGGTCGTGGTGATGTTGAAAGGGCCGGTTAGGGCTGTTGTATGTGTTGGGGTAGAATGTGTCGAGGTAGGATGTGTCAAGGTAGACTAGAGAGTGTTCAGACGGACTATCGGTTGCAAAACACATTACCAACAAGACCTTATAACGCAACCTTGAACTTGTCGTGAGAACCAGCTTCCAAGTTGTCATGTAAACCAAGCCATATATATACAATTAAGAGTTATACAATTATCGGAGTTGATGTCGACATGCATGCAACCGAATCAAGCTTTATACCGATAGTTCGCCCAATGGCATGACGCAGTCACATCAGCCTTCCCCATAGACTTGGCTAGGTAACATGGCCCGAGCCGGCCCCGCCCGGAACACTAGTCCCTAAGCCAATCGCACCGAAAAGCCATTCCGGGTCCTACCTGGACCACCCCGGTGTCCGACATCAAAATACTATGGTATGTCTAGAGACTCTACCACCAGCAGCCGCAAAATGCCAAAAAAATCGAATATTGACCCACCAACCGCGCGAATGAGGGCCCGAATCCCTTGCCTCCCAATGAGTCCTATTCACCTGTTGAATACATACGGAAGATAATAGGATCAAAGACAGCAAGGATCACAATCCCATCGGCAGGCGCACGAGTTCCATTGACAGGGTGGATGGTTACTAGGAGGCTAGACAAGGTGAAAAGCACCATGCTTAAGGTTGTGTGGAGCGGAGGTGGGAGGTGGAGAGCTGAGGTACCTAGGTACTGACTGAGACTAACGGGGCAATGTGGAGCAAGGTCCACCCCACGTGCCCTGAATTGGGTACCTAGGTACCTAGGTACTATGGATCAAATCACCACCAACGAACGTTGGTGTGCATGGGTCCGTGCGTTGGGGGTCCCTTTAGCTATTGACCGGTTACTAGGTAAGGCAAGTAGTTAGACAGCCGCTGAGAAATACCCTTCGGCTATTGGTTGACAACGGGGGCCGTACATGGCCGGGTGGGTCCCCGCTAACCGGAGCCGCGCCGGTACTTTTGCGGAAGGATTTCAGCGTCCGCAGTCTCTCGTCAGCTACACTGTACTTTGTATTGATGGGGTAACTTTAAACCCCGGCACTTGTATCGTGGAGATTGCGGCCCGCAAATAGCTGACTTTGAATGACTGCAGTGTGGAATATTGCTTAACAGCACCAACAGGCTACAGCGAGAAGTGCTATGTACCTATGGGGGCGGCTCAAGCCACGGGTATACGGCTGCGATGTTTTACTTTACCTACAACCACACTAGGCTGTAGACTCTTCTATATAAAGAGAATAAATCATCTACAACATGATGAGGTTGTGCTTTGAAAGGCATCCAAGCCAACTGTTACAGGTTGCATCTCATCACTCTGCTTTTATTTTTTTAATTCGGTGCACACTTCACACTTCACATCTATCTTATAGCCTATTCAAGGCAAGACACGTACCTAGTTTCCAAAGCCTGCCACCAGGCATCACCACATAATTACGATGCCTGGGTCTATGACGAACGGGTCTCTGACGAACGGGTCTCTGACGAACGGGTCTCTGACGAACGGGTCTCTGACGAATGGTTCGTCGCCCGTCGCCGGCGACGACTCCTCGGAGCACTTCGTGGTCCATATCTCGTCCGGGACCGCCTTGGTGGAGTTCTCCAAGGGCAACCGCCAGAACCCCTTCAGCCGGCCCAAGATGCGCGAGTTGACGGCCCTCACCAAGAAGCTGGCCGACGACGAAGAAGTCGGCTGCATCGTGCTGACCGGCGGCGAGGGCCGCTCCTTCAGCGCCGGCGGCAACTTCCACGAGACCTCCCACTTCACCGGAGGCGACGAGGTCGACGCCTGGATCGACGACTTCACCCACCTCTACACCACCATCGCCGGCATCTCCAAGCCCGTCGTCGCCGCCATGGACGGCTACGCCATCGGACTGGGCCTCCAGATCGCTCTCTGCTGCGACTACCGCGTCGGCGCCGACACGTGCCAGCTCGTCATGCCCGAGTTCCGCATGGGCATCGCGTGCAACTTTGGCGGGCTGATGCTCGAGGCCACCGTGGGCCGCTCCGTCATGCAGAAGATGTTGTTCACGTCCGAGAAGTGGGACGCGCCGACGGCGCTGCGTGACGGCCTGCTGCACGAGGTCGTCCCGGCCAAGCAGCTGGTCGCCCGCGCGCTCGAGAGGGCTCGCACCATCGGCTCGTGGGCGCCCTCGGCCGTTCGCGGAACCCGTCCGTACATCAACGCCAAGTTCTGCAAGGACCTGGTCGATCTCGGAGAGTCGGCCAAGCGCACCCACCGTCGTGCCTTTGCCGCCGGTGATGCTCAGAAGAACATGAACACCATCATCAAGAAGAGCCGGAATCATGTTCAGGTTCGGAAAGAAGAAGCGTCGCCTTCGTGGGTCCTGTTCGCCAACACGACCATCTCATCCCTTGAAAAAACCCTCCAAACCGTCACGGCCTCCGGCGTCCACGTCTACGGACAGGGACATGCTTTGACTTCCGGGTCCTACACTTGGCCCGACGGAGACGATGCTGCTTCACCCTCGGCCCGTGATGAGTGGGACACGTTCATCGAGTCCCGCGGCGACATTCTTCGCGCCAGAGCGGGTGCTATGAGCGACCGACCGCTTTACGTGACACGCAACACCACCATGGGGGCTTGGGCTATCGGCACCGACGCATTCACGCTGCACCTTGCCCGCTCGCAGTGGGGCATGCACGCCGGGTTGACGAATCCGTCCGTCATCTACCGGGACGAGACCACCGCCTTCATCGGCGTATCAAAGGTCCCGAGCCACTCGAGCATCGAGCTGCGCAAGACCGGCAGCGGCGACGCTCAAGGCGGTCGATGGAAGTCCTCGACCGAACAGTTCCGCGACCCCATCTTGGCCGCCTTGAGCCCGCGGATCCGCGACTTTGCCCTTGCCGGCTCCAGTTTCGTCTCGGCCCTGCAAGGAGCCGTCTCCCAGATGACCCAGAACGGAGACGGCTCCGTCGCCACCCTCCTTTCCGGCGGCATCGACTCGGGTGCCGTGACCGCCTTCGCCGTCCTGTCCGGCCTCAAAGTGACGGCCTACAGCGCCGGCACCCCCTGGGGCAACGAGCACGGCGAGGCCAAGGAGCTCTGCGACTTCCTCGGGATCCCGCACGTGTGCGTCGACTTCTCGGCCGAGGAGCTGCTCGCCGCCGTCCCCGAGTCCATCCGCGCCATGGGCCACTCCGAGACGGAGCGCGTCGACATCGCCATCACCATCACGGCCATGCTCCGCAGCGGCATCATCAAGGAAAAACACATCCTGACGGGTTACGGCAGCGACTTGGTGAATCTCGGCCTGCCTCCCTCGTCCGGTGCTGACGATGTCGACGCCTTGATCAGGGACATCATCGACGGCGTCGACTGCTCGCGCAACAGCAACGAGTTCACCGACTCCGTCGCGCACGCGTACGGCAAGAGGCTGTCGCACCCTTACTGGCACAAGCATGTCGTCCTGTCCGCTCTGGACATCCACCCGGCCTGCAAGATCCGCGACGGTCGTGAGAAGGCCTTCTTCCGCGCCGCCATGGAGCCGTACGTGCCCATGACAACCGCTTGGCGCAAAAAGATCGGCATCCACCTCGGAGGCGGTCTGCAGGGCGGGCTCGACGCGACCTTTGGCAGTCGTGAGCTGAAGATCCAGGCCTACGACGACTGCTTCCGAGCCATCGCATCCCGCGTCCTGGAAGACGGCCCTCTCGCTAGTGTCACCAACCTGGCACCCAAGGTCGATCACCTTCGTCAGCACGCGCCCATGACACCGTCCGGCGCCGGACGCCTGCTCCACTGGGACGGCACCGCCTCGGAGGAGGCCCTCGGCAGGCTTTCCGGGACGCTTCTGGAGAGCCTCGAGGGCGCCGGCTTCGTGCTCGTCAGGAACCTGCCCCTCGCCGAGGAGCAGTTCAAGTCCCTCGTCCACCGCCTCGGCGACCCGGTCCGGCACAAGTGGAAGACGGGCTCCAGCGACCTGATGAAGCTGAACGCCACGCGCGACAAGGGCAACGTCGTGCTCGGCCGCGGGCCCCTGCCCCTGCACACGGACGGCATCCTCGTCGGCCAGTACCCGGACCTGATCATGCTGTACGCGGCCGAGTTCTCCGACGAGCCCGGCTCCGGCGAGACCTTCATCGTCGACCAGGTGCGCGCGGGCAAGGAGATGCCGTCGGACCTGCGCGAGAGGCTGGGCAAGGTGACTTTCGAGTACCACATCCAGGAGCAGGGCCACTACCCGACGGCCTCGTCGGAGCAGGGGATCCGGGTGCCGCCGTTGCAGGCCGGCGAGGACGGGGAGCCGTCGCTGCGCCTGTGCCTGCCCTTCCCGGCCGGCATCGAGCGCAGCTGGGCCATGAAGGCCGTCAGCACGGTTCCCGGCGTCGAGGTGGACTCGGATGCGCTCCTGGCCGACTTGGAGCGCCATCTGCTGCAGCCGAGGTATATGTATCAGCACCGTTGGAACGTGAATGAGTTCCTCGTGTTTGAGAACAAGACTACCCTGCATGGCCGCACGGCTATCAGCGACGGCGGTCTGCGCTCGCTCTATCGGGCCCAGGTACACAGGCGTGCCTGATCACTTGTGTCACGATCTCGAGTGTGCTTAAATGACCCAGACCGCGATGGAGAAGTATGGTCATGTAGTAAATATAAATCCATGAAGCGCGCCCTGTGTGTCTATCCACCGTTCACAGCGACAAAGTCCTGCGTCAGATTTGATGTCCAGTAAACCGCCTCGTATTTCTGCTTGTGAGACGTCATTCCATCCTTCTCGTCATCCGTATCGACATCGTCCATATCAATGAGCACTTCGATATCTTCATGCTCGAGCAGAGCCCCGGCAGCCGACGCGTCCACGTCCACCGGCATGCCCCTCCGGAGCACGACCACCGGCCCCTCCGTGTCCGCCAGACGCCCGACGGGCAACACGCTCAGCGACACGCGCTCCGGGATGATGGCTCGGCTCTCGTCCACCCGCAGCGCCTCGGGATCGGGGCCGTCTCCGAGCTCGTGGTCGCGGGGCCCGGGGACGTCGAGCAGCGAGGATCCGACCGCCGCGAGGACGGTGCCGCCCCAGTTCTTCAGGTCGCCGGCCGTGACGCCCGTCTTGACCAGGACGGAACGGGCCACGGCGCCGGCGACGCGCCTGGCGCGGGCGGGCGACCACGCGCCCCGGACGCGGATCGTGATGAACCTGGTCGCGCCCTCGGCGTCTCGCACGACCAGCTTCGCCATCTCCGTCATGAGCCCGTCCAGGGCCCGCTCGAAGGCGCGGAAGTCGTCCCGGGCCGCCGCCTCCGTCGGGCGTTCCGCGTCGCGGCCCATCGTCTTCCCGCCCGCGGCACCGTTCGCGAAGATGGCGACCGTGTCGTTGGTCGACGTGTCTCCCTCGATGGAGATGCAGTTGTACGTCTTGTCTGTGGCGTCCGCGAGGAGTGCCTGTAGGTCCGACGCCGTGATGGGAGCATCCGTGCAGATGACGCCCAACGTCGTGGCCATGTTGGGGTGGATCATGCCGGCGCCCTTTGTGATTCCGGCCATGGAATAGACGATGCCCGGGTTGGAGGGCAACTCGAACTGTCGAGAGGCGAGCTTGGGGAAGGTGTCGGTGGTGCATATCGCCTCAGCAGCTCCCAGCCAATGCCGATGTGAATTTCCCATGCGCTCGGGGAGGTGTCGGATGCTTTGGAGGACCTTATCCATAGGAAGCCTGGAGATGATAAGCATCGCATCGTCCTAAAGACAGGACGAACCAGGTCTCACCTCTCACCCCCCTTACCAGTATGCATGACCATCACCGAAGGCGGTGTCTCTCCAACAGCTACGGCGGCAGAGGATGGTGACACCAACAGCTCGTTGGCCGCGTTCATCATGGCTGCGGCATCATCCAGCCCGGCCTGGCCAGTGAACAGGTTCGCACACCCGGCATTCGCGATGACGCCTCTTAGCCCGTCCCCCTTGGTCGCCGAGAGGTGTTTCCGCGACACCGCGACAGAAGCGGCGGGGAATTTATTCCGAGTGAAAACCGCCGCCCCGCAAGACGGCACGTCGGACTTGACCATGGCCAAGTCCGGCCGGGTCCTCTTCGCGCTGTTGATGCCGGCATTGATGCTGGCGACGGAGAATCCCTTTGGGTAGAAGCCCGAGTCGGGCACGAAGCGGCGCTTGTTGGCGGGGATGGGCGCGTTCTCGTAGAGCTCGAACTTGTTGGAGAAGCGGCGCAGTTGCTGACGGACACCATGAACGCCTCTCACGGGAGGCCAGAAGGCGGTCACGGTCACGCTGCGGATGAGGGTCACCATCGTGATGAATGATATGATGGGTCCGGATGGACCATGGGCTGGGATGTCGGCTCTTTGGATGTTGGCGCGTCTTAGTTCCCCGGGTATGTGCATGTGGAGGTGGAAAAAGAAAGTAGAAGTTTGGAGATAGCCCTAACCCTGATCCCTGTTCCGAAATGTGGCTATGTATGACATTATCACATGAGCTGTTGCGACTTGCTTGGCTCATCCTATCGCGCTTTCATCATCCTACTGAACATGTGAAGGTTTGCCTGACGAGTTCCCCCAGTCCTCGAGCCTGTTCCCTTCCATCACGTCCAGCCCACCTCCCGGTTACACCAAAGTACGCCAAGAACGGCCACTTGCCCTCCACGGACGGATTCCCGATCACATCTCCGACCTTCTTGTACACCTTGGAGTTCGTGATCCACCTCGCCATGGACGCGGGGAGCGGATCGGCGCCCAAGAACGTGCCTCCGCGTGTTGCTGCCGAGAACATGATGTGCGTCGGGAACTGGCTGCTTGGTTGCAGAGGCCGAGACAAGGCCCGGATGTGCGTCTTCACTACATCGTGTGCCGATTCCCCCTCCCCGGGCGGAACCAGAGCTGCCAGGAGCTGCAAGGCATGGTAGTCGATGCCGTAGGTGTACTCCACCGAGTACGACTCCTGATGGCCGGGAATCCTGGCGTTGATCTCGATGAGAAACACGCTCGGGTCGGGCTCGTTACCGGTCGAGGTCCTGTCCTCTCGGGGTACGACCACCTCGACACCTCGGTCCGTCATGGCGAATCGCGCCTTGCTGTTTTCGACCCGCGCCTCGAGGTGGAATAACCCGTTGCGGATTCCCAGTCTCTTCAGCTTCTCGGCCAAATCACGCTTCAAGAGATCCACTTCGTCACTCGGCAGGATCGATGGCAAGATATCGGAAGTTTCGGCGAAGGAAATGGACGACGATGGAGTTTGAGGTCCAGCTCCCCTGTCCGAGACACCGGACGCGTCGTAACCGGCAATCTCGTCGACCTCGGCCGAGGTGGGGAAATCGTCGACGACCTCACCCCAGATGAGCTCCCCGTCAAGAAACATCAGGTTCACGTCGACCTCCGGCCCGGAAGCGTACGGCTCCAGGAGGGAGCCGGTCCCGGGGAACTTCTGCTCGATTCGGCCCACCGCCATAAAGAGGTCTGCTTCCGACGACACCCTCGTCACTCCCTCGGACGCACATCCGACGGCGGGCTTCACGATCAAGGGGTACTGCAGCCGAGTCCTCAACCCGGAAAGCTTCTGCCTCAAGTCCGCGAGACCTTGCACGGAGAGGACTTGCGTGTCCGGACATACCGCCTGGCGCATCTTCGCCTTGTCACGACAAAGATGGATGCATTGCGAGGGGTTCGTGGGCAGCCCCATCTTCTCGGCAACCAAGGCGGTCACGTGGGTGTAATAGTCGTTGAACGTGGTGATGCCGTCCACCGGCTGTCGGCTGTGCGAGAGGGCCTCGACGACGCGATCAGGCAGCCCGTCGTCTTGCGTCAGGTCGCAGGGGACGAACTCGACACCACCGCCCTCGGCGGCCAACTTCCGGGCCCATTCGCGGTCCCTTTCCAAGATGACGAGGTCGATCCCCAAGGCGCGAGCTGCGCGGTACATGCCCATACCCGCAGTCGCGGCCACCATCTCGTTGGGTCTGGCCTCCACGACGGCCAGTCGGAATTTGGGAAGCGGCGAGTGACTGATCCAGGGGAACGAGAGTCGGCCTGTGACCTCGGCTTCCAGGAGGGACAAGGTGTACTCCACGAGCTGAAGTTGCATGCTCGGCAGTTGTTTCTGCAGCAGGGCACCCACTGCGCCGTCCAATGCCCTCGGGACGACACGAGTGCCCTCGTCGAAGTCGAACGCGTGGATCTCTTTTCCTGTTGAAGCGAAGTCGGCCGCCTCCTCGACGAGGTCGCAGGTCAAGAGCCGTCTCTGGACAAGGTCATTGCGGAGGGCGTAGCCGTCTACCGTCGGAAGTAGAAGTTTCACGGCCGTGATCGAGGACGCGTACCGTGCGATGTTTCTGTCCACGGCAGCTCGGACGAAGCGTCTGGCCGCCGAGTCGACGGCGTCAGACGGGCCCCAAAGAAATCCACCAAGTCCGCGGTTGACGTCGCCTGCGGAACTGGAAAGGCTCGAAGCCCCTTTGCCATACTGAGGCATGACAGAGATTGCGACGAGAACCAGGTCGAGAGTCCGGCATGGTGGTCGGAGAGACCTGTTGTCATGCGGGTCTTCAACAGCCTCGGGTTGGCCGTTCAGCTTCCAATGGCAACGAAAAAAGACTGGGCCTCGTGTTAGCAAGAGAGTCGACGACTCGGGACGAGACCACCTCGCATGCCTCTATTGCCTGCGACGATTGCGTCGAATTCCTCAGTCCCACCGAGGTGGGCGGCGCTCTGAGTACTGATGCTGTCCGACTGTGGCATCTTGCGGGCATGACTTGAAGCCAGCTGTGTGTGTGAGCGTGTGTGAGCGTGTTGTACACCTTTGATGTCATGTAGTGGTATGACGTCTTGGGAGAACAGAACCCTGAGAAGGCTCGAACACGGATAAAACCACGGTTTTCAGCTGTCCTTGCCCTGGGGATGGACGAGACCCTGACAAAACCCGGTTCCGAAAACCGGAGTTCGTTGGAATCGATGTATCCAGGAGTACCGGTTGATGGGTACCTTTGTCGAGTTTACTGCGGTATCAAGCCGAAGTTTTATCCCCTGTCCAGGTTAGATACTTCTCGCTGTTGGTGTCGTTATGAAACGATTTTCTTGCTATTCAGAGTCTGCCGTGTATGGGCCGGATTCTCCACGAGTAGCGGTTGATGGGTACCTTTGTTGAGACTTAGTAGTCACATTCGTCTTGGTTGGGTATCATGCCGTGGCAAGGGTAGGCGAGGCGAGAATCCTGAAGAGGCCTTGCTGCCTTGCTGCAACGCAACGCTGACGACTTTAGTTCCGGTGGTCATGGATGCTGATGACTTTTAGGTCTGGTGTTTTCATTTAGCCGCATCTTGTCTCCTGCATATGCTTTTATCCGGAATTCCTTCGCGTTTGATGGGGCGGTGGGTGTCAGCTCGTCTGACTCAAGTCCCTGGCCTGATCAAGATCGCCGTACCCCTGAGGACAGCTGTGGGGTGTGACTAGGATGTAAGACATGGATGAGGGAGTAATCCCAGACATCTCGGTACGTGGGTGGGTGTGTACTGATGACTGCGGCTGCGCCGCTCGGGAAGGATTCCAAAGGTTATCAAGGCGGAGAGGAAGGATTCCAAACTGGCAGCAAAGGGTCCGATGCTAGAAGCAGCGCTGTCCGGACATAGATCACGTGGGCTTGCTCCGTGGCGCTTAATGAATTAGATTGTTAGATTATTTTACGCAAGTTTGGATTCATCTCGCGATCCGACTGACGACGAAACTTGTCAGTCTCGCGTCGCGTCTTTTTACTTCCTCAACATCATCGAAACTCCCCACCAATGGACGTCGACCTAATTTGTAATGAGTGAAATAATTGAACCCGTCCCTGATGGCAACTCGGCCAGTCTTGTTGTTGATGTTGTCAAGCACGAACTCCGAGAAGTTGAGCGCGAGATCATCGACCGCCAACTGCATTTCTCACAAGACGAGGAGACACATCTGCTCTCGTTGCTTCGATACGCGTCCAAAGGCGATATTCTTGTCGCAGGCATCAGCACCGTCTTTGCCCTTGCCGCCGGGGCCATTATTCCCGTTCCTCCGGTATGATTTGAACTCAAGCCGTGCAAAGGGGGTTGGCTCTTGATGCTCCTCGTCTTGCTAAAACTCGCCTACACACAGATCGTATTTGGTCGCCTGTCCTCCGTCCTGGCTGGCGTCGACAACGATGGGTCGACAGCCGACACCCAGGCGAGCCGGGTCTTGATTACGCAATACTCTCTCTACTTCGTCTACCTCGCCGTCGGGTCTCTCTTCGCCTGGTTCATCTCCACGGCGGGGTTCTCATACGTCGGATCAAACATCACGCGGCGCGTCAAAGTCCGCTACATGGACGCGGCGCTGCGGCAGAACATGGCCGTCTTCGACGACATGGGCACCGGACACGTGGTCACGCAGCTGAGCGTCGACATGAACCTCATCCAAGAGGCCCTGTCCCAGAAGCTCTCCGTCACCCTGAGCGCCGTGGGCACCCTCGTGGGCACCCACGTCGTCGGCCTCGTCATGTTCTGGAAACTGGCCCTCATACTGACGTGGTCATTCTTCCTGGCGCTGGCCCTCCTCTACATCGGCAGGCTGGTCTCGAGCCGCTTTTCCGCACGTTCCAGTGAGGCCCAGTCGACCGGCAGCACGCTGGCGGAAGAGGCGTTGACCTCGATCCGGAGCACCACGGCGTTGGGACTGCAGAAGCAGATCCTGGATACCTATGACGAATGCCTCGATGTGGCGCGGCAGGCGGACTTCACGCTCAAAACCCTCATGGGCGTGCTTCTTGCCGTTGTCGTGGCCACTGGTTATTTCAACGTGGCGCTGGCCTTTTGGCAGGGCGCCCGGTTCATGGTCGACGCCGAGACGTCGTTCATGGCCGTCGTGGCCATCACGCTTGTCACCAAGAGCGCGGCGTTTTGCGTCTTGGGCGTCGCCCAGAACGCCGAGAAGTTCACGTCGGCAATGGCGGCAACCGGGAGGGTTTGCAAAATCCTCAATCGAAAGTCGCCCATTGACTCACTAGGCGATCAAGGAGCCAAGCCCGACGATATCGGCGTCGAGGGGAACATCGAATTCCGGAACGTGAAGCACGTTTATCCATCTCGGCCGGAGGTGGTCGTGGCACATGATCTCAACATCGTGTTCCCCAGCGGGAAGACAACCGCCGTCGTCGGCGCCTCTGGGTCCGGAAAAAGCTCCATCGCCAAGCTGATCCTTCGGTTCTACGAGCCCGTCGCGGGGGAGATCCTTCTAGACGGCACGCCCGTCGAATCGTTGAACGTGAGGTGGCTTCGATCCCGGATACGACTGGTCAGCCAGGAGCCGGTGCTCTTCGACGCGTCCATCTACGAGAACATCAGCCAGGGTCTCGTCGGAACCCGGCTTGATCGCTTGTCCGCGGACGAGCAACGGAGGAGGGTCGAGGAAGCAGCAGCATCCGCCGGAGCGCACGACTTCATCCAAGCCCTCCCTGCCGGGTATGCAACCCGGGTCGGAGCCGGCGGATCCAAACTCTCGGGCGGCCAGAAACAGCGAGTGGCCATAGCCAGGGCCCTCGTTGCCGATCCCAAGGTGTTGATCCTGGACGAGGCGACGTCGGCATTGGATGCCGAGACCGAAGCATTGGTCCAGCGAGCCCTGGCGGTGTCGAGCGACACCAGGACCACCATCATCATCGCACACCGGCTCTCCACCATTCGCGAGGCCGACAAGATCGTGGTGTTGAAGAGCGGAGCGGTGGCGGAAGAGGGTACTGACTCGGAACTGATGTCCATCCGAGGCGCGTACTTTCATCTGGTGGAGGCCCAGAGATTGTCAGGAGACTCCGGAAGTGCAGAAGAAGCAGAGCTTGAGCACGATACTTGGAGTGTCACACACGAGCCGCCATCATCAGAGAAGGACGAATCTGCCGAGGCAAAGGAGACCCTTGACGCATCGTCGCCTTCGCTGTCTTCCGAATCCACCGCCGAAAAGACTTCGGCGCCGTACTCTCTCTGGTCTGTGGCCAAGTTCGTCATGCAGCTCAACGCGCAAGAGTGGAAGTACATCGTCGTCGGTCTCGTCTTCTCCATCATCGCCGGCCTCGAGGAGCCAGCATCAGCCGTCCTGTTCGGCAAAGCCGTCGTGGCCATCGCGCGACCCCTGGACACCGATACCACGCCGCAGATACTGTCCGACTCGGCCTTCTGGGCCTGGATGTTCTTCGTCCTCGCCTTGGTCATGATGATCGCCTTCAGCATCCAAGGATCCGTGTTCGCGTACTGCTCGGAGCACCTGGTCCACCGCGCGCGCAGTCTCGCGCTGGCACACGTCCTGCGCCAGGAGATGGCCTTCTTCGACGACGCGGCGCACTCGGGTCCGGCCCTGGCCAGCTTCCTGTCCACCGAGGCGGCCGACCTGGCGGGTATCAGCGGCGGCACGCTCGGCCTGATCCTCATCGCCGTGGCGACGTTGGTCTCGTCTCTGGCGGTCGGCCTCGCGTTCGGGTGGAAGCTGGCGCTTGTGTGTTGGTCCATCACGCCCGTGCTCATCGGGAGCGGGTTCGCCGGTGTCTGGGCGGTTGGGGAATTCGAGCGGCGGAACGAGATGCACACCCGGGCATCGGCTGCCTATGCCGGGGAGATGATCGGGGCCATCCAGACCGTGGCGTCCCTCACGATGGAAGCAAAGGTTCTGGACGAGTACGGGCGGACGCTCGCCCTGTCGCGGAGGGACGGTTTCAGGGCCGCGTTGCAGGCCTCCGCGGTTCTCGCCTTCGCCCGAGCCGGCGTCATCGCCTGCATGGCCCTGGGTTTCTGGTACGGGGGCATGCTGATCGTGAATGGCGAGTACTCGCTCCTGGCCTTCGTCGTGGTCTACTCGTCCATCATCACGAGCGCCTACTCCGCCGGCATCGTCTTCTCCTTCACCCCCGACCTCGCCAAGGCGCAAAGGTCCGCGGCTGGTCTTCAAGCTCTCCTCGAGCGCCGGTCCGCCATAGATCCGGAAGCCGCGGACGGGGAGAGGATCGAGAAGCCGCTGGGCCGCGTGGAGTTTCGCCATGTGTCGTTTGCCTATCCCGGCCAAGCACGGCATTATCCGGCGTTGAGGGATGTCTCCTTGACGGTCCCGGCAGGGGCAACGATCGCACTCGTGGGGCACACGGGGTCGGGGAAAAGCACCATCGTCTCGCTGCTCCAGCGCTTCTACGATCCCACAGAAGGATCCATCTTCCTGGACGGCCGGCCCATCGCTTCGCTGAACGTGGCCGAATACCGCAGTTTGATCGGGCTCGTGAGCCAAGAACCGACCCTGCTGCAGGGATCGATCCGGATGAATCTCGTGGCGGGATGTCGACGGACAGACATCACCGACGCCGAGATCGAGGAGGCGTGTAGAAAGGCCAACATCCTGGACTTCGTCAACTCTCTGCCGGATGGTTTCAACACGGTGGTCGGCAGTCGAGGCAGCCAGCTGAGCGGCGGGCAGAAACAACGCCTCGCCATCGCCCGGGCCCTGGTCAGGAAGCCCGCTCTTCTTGTCCTCGATGAGGCCACTTCGGCCATCGATTCCACGTCCGAGTTGCTGATCCAAGAAGCGCTGGCGGAAGCGGCGGCTGGCTGCACGACCATCGTGATTGCCCACCGCCTGAGCACCATTCAAAACGCCGATGTTATCTATGTTGTCGAAAAGGGACGGATTGTAGAGTACGGCACGCATTCTCAGCTTGTGCAGAAGAGGGACAGGTATTATAGATTGTTTGCGACGGGTCTTGGTAACTAGCATCCTTACTTATATGATATTCCGGTACTTGTTCAACACGGCCCCTTTTTCTTCCTCCTCGTCGAGTGTTCTCACTGCTTAAGGGAGTAAACAAGTAGCGATGTCAAGCTCACCAGACCGACAGCTCTCCTCCCATTCCTTGATCCTCGCTTCGGCCTTTTTACTTAGCTTTGCTCCGCACACAGCTTGTGCAATACTTTGCTTAATTACGCCGTATCGCTTACTAAGGCTAAGGCAGTGTAACTGTAACTTCTCCGCCTTGTTGGCACCACGTCACTTAATTCTACGGCACTTGCCATCTCTCGCCCATCGTCCTGCCCTCTTTTTTGCATTCAGCATGGAAGATCATCCGGACTTGCCCTTCGAGATTGTGTCCTGCAACGAAGTATGGAAGGACGACGACGAGGACGCTGTCTTTGACCACAGAATGGTGGTACTACGACGCGGCGAGCAAAACTTCTTCGGGCGTGATCCACGTCGGACAGGAGATATCGACCCAGCCCAGCTCAGCCTCGAGAGTATACCAATCACCCATATCTGGGCACCTTTTTCGACAGATCTCACGACAGCGCCAGAAGGACCTCTCAACCCTGAAGAGGTATACATCAAGAGGCCCAACCTCGTTTGCTACGGCAGCTCTTCCCCCGCCCAACGACAAACCTTCTTCGAGCCGCAGTTACAAGAGGCCCGCGTGTACGAGCAGCTACGACGGCATCCCCATCCCAACATCGGTGTTTACTACGGCTGCATTGTCAGGGACGGCCGAATCGAGGGACTGTGCCTACAGCGCTACGACCAAACGTTGGCGCACTTGCTCGGGGAGGGAAAACTTGGTCACGATGAGATGGAGGGTGTGAAGAAGGGCGTCGCCCACCTGCACTCCCTTCAGCTCGTGCACGGCGACTTGAATCCCTCGAACATTATGGTGGACGGCCGACACAAGACGGCTGTTGTCATAGACTTTGACTCTTGCCGGCCGTGTGGCCAGCCCATGGGCAACAAGGGTGGAACAACTGATTGGTGTTCAGTGGACTGTCCAGAGGTTGCCGAGTTCGAACACGACCGGACTGCGTTGCGGCGGATTGAGGAGTATCTTCTTTCCAGTAACTAGAGCAGAAGTCCCCAGACGTGCGATGACAGAGTTTTTATTCTTTCAGAATACTATTGAATGTCGAATGTGTACTCGTTGGGTATGGCGAGCTAAAACAGTAAGAGTAAGGGTGGCCCGCATCGAATCAAATATGCAGACATTTGCATGTGGACGCTTCAAGGTGCGCATCCGTTCAGGCCTTGTCCCCAATTAAAAAATACCAACACACTTTGATAACACTTAGGGGTTTATAAAAAGGATGAGTATAATTAATGGACAACTAAGACTGCGATGGTGGAGGTACAAGCATTCCGCATGTTTGACACCATATTACAGGGCAGATCCTGTTACTGCACGTGGGAGAATGTTAGAATCATCGGATGGCAGGCCTCCGGCAGAAGATTCTCTCGTACCTATAAAGTAAACCATAATCCAATGCAACCACACAATAAAGACCGAGTAATATATCCAACTCCACAGCTGGCTCCTGCTGCCTTGTAGCATGCCATGACCAATGATGCACAGCCGGACATGACATGGCCCTGGATTTGCAGTGATAATTGGAATGCCGATGGCAATTAGCATGTATTTGTATTTGGCGTGACTGATCTTCATCGTCGGTGGTGATATTTGGGCTTTGGGAGAAACTGGGAGGGACAGAGGAGATGAGGAATCTGATCATATGTTGGAGTACCTGGAGACGGTTCGTGCTTTATACGATGTGGTCCATCGCAAAATACTTGACTCGAGACTTTAGCTGCCGGAGGCTGTTCACGACGACATTCCAACAGAAACTGCTTGATTTGAGTTTTCGCCGTAGACTCATACGGCGGGCCCAAAAGAAACATACCCCTTCAAGGTTCACTTCGTCTACCGCGTCATTCCAGGTCATCGGCACTCCCTACGGTTACTATTTGCACTATTCGCCTTGGAGCAGTCTCGCCCGCCATGGCAAGCCCTTCTGCATCCGCCACGTGCCAAACCGGTTGCACGGGTGTCATGATGCGAACGTTTGTTGGCTTATCAGCCATATGCAATACTGCTTGAACGATACCGGGGATAGCAACGTGTCGGGACAAAGCATCTCCGAATCTTCGGAGGTGACTGCGAGATGAATCTCATGCTCAACAAACTCATCAAATTAATCACACAAGTATCTCAAGACAATAAGCTTAAAGATGACTGATCCGTAGCCACATCCATGGGAGCGTATTGAGTCTCTATTTCAGCACTTTGGAGCTCACATACGGCTAATAGAGCATCAATTGAGGTTGTGTCGTAAATGACGCCTTGTTCCGGTGTCCCTACCGAAGGAGACACAGGCTCTGACAAAGAAAGGGAGCGGTTCATTCGGCTGATACTTGAAGGGCGTTGTCGCGTAGGAATGTCTTGATGCGGCGTGCGTTCCCGAAGAGGGGTCTCTTCAGTACTCAAGCCGTCATCCAAACCCCGAGCTGAATCCAGGTTCATATTATGATTTCCATCTGTAGAAGAAAGGTCTATTTGGCGTGTCTGGGAATCCGTGGCTGGAGGACTGGGAGAGGTGCTCTGCGAGGCGAGGATCTTGCTCGCGAAGCTGACAGGCTGAGCAGGCTCGGATCTACCTTTCTCTGCAATAGTTTTGTCATCATTGGAATCAGCGGAGTCGATTAGGGTTTTCAGACTGGTTTCTTCGATGAGTTTGGTTGTGTTAGTACCGAGGGCTTCATTGGGCTCGGTTTCATGCCGGAAGAAGGGAGCCAAGGAGTTGCTTTCCGGCCATACGGGGGTATTGAGGTCGACATTTTCGAATGCAGTGACATTATTGCTGGAGCTACACATCTCAATCATGTAACATGCGAATTTCAAAACGCAATCCGGGTCGGTGTCGCAAAACCTTTGGAGAGACTCTTTCCACTAAGCGCGGTCAGTCCTATTCGTGAATGTTCAATGACTGACCTACACTAGCATTTTCGATCAGATCTCTGAGCACATCAGGACTAGTAGCCTCAGAAAACCTGTCGAATAACGAGATTGAATCGTCGACCAAGTGCGGTGCCATAGTGAAAGATGATGAGGGGCACTCGGGTGTGCAGTCGAACGAAAACAGAATACATCTAGGACTTGGTGTGTTCTTCCTGTCCGGCGCCGTTTTAAGTCAAGCATTTCCCAGAGTCTTAGACACTTCTCCCTCTGTTCTTCACACAGCATACCACTTCCCTACGTTCCCCTGAGAACACACGCCAGAAAAATGGCGACTTCATGCTCGAATTTCATAGTTGATGGCACCCAGGCCCAGCAAGTCACCGCCACCCAAGTCACCGAACAGGATCGCCGAGGAGTGAATTCTTCGCTGTCTATCTGGAAACGTCACTTGGGGGGGGCCTCGACGCCCAAGATTGGCCTCGAAAGTGTTGTGTTCTTCCCGACTGGGCAGATACTCTGGATTGTATTGCCCCAATTACCGAGAGTGACTGCCCAGCTCCGAACGGACGGGCTAGCTGGGCTGGGGACCTGATGGTAACTGTACGGACGGCAGTTCCGACTGTCTCTCGTCACATACCGACAGCAGAAGTCACCGTGGCTACGGAGATTTGTATTGATATAGGAAAATACCTCAACGAGAAGACTGATATAGGCTTCATCCACCAGTCATACGGTACTGCGACATACCGTATGATGCTTAGTGTTTGGAATGGGACGGAAATGGAAAGGAAGTTCTTGGAAAGTCCGAATCACAGCCCGGCAAGTACGACACATAGCCCCGAAGGGTCCAGACCGTTCGATGGATGGTGGTTATTCTTCAACAAATAGATTTAACATCATAGTAAGAAAAGGAGTAGGTTCAAATGCTTCTTTTACTCAAAACAGGCTGCAGCACAGCTGCTCTGGCAGCTCAGCTGACTTGCCACCAACTCACGCATGACAAAATACCGATACGCTAACCTTCGGACGTCTTCGTATAATAATAAGACCGCTAAGAATGGAATTATCAACCTCCTCCCAGATGCTGTCCCCCGTCTCGTTGATTAGAGAGCCATAACCTCAGCCTTGAAGTCGGAAGGACCCTTGACGGCGGCGTTTTTCCCGGGAGCGGGAGCGGCAGGGGCGGCAGGGGCAGCGGGGGCGGCCGGGGCGGCAGCGCCACCGGCACCACCCTGCTGGGCACCGCCGGCGGACAGGGCCTGGATGCCACCGTCCAGGGACTGGTTGATCTGGTCGACGGACTGCTGGGCGATGCTCTGGCCGATGGCGGGGACCTTGGAGACGATGGCGGTGCTGAAGTCGCCGGCGACGGCCTTCTGCTGCTTGAGCTGGTCGACGGCGACGGAGGTGGCGCCGAGCTTGTCAAGCTCGGGCTTCTTGTTGGTCAGGTCCGTGACGGCGGTCTGGACGGCGGTGGTGAGGCCGCCGGCCGACTGCTGGAGGGTGAGGGCGTCGGTGAGGGAGAGCTCCTGGGCGCCCTGGACTTGCTGCGCGCCCTGCTTCAAGCTGGTCTGCACCTTGTTGGAAGCGTCGAGGAGGTTGGCGGCGCTGTTGGGGTCAGTGGCGGAGAGGGCCTGTTGAAAGCGTGTTGGTCTTTTGTGCGTCATCAGGATTTAAGATAGATCGTGAACGGCTCTTACCTTGACAGCGGTGTCGAGGTTACCGAGAGAGGACTGGACGCTGTCCAAAGCGCCCTGGATGGTCTGGAGTTGACGCTTGCTGACGAGGGAGGCGGGGGCGGCGATGGCAGTGCCGGCAATGAGAGCCTGGACGAAGACGTTGGTGAAGTGCATTTTTGGGCTGCGGGTATTGTTGTGAAAGGCGATGGCGGTCTTGTGTAAGGTGTTGCCAAGCGAGTGCTTTGGTATCCAGAAGATGCTTGAGAACTGAGAAAGGCTGTTTTGATGCTGATGCTGATGAGATGGAGAGGGAGAAAGGGGGCTGCCCGAGAACCAGGAAAGTTCATGTACTTAATATACAAGACTTCGACCGCTTTGCCGCGAACCATACATCTTCCCGCAGCCCCTGAGCGATCCAGATGTCCTCCATCCGAGCTGATTACTGGTATTGGCTACATCACGGGCGCGAGAAAAGGCGCCGGAAACCAAGACGATTCGTCAGTGCAACCCGCAGAGTCGCTGCATCTCAACGCGGCTGTAGCGCAAGAAAGAGGCCTGCATCGCCTCTTTCACACACAGTCGCCATCACAGCTCGCGAGAGGAAGTTTGTGGGAGTGTTTTCGCCTCCAAGCTACTGCAAACTCGACGCCTCCCGGGGACACCCCATCCCGGCTTGGAGATGTTCGTTCGTTCGCGGCCGAGAACAGCCAACAAATATGTTACCAAACCTAGGCCTACCCTTGAAACTTGAGCCGTGCAGTGCGCGGCTTGGTCATTGACCTGGAGAACGACATCATGGGAAAGGGGTGTTCAGTTCAGACGAAACAAAACACCGTAGGGCCACGGACCCGGTCCGGAAACGTCAACTCTGTTGCGTACAAGTCAACTTGCAGATCGCCTGGAACCTCTCTCTTGGCCCTCGTAAAGGGGATCTGTTCTATTTTTGGTCTTTGAAGACTTTTGTTAGGCGTCGGTTCGTTGTGGCTTGAGCTTTTCACACGATGCCTCCGATCCCACGAACTGAAGCCGTCGCCGCGGCATATCCATTTCGGATGGCACGAATCCTCTCGAAGCACTGGTTCGTTGAATCTGCCAATCGCCCGCACAACGCTGGTCCCGGTACGATTTGGATGTGTCTCCGGGGAGTGACAACTTTTGCTTTGCTGTGCTGTGCTGTGCTGGGATGTCGATGCCACAGCCTCCCAATCCCACCAGCCATCCAGACTATCTTCGACATATTGATGCCTGCCCCAGTCAGACTGCCCATGTTTTAACAAACTCCACACCGCGATGACTTGCATCAGGATATAGATCGATAAGCTTTGCGAAATGGTTCGTCAGTCTGGTGGTGTGGTTCGTGACGCGGGGGTCTATATTGACTTTACTCCTACAGAGACCCCAAGTTGGTGCGGGAAGACTGATTACCGAGCTCCTCGGTCTAGGCTGCCCTCCGGAATACCTTGACTGAGGGCAGCTCGAGCACCGTTCTCACAAGTAACACGCTCTTGGCCCGTCGGCAGGGAGCTAGCGCGGCAAGTCAATGTCATCGTGCGTGCGCGTCTCTAGTCCCACGTTGGTGATGCGCGGGCATACAAAACAAGCTTCAACTCAACGATGACCTCGGTCCTTTCCTATACTTCAGTACGGGGTCCACAGCGGAGGGAGGTGCATATACCGAATCATCTGAAAACTTCTTCATCTTCTCGTACCCTATGCGAGCGCGGCGGGTTGGCATGCAGTTGACAAATGTTGATCAAGTGCCGTCTCCGTCCCCCTCGATCCAGACTGAAGGTCTGTGGACGGGGGGTGGCTGAGAGAGATGTAGCGAAGTGAGAGATTCAACTCAACCCCGAAGACTGCATGTGCGACTTGAATCTGTCATCATCGTAGAGTGTGGGTGTTTGGGGCTGGGCCACGCTCGACGAGTGGCTGGATCAGTTCATCGGATAGTTGAGCCTCTCCCCTTTCCCCTTCCCCCCTCCCCCTCCCTTGGACGGCTTGAAAGGTGTCAGGTCGAAAGCGACGGACCACTCGGTGGCCAGCCTTGACCAAGAATCCGATCGGTGAGACGTGACATATCCCACTTGCTCTCGACTGAGCGCCAGACTGTCGTCGACTTGGCGCGGCGCACGGCGCACGACGGCCATTTCCCTCCTCATCTATCGCAGTTCACGAGCCTGGTGGTGGTGGTGGTGGTGGAGGTGGTTCGCCCCGGGCTCTTCGGCCGAGGCCACGACTGACTCGCACTCGCATTTGTCACGTCTGAAATGACAGTTCTGACGTGACCATTGGGTCTTCCCCCAATTTGGAAAATCACCAGATTTTATTCGACTTCCTGGTCTCATGTTTTTGTTGGGACTTGCGTGTTATTCGGAATAGTTCACGTCCGGGCTTCCAGGAGCGAAGTTGCTGCACCTGGAGAGAGACTCGTTCGGGAATTGTTTTCGCCAACAACAAGACGGCCCCTTCGCTGGGTAGACTTCTTGAGTTCGAGCCCCGAAAACGTTCAGTCCAGGAGATCTCGCCAGGGTTTAAGGCCGTGGTAGATAAGCCTCCAGGCACCTTGAATCCTAATCGTCCGCTTCCTTCGACCCTGGAATGCAGCCCGGTAGCTTAACTTTGCACAAAGGTAGGTAAACCTTTCAGCATTGGCTTCACGTTGTGGAACCTACAACGATGCAGAGCCATCTTACGGATGATGCTACGCGTCATTCTCACCGGGCCGCCCAGTCAATGTCATCCAGCGCATACGTACAGCAACAGTATCGAGTAATCTTCGGTTCGTCTACGGATTCGAGACTAATCAAGCCGAACTCAACCTCACAAATGAGATACGTGGTTACTCCGAACTCCGTGCAATCCCATAACCCAACCCATTTTATGCCGCCTCTTCTAATAGAGCCGAAACTTGCATGAGTTGCCGGCACCACCTCTCCCGAGCTTCTCGTAGCCTACGCGATGCTCGCGTGCACGCTTTTGCCCTTGACGCTCCTCCATTCCACAAACACCGCCCCGACGATGGTCACCGACGCCGTCACAGCACTGACGAGAAACGCCTGCGCCAGCGCGTCGCTGTAGGCCTGCGAGATGCCAGGTATCAGTTCAGGCGCGATGACGTCCCTGACGGCAGTCACGCCGGAGGCGACGACCGCGTGGGGGTCGATTCCGGGGACGTGTTCCGCCATCTGCTCGACCAGCCTGTTGGTGAACGCCATCTGGCCGATGGCGACGAAGACGGCGCCCCCGATCGTCTGCGCGAAGATGATGATGGCCGTCCCCGTCGGCACGTCGGCCGTGTCCAGCACGACCTGGACGGCCATCAAGGGCTGCTGCATACCGAACCCGACCCCGGCCCCCGCGATGATCTGGAAGCCGACCCAGTGCGACGCCGGGGTGTCCGGCGTGAACGTCGCGATGAGACCGTAGCCGACGGCCATCAGGACGGAACCGATGATCATCCATGGCGTGTAGTAGCCCCATCTCGTCACCAGCGCGCCCGCGACGAGGGTGAATACGACCACGCCGACGAGCATGGGAAGATTCATGACGCCCGAGTCGACGGGAGAAGCCCCTTTGACGGCCTGGAACCATATGGGGAGGAAGTAGACCGACAGCAAGAAGGCGGCGCCGAGGTTGAAGGCGAAGAAGGCCGACGACCAGACGGTGCGCTTCTTGAAGATGCGGAGGGGCACGGTGGCGTTTTCCTGCCCTCGGTATTGTAGGTATAGAAAGGAAGCCATGGCGACGCCGAAGACGACGAAGAGGGTGACGATTCGAGGGGACGTCCACGGATAGGTGACGCCGCCCCAGTGGAGGGCCAGGAGGAGGCAGATGACGGCCGGCATGAAGAGCACGTTGCCGACCGGGTCCATCTGCACCAGACGAGTGCGCCATGTCTCTTGGGGAATCTTGCGGGCGGGATCGGTGAAGAAGACGAGGATGACGAGCACGGTGATGGCGCCCTAGCCGATGTCAACACAAGAGTCTCAGTCTCGTGACATGCGTTGCGGAAAACTCACGATTGGTAAGTTGATGTAAAAACACCACCTCCACGACAGACTGTCGGTGAAAAGACCTCCGAGCAGCGGCCCGGCGACGTTTGCTATCCCCCACATACTGCTGACGAAGCTCGTGTAGATGGGTCGCTTTCCCAGGGGGACGCTGTAGGACAGGATAATCAGGGATCCGACGTAGATCCCCGCGCCGCCGATTCCTGCGATGGCGCGCCCGATGATGAGGACCAGACTGTTCGGAGAGACGCCGCATATCAAGCTGCCCAGCTCGAAAAACGCAATGGCGCCGAGGTAAACCCATTTCAGGCTGAAAAAGGTGTACAGCTTTCCGAACAGCAGCTGGAGGGATGCCGTGGTAAGAAGGTAGGCGCTCCCGTACCAGCCGACGTCGTTGAGGCTATTGAACTCGTCCGTTATGCGCGGGATTGCTGTCGCGATGATGGAGTTATCTAGGACCGGGGCGATTAGTCCTTTTTTCTTGGAAACACGAGAGAAACAAGAACGACTTGCCAAGGGCCATGACGAGCACACTTAGACACAATGCCAGAACAACGAGACTCAGCTTCATGCCCGTAGGATACTCAGCCTCATCCTCGTCTTCTTCAGCCTGTCTGGGAGATGGGTGCTTTTCTAGGCTGTCTGATGGGATCGGCGCAGAATCAGTAGATGAGTCGATGTGAACGCCCTGCAGCGATGTTGCAGCGCTTGAAGCCGCAGACTCCTTTTCCACGTCAGAAAGACTGGAACTACTCGGTGCCAGGGTGGAGGCCTTTGACCGTGGGAGAGACGAAGCTCTCATAGTTGACGGCCGTCCTGGCTCCTGGAAGTCGAACATGTTGGGATACATCTCGTTAATGAGGGGTAAGGTGTTGTGTCCCGGTGCTGGGTCTGAAGACCTGAAGTCCCGGGATCTGGAGTAACGCAATCCGGGAAGCTGTTGAGGACAAGGCAGGTTCTGATCTTCCACGTCTGTAGAGGGTTTCTGTCTAGATATGGAGGGGCATGGGGGCTGTATTTATCAGGAGAATTCTGGTCAAAACATGGGAAGCACCGTCGACTATCTCATCATGCCGAAGACCTGGATATTGGTGTCGGAAGCGGATAGCAATCAAGAAGTTGAGCGAGTTGAGGGAGCAAGTCTCCGAGACATTTGGTCGCTTGAGTAGCAATACATCTCCTAAGGGTAACGGGACTATGGTCGTGCTGACTCTGGATGGCGGGTAGGGTGTAGACTGACCGGCGGTCGACCCCTCCAGTCACTCCGGGGTAGAGCGATGGCAATGGTGGTAGCCGTTGTCTCGCGTGTCTTGGATGGTTGCGTCTGCACGCGATCGAAGTGCCTCCCTCTCTCACACAGCCGTTATTGTGGCTGATAACGCAGCTTGGGTGTGCTGCAGACTGGAAGGAGGCCTGCTCGGTGTTGCCCAGTAAACACATGTTCGAGTGACGTCCAGCCTGGCTGGCTTCCTCACACCCTCGCGTCGTGGGCTCTGTGGGCGATCCGAGGCCGGCAAGCCGTCATCGACGGACTGCTGATATAGCCCGAGCTTCGCTGAAAGATGGGGACATGACGGGAGCTGGCATGATTGGGAAAGGATGGATACATGAGAGACGGATCAAGGTGAGGGACGCTTCTCGAGTAAGAGCGAGGCCACCTTGACGTTCCACGAAGGCTTCGAAGTCGCAAAGGCATCGGGCGGCTGCTTCTGCACGATAAGGCAATCAGCTGGTCCGAGATATCTCGCAAAAGATGCATGGATCATGCAGTCCCTGGATCGATAGAAAGGACCGGGGTGCGCATCAGTGGCACCTGTCATGATTGCTTCTAGAATAGTGTCAATTCACTAGGAAAAGTTGTGCGCGACATTCTTTAAAAAGGCAGAGAGCAAAGTCGACTATCTTTTGGTTTGAGCCTAGGGATCTGCTCCTTCATGGCTTCTTTACTTGCGCAATGCACGCCGTATACGCCATTCGCATCGAATCTTGTCCGCTCGACGTCGTATGGCAGTACCAGACCTCAATCACCCGTCTAAGACGCTCTGGCCAAGACACGCCCAGTCTGTTCCGGCTCGATCGTTCCCAAGGATCGGGGTTTCCGCCGAGTCTCGTGTGTTTTGTTTGAACAACATGTATCGTCACCTTAATCATATTTCCGTCGTAACTTTCGCTCGGAAGAATGTCTCTCACTGGACTTCAGGCACCATTCCTACGATCCTCATCTTCGTCTGGGCTGCTGCAGCAATCCCGGCAACATCCAAGGGCCTTCGCCGTGAAGAATGTCAAGAAGGGAAGATCTCCTATCGACACCCCTCTTTGATGCCTGCCAGATCTTGTTACGCCGTAGACTCGATTACCCAGATCAACTGAAAGGTGGAAGGATACCAGTAGAGTGGTTTCTGTTTCCCCAGAACCCAAGCCCAGCCCTTGCCGCCCCTGTCAACATAGGTTACCATGTCGGGTAACCATGTTTCCTCCAGTACTACCGGGCTGTGACACGTTTGTGTCATTGTCGCTCCCCGTCAAAGTGGGAATTCATGGCCTCACTACTTGAGCGGTTAAACCTTTCTCAGTATAACACTAAACAGCAAGTAGACTCGTAAAGGCATAGGCGACAAATGAAGCTCCTGAGACAATATTAAATATTTGCCGGGCCTCCTTTACTCGTTAGTAGGCGTCGCTTGTCACAAACAGAATATCGACCCGACTCTTTTTGATGATTCCTATGATTTAGATGGTTTATTGGAGCCGAAGATACAGGCCATCCGAGTACGCTGCCTTTGCCACCCATTCATATTGAGTGTCGACTGTGTGCCCAGGCGCAGAGTTCCTCCTTAGGCCCAATAGTGACCATCTCAATGTTTGCGTTGCAGTGTAGACGGTAGCCGGGAAACGTGTAACCTCCAGCCTGTCCCTGCGCTATGCCACGAGTAAATGCGCCGTCTCACTGCTGCTTCTACCTCACCAGCGAAACTGTGGCTCTGTTGTGGACCGACCCAAGACCACCTACAACCGTCTCTGCCGGACCCTTGACGCCGCCTGGCCCGACGCCAATCCCGGGGCCCCCCTTTCTGGCGGCGCGTCGACAGAAACCTCAGAATGTCTCGGGAGACCAGCGCCCAATGGCGTCGTCTCTGAATGCTCCAGAAGCATCAAAGTCTCCCTGTTGACGTCGGCATCTCGCTATGCTGACCCGAATCAGCACTAGCTCTGCTTGTGATTCCATCCACAAAGCCGTTGACACCATGCAGGGGAGTGAGTCAAGGACGTTTGGGAGCGAGGACGGCGCCCTCTGCACTGGAAAACGTCATCCGCATCTGTCAAATGTGCGGGATCATGGCGGCATGTCGATATTGGGGCTGATCTGAGACAAGAATCGACCAGTTCACACGTCTGAGAGACGTTTCTGGGAGTTCCAGCGGCTCGGCCTTTATGGACGAAATCGACATGGGCCAAGCTGAGAGACACTCGCCTCGGTTGCGTGCATGGAAACTGCCATCCGGTTAATGGCGAGCAAGTAAATGGCCCGGCCTGGCGATGTCGGTTGCACTTGGGGGATGCGTGTGGAACGTCCGGTCGCCTCTTGTAACTCCTTGAGATGACCCGCACCGCGAGGTCTCGGCAACCGCCTCAGTTGCGGCGTCGACAGAACCAGTCCAACTTGGTCGTTTTGCTCCGCTCTTTGGCCGCTACGCGCTCAGCAACGGTGTATTTACCAGCATTGCGTCTGGCACTCGCAAAGAGGCCGTACCGAGCTCATGGTCTTGGAACGTCGACGCGTGGTCGCTTGGGCCGCTGTCTGATGACACTCGGTGTGACAAACGTTGGCCCTTGAACGGCGGTATTTCTGTCCGAGAACTTCAGGCATCGGCGCCTGGCGTTTGGGACCTTTCCTGTAATCAAAATGTTTTTTTTTCCACGGGACTTGTGATAATCGTGTCCAGCCGGTGTGTTCGGTCTAACATTATTATTGGTTCTATGTCTATCAAACTCCAAGACGCCTTTTGCAGAAGCCAAAACCGCATGAAAACCTCATCACAGCGCCCAAAAACGACCGAAGTTGTTCGAGATAGCTGATCTGCTTTAAATCAACCGGTGCTTTGGGGAACGACGACACTCATTGTATCCCATTGTACCTCAACCCCAGCTGTGCTGAAAGATGACGTGACGGCGTCCATGCATTTGAGTCCTGCATCTCTCTTCTCTATGCCGAGAACCAGACTGGTTTTCACCAGCTTCAAGTAGGGTAGCCGGTATGCGGACTCGCCTGCGAGAAGTTCAAGCTCTCTCATCAAGCTGCTGTCCACGTACGTCACATGCAATGACTTCAATGACGGCGGTAAGATTTCGACGAGACTACTTGGAGCTGAGGTGCCGTCTTCAGTTTGCGCGAGTCTCGGTCTGCACTCGATCTCTCCCTGATCGAAAGCCAACTCCTCAAGCCGGACGAAATCGCGAAACGACCAGGACGAGGCGTCACTCGCTACCAGTCTCTGATCCGCGCCAGACCGGTGGCTCGGGGAATGGGTAAGGCGAAGCTTCCGAAGCTGATGTCGCACGGGACCCAATGTTTGCAACAGCTTGGAAACATCCCAGTAGTCATGACCGGCGGTCCGATGGATGTTGATAGCCGTCACCTCCAGCTCCCGTAGTTTCGGGCAGCAGGCGACCAGGAGGGCAAGATCCTCGAACCCGATCTCGCTCACCACCAGCCTCTGCAGGCTATCCAGGCTCAACATCCACGGCTTGCTGAGGGTCCAGGGGCTCAGGCCGTCAAACAGGCTGCATTGCGTAGAGTGGAGGGCGCGGAGGTTCGGTGCGGCATTGAGAAGGCCAGAGGCCTCGTGGACGTGCTGGTTTCGACTGACGCCTCTCAGGCAGATCAATTTCAGAGTAGGGAGCGAAAGACCGCTGTCTCTGACATGCTGGTACTGGCAAAAGCTGTCGCGGGCGACGAGCAGCATCTCGACGTTTGGAGCCAGAAGGATGGCCAGTTCTTCCAGCCAGTGGTGGATCTTCCGCCGTTGGATGCGTCGCAATTTTTCCGGCTGGTTCGATAGCCGCCAGACCTTGGTCTGAAGATCCTGTGATGTCGGAGTGTGGTGCGAAGCTCCGATCCGCTGACTTGCAGCGACCAAGAATGGTGCTAGATCTGGTGTCAGGCCGCCAATCTCATCCGTCTCGACAAGCTGCAGAGTCCTTATATGCGTTGCCAAATCGGGTCGATCTATCATGGCGCGTAGGAATGCCGGCAGGTTGTCAGCTTCTCGGGCAAAAGTTCGAACGTGTCCCCGAGCGCTGCAGTCATGCTGTGGCGGTAGGTTCCCCGTTGAGTATTGGTGAAACAGAAACGGCTGTGCTACCGCGCATACTCGTCTTGATAGTCGACAAAGATGCGCCAAGGTCTTTTGGGCGGAGCGTACATCGTTCGAGTCGGCATCGGGAAAAGACCCTGGGTTCTGGCAGTGAGTGCATAAGAGAGAGCAGATGTGCTCGATCAGCTCCAGCGGCAGTGATGCCATACTCGTTCGTCAATGTCGTCAAACTGCCGCTTCCATTGGAAACCTCCTTCCTAGCTCATCGGGAATGGAAGAGTCAGTTTTCTATGTTAGAAGAAGAGCTTACTTATCAATTAAAGCTGGGTCAGGGTTTAAGAATGCCGTTATGCCAAGGATCTATAGTGCAATGGACGGCGGTACTATAGTATGTTAGATAAGATCCCGGTAGTTCGGATGGCTATACTTTATGTTATAGGTGAGTTTAACCCCTAGTATTATATATATTATACTTAATATTCTATTTACTCTTACTATATTTAGTTACTATTATTATATATTTTAGCAGTATTTAAACTAAATATAGGTCTTTAGAGTAGTTATAAACTTATTAGCTCTTTATATAAGGCTTGAATGTAAGCACGCACCATACAGGCCCCCGGGTATGTCCAGGCAATGATCTGGACCCTTAACTCTAGCGAAACTTACTAAACCTGGGTTGAATTCCCAACCTAAGAGGTCACTAGGAGTTAAAGTTTTCCATTCAATATTAAAGGCAGGGTCTCACTCCCGTGCTCTCCGAACGATTAGAACCTGCGGCGTTACGAGCTCGGCGCCCGCGTTCCTTGAAAAAGTCGCATCGCCGCCGTCTTCATCTTGTGGGACAAGCATTCAGCTCCGTGGTCACACTCGCATGAGTCGACGAGACTACTGCCACGTATTCGTAGATTCTGGCGTGCGATAGCCTTTCAATGTGGAACTTCCTCATTTTATTGTACTTTATCCGCACCCACGTTGAATGCTACGCAACTGAGGAGATCGGGACTTTGACGGCCTTCGGCAACCTGTTCCGCGCGCTCGGCCCCTCGGGGGCTCTCCAGCGAGGCCTCGGAAAGCCCACGTGTGGGAATTGCAGAGGTGCCCTCTCGGCTCGTCGGCAACATCGGTACGCCCTGCCTCAACAGCGGCTTCACGGCTCATCGACGGCTTCACGGCTCATCGACGGCATCACGGCTCATCAGCGGCATCACGGCTCCTCAGCCGTGACCAAAGCCATCTAGCTCATCGAATTGTTTGAATCTTCCCCCGGCTTGCTTGCCGTGATGGGGATCCTCTGACCACCAAGGGGCCCGGCTCTAGCTTTTATAACCTTCACGGCCCCGCCATGGCAAATTGTCCAAGTTGTTGATCGTCATGCCTATTGCTGTGGGTAGGTCAGCAAGAGTCGAGGAATCGGAACTGAGATATCGCAGCTCTGAGAGTTCGCGCGTCGAGGAGAGGTTTATCTCGGGCTATCTAGCCCACATCGCATTGAACTCGGAATCGAATTCCGAGAAATCGACGTCTGCCTGACCTATCGCTTGTCTCACTGCTGTCTGGTTGAGGAACATTGTGACCTCATCCGCGCCTCGGACGCCATCTAAGAATAAGGAACCGTTACGAGCCGAGGGAATGGCTCACCTGAACCACCACACATGCCCAGCCTTTCTAGCTTATCGCAGATAAGCCTTTCGTCAAAATGCTTGTGTGTTGGATGCCCAATTCACGATGGCCCGGAAGCAAGATTCTTCGCACGATGAAACACGTACGTTGATCGGCAATCGTCGCCTTGCGTCTTGCACACTCGGAGCGCTCTCTCCATTGCGCGGCATGCAGTGTCATTTGAACAAGGGGGGGCGTTTTCTTGCCGGCTCAACAGTGCTCGTATATCCCAAGCGCACTTTCAGCCATATCAATGTACGGGTCAACAAGAACGACTGAGCTGAGGTTCCGTTGTGTCGCGGCGGCAAAGCGTAGTGTCCAGCAAAAGACTCGCCGGCCATGTGGATCGCACGCTTGCCATCATTGAGACCAGGAAAAATCTCGAATATTCCCACTAAGAAACTTGTCAAAGTCTACGGTAGCTTCATCAAGGCTCTTGGCCCAGAGTGCTGGCTCGTCAGGGCGGGAAAATCCGACACCGATTGGTTGACTGGCCTCGGTTAGCCTCAACCAGTATCAACATCGCGAAAGGGTCGAGACATAGACTCGATCGACGAAGAGTACATCAGCAAATTTGGTCCAGCTCAGCATGTCCTTAGCTGTGCCGTTATCTCTAGAGTCTAGAGGTCACCAAACAGGGCCCAATCTCGTAAAAGGCGCCCGTCATGGACGATGCGCCAGGCCCTCTGATTCCGTCAGCCATAATTTGCAAGTCTAAGTTTGCCACACCACTAACACACCTATTCAACCAGAAGATCATGAGGTCCAGGTCTGGATTATGGCAAGTTTTGAAATATATTGCAGAAAGCGATGTCGGGGATCATGCCCAACCGGCAACTACAATATCACTGAAACTCACGAAAGAACATATCTCTGTCAGTTGATCCTATCTCAACGCTCCCCGCCCAATGATCCGACCCAGCATCGCAAAAAGTGTCGTTCTGGCGGACTCCGCGATGACGAGGGGCCCGAGGGCGCATGCGGCTCATTATCTAGTACCCTTTGGTCTTCCCCTCCTTGGGGCTCAAAAGTGCTTGCCGTGCATTGAATCACTTGCAGTAAAATGAGAAGCGAAACCATCTTTCAAGAGAATAAATCAATCATCCTCCGGTTTGCTTACGTTACGGGGAATGATGAACACCAGAGCGATCCCGTTGATGTCAGCAGTTCGGCATCTCGATTGAGCTCGGTTGTGTCACGTACAGAGTCGCGCAGGGATGGCTGTTTTCAGCTCTCGTTCTTTAACCATCATGGTTACGAGTGAAAGGTGTGATCACCTTCAGATTAGACGGCGATGGTAATGTTGCTTAGACACGCCGCGTCGCTACGAGTCCAAAGGCGTGCTCGTTCAGATACTGGAATGTCACATATTCTACAGACAAACCTTGAGCCTTAACATCAATACATTGCAAAATCTCACTCCCTTCCCGTTACTTGCGAGAGCAGCCTAGTCTCGGTGCAACCAGATACGATGAGCGGCGATTAACCCCTTTTAAGAACAGTCTGATGAGTCTGATGAATTCCACTCATACATAGGGAGCGACTTCCTTAGGAGGGAGGTACGCTCTGCTTAAAAGCGGAATTTCCCTAATTCTACCCTTGATCTACTCCGAACTCCTAGAACAGTCGAGAGGCCGGTGCATCGACTACCGCCAGTGTAACCTCATAACACGGACGATCCTCACGAACCACTGGACCGCAGAGTAAGTATTGCTTCAAGACCCAAACGCAAGCGCTACTAACCAGGATTTCCCGGGGGAGAATAGCGGAATTCATATCTGTCTCCCGACGCGCTCCTGACGCAAATAAAACCACCCGGTAGGGCAGCTCTGGAGACGAAGTCCAGCTCGACCTGTACGGCGTCTGTGTCCGGGTTGCAGCCGTAGATAGGCTGAAAGTACGCCTTGGGGTCGCCACGCTCGGTCATGAATAGCTTGGTGGTGTTGTCATCTGCGGTGTACTGATCAACAGCATCAGCATCTCCTCGTTGTCTTGGTTGAATTCAGCTTGCCTCTCCGTTGATCACTGCGTGAATTGTGCCTCTCGAAAGGACTCCGTTGTCAAGAGTGAGGTCGAAAGCTGCGTCGCCAGCAGGGCTAAGGTAGAGATGCTGATCTCCTCCGCCTGCCGGCCACAGATTCATGTAACGGTCGTGAACGACGGGCGCAGCGGGGTTTTGGACCCGGACACCGAAGCCCGTGGTGATGTTGTTTGAGATGGGCTCGGTTGGTAGGGAGCATGCCGAGGCAATGGCAGCGCCTGAAAGCAGTTTTGCAATGGTGGAGAACATCTTGATTGTAAGCTTTCCTTGAATGAGACTGGAGTCTGCCGAAGACGTGATGATCACAGAGTGATTGATTCATCATTCGAAAGAAGCAGACCAAGATAGATATATGTCTACGGAGGCTACCTTGCCGCAGCTCTGCATGCCAAGATATTGGCGAATACGAGATGGTGCACGTAGTCCTTGGAACAATGCCGCAGATGGACAAACTTTTCGCGAGGGTGATTAATTGAATGTTCAAAATGCAAGGCTATCCCCGTGGTCGTATGTCAGACAGCACGTGCTGCCAAGTTGCGGTACGACCCCTGATAATCAGCCGCTGATGTTACTCTCGAGGCTTGATATCGGATTTCGCCTTCCAGATTGGGGTCTAGCAGAGCTGCAAGTAAGACTGGCTCCCTGTTCTTGAGGCAGGGTGATATTAAGCAGGTCCATCTCCAATCGCACTGGACCTATCAGGCGTTGCCTCATTTCGATCTTACCAGGAGCGTAGAATGATCTGAGTGCTTGATAGAGATGGCTTTAAAGTCTACAGCCTGCATTTCTGGTTCGATATCTGAGCTGACATACTTTTGGATCAGCTTGAAGAGCCGGGCACAATGAGTCCCTGTTCGGGTAGTAAATGCATGAGAGCCAACCCAATTATGTTGGTTGGCAGTCGTGAACCCATGTCTTGACAGCTCTGATTATCGTAGGACTACTGGTTCGAAACCTCGGACAGTCACAGCTTTAGCTGGCGTCCTACAAAGAGACAAATCAGCCACAAGTTTCACTTGTTTGTCCAAGAGCTTTTGAATTGCAAGCCATTTCGAACGATGAGAAAAAGACGTAATTACGCAAAGTCACTAGACTTAAGACTAAAGGCTTAATTGCCTGCCATATCTTCACTGATCGTCAAGGACGAAGGGAATGTGCAAAAATGCAGAGGTATTGTGGCTGCAAGTCGTCCAAAAAGGTAGGCAAGGGGACGGCTCGGGGCTAGCGGAACGGAATAGTTTCTGCTAGCATATGGTAGCGCAGACTTATGCATAAGTGAATTTGAGGGGAAGCAAATAGCAGAACGGGCAACTCAAGTTTAAGGCGATAATGGCAAGTGACGGTTATCAAGTCAATTTCTTTCTTGACAGTGGAATTCGATCGTTCGATTCCAAGTTTTACAAATTTATCGGTCTAAAAGTCTATCAGTCTATACATCAAAAATGAAAAAACGTTTGCAAAGACTTGTCTTTTAAACAAAGCCTTTTATGCCCTTCCCATCTGTCAACGTGTCTCACATAACCGGGACGATGACCAAGTCGACATCAATACAACCACTTCTCGTTGACTTCGAAGCGGTGAAATGATGGATATGCATGCCCGCATATGAGTTTGCGTCACCGGTCTGCAAAGCTCAAAAAGTCCCCGGATGTGTCAGGGCTCGGCATGGGGCCGAACCCAAGTGGCTGAGGGCTGCAAGCGGTCATTGTGCGCTGGACAAGACTCTTCTCGACCTTCGGAGCTGTTTTTGCTACCGCAGATGCAGTCTCGGGGGCAGTTTCCTGGGGAAGGGGGCTGGCCTTGACATCAGAGGAGACGCTGGCAGCAGCTGCATCGGCATCATAAGATATAATGGTTGCGGCAGCAGGCCCGATAGGAACTGTGACATTAGGCGGAGCTGGAGCCAGCATCGATAACATCGAAATCAAGGCTTGCTTGTGCCTTGACAAGACCGCCAAAAGCGGCGATGAGAGCAGCAGATCTCATGGTGACGAAAATGAAGGTGAAGAACAGGCAGAGGAGAGGAATAAGTCGTCAAAAGACGGAGCTCATGAGATTGCCGAGAAATGAACAGGCTTGAGTTGACTGATGTGAGGTTTTGTTGACCGCAAGGGATGGTTGAGCTCTTGATATACGAGGTGCACAATGTTTTTCTTCGCAATACAAGCTTAGAATAGAGGTGACATTTGCATGAGACCTCTCATGGCACTCACGACAATGCAGCTTCTCAGCTCTATCCCCGAGTCTCTTGGCAATGAATATAACGGCGCTGAAGCTGGAATGTCATCCCCACATCAGTTGATCTGATGGAGGCTGTATCGGGGTGGGCTGAGGAGCCAGATTCGCTAGCTATGGATTTTCCCATCTAGCAAATCATGGATGTTGCGCCAAAGAACGAAATGCACCCCCAGCTGAACAGATGTTGAACTCCCGTGTTTGAGGGACGCATGTCTTGTGCTCCCTGGGTGCCGTCCTTCCGAGAATGTCTCGGAATGATGACTGGGACCGCTGCTGTTTCTGCCGCTGCCGATATGTATGTAGACTGTACTTCAAGGCAAGATTTGGTCTTATTGGGAGATTCTGTCGCGGAGCAGTGATGTAATAATCAATCTGAGGTTACAAGACTAAATTTACGGAAAAAACATACTCGTTGGAAATAATCATGCCAAATGACCGAACTCATGTTGGCCCTCACTACCTTCCAACATTGCCTCCAGTCTTTTACACTTGCAGGTAGATAGTCCTGCGGAAAACCCGACTTACTGTTGGAAGCGGTACTCGCTGTTCAACGCAGTTGTATCCGGTGCTGTTAATAACATCCCAGCTATGTTGACAGGCAATTCGGTGACTGCAAAAGGCTTCATCCGCAGCAATCGAAGCGTTGGTGCTATTCTCCTGAACCTTTCCATGTTGTTAGCTAAGCTGCACGAAGATCAGAATAGCTTGGTGTTGGACTACGCATGAGCAAGAATTACGTGGCTTGGCCGGCGTATACTACCGCTTCTACGAATGAGTAATGAGGTCAGGTGGCCCCCCAGTTCCAGGCGCCCTGGTCAGTAGGGGCCGCCATATTCAATCTGTGTAGCTGAGGTCATTAATCGGTCCAATTTATTAAGTAAGGCTCTCCTCAGTGTAGTGCCGTGAAAGTCACTAGCTTCTCATATGTGGCTTCAGCAGCCTCAACCATTGCTCGCTACCTTATAAATAGGAAAAGGGAGGCCCGACGATAAGTTTCGTTTTGGTTGGTGAAGGACCACCATTGCACCTCTTCTCAGCAAGAAAGTACTTGAAATAGAACCTATAACAAACGGCATACATCCTACTCAAAGTCGGATGACAAGGTCATCAGTGCCCCGTCTCATGGGTATCCCCAAGACAGATGGGATTTTCTAAATTTCCCGCGTCAAGTCACCCTCGCAGTACTAGAAGAAAGCGCAAAGCAGCAACGATAACCGTGCGCAATCTGCAGGCTATAGACTCATAGGAGATGACACAGATAAAGGATGCGGTTAGTTGTAAGTCATGCATAGTTGTGTAGGGTGCATTTGTGAGGTGTTTTTCCGAACGGACATTGGACATGTTCCAAATGAGACAGATTGCGAGATGCATCCGGCATTCAGAAGCCCGATCACCTTCTTGGGACAATTAAAATTGTGGATAATGATGAAGCGGTCAAGAGAAAGTCATTTCTAATTGAAGAAACATCTGGGAAGATGATATCGCGAGCCGTCCCAGCAGTAGGGGTTCATGTATACAGAATGCCCATGGCTCCAATGCTTGCAGGTCATCCAAAAAGCCCGATTGTGAGAAAAGAAAAATATCATGGCTTGAAAGTGATTCATCTTAGACGGTACTCTCTATAAAGCTCAAGATAACGGCTGACATCGATATCGTTGGAGACAACCAAGCTTACTCGGCCGAAGCCGCGTCACAAACATGGCAATTACGCTACGCCGAAGAGATACTTGGACCGACTTGGAGGTCTCAGAGGGAAGCGGAGAGGTGGGCTGGCGGGGACAAGTCCGGGTAGAGACTCGGCTATGGATCTTGAGAAAAGCCGAGGGAGACGATATGGGAAGAAGTCATCGAAACAAGCAACTTTGACTATCCGTGAACAATGGGAAGAGGCATCGAAAATAACACAAGCTTATTCGCAGGATTTCGGTTTCGGAGCTCAATTGACTTCACATAATAATAATACCCAAGAGAGCAAGTTTAGTTAGTAGAAGAGACACGTGATTGGTTTCAGCGTTGCCCCTCCACATCCGGAGCTCAGCCGAGAATCTGGACCGAGCGACACTAGTCCTAGAAGGGGATGGTGTCTATCGCTGGTTCCTTCCCTTCCCGAGAAAGTCTTGAAGGCTCTGGTTTTTTCTAGCGGAAGGCAAGCAGCGCAGGTGTTCTTTCCCGCGGATGTCACCCGCGATTCTTCCGACCGTCCGGAATGAATAGGCGGGTCGCAGCTCAAACCAGCCACTCAGAGCACTGAAAACGGCGCGAGAGCCGGGGGTCAGCCACTTACGAAGTCCCAGGCTGGGAAGGCACCGCTGCGCTGCGCTACGCTGCTCTGTGCCGCGGGCTTTTTTGCTGGTCGGGCATTTGCTACCGTCGTCTCCGTGGTACCAACCGATCGCCGGCGTGCTGCTCTCGACGGGGTACCATTGTACCGTACCGTACCGTACTGTACCTTTCCTACTTTTTTGCGGCATTTGACCTTGACAAGCAGCCAACCTCGAGAAATTCCACTCTTTTTTCCTACTCTCTCAAAACCTCCCTCCTCCGATCTCCCGCATCCTCTTCGCATACTCGAATACTCTCACGAGGCACCTCAACACCGCCCAAGATGCTTTCCCGAGGATCCGCCCGCACTGCGCAGGTACGTTACCGACCCAATTGGCGCCCCATTGAGCCGAGGGTGTTGCATTTTTCCGCGTCTATCGCGGGCCGTCGATGTGGATGTGGAGGGGGCACAAGAGAAGAACAGAACAGAACAACGTCGTGAGGTCCAGATAACGACAACGAGACGGTTGTCAACTAGCCACAGACCCAGAACCAGACCAGCCCTACGTCTCAACACATCAACACGGCAGCACACGCACCACACGTAGCACACAGACATGGCTAACAATCCTCTCCCCTGTAGATTCTGCGCACCGCGCAGCCCGCCCGCGCCTACGCCACGGTCGGCTCTGACATCTTCAAGCCCACCAAGTTCGGCGGAAAGTACACTGTTACCCTGATCCCCGGTGACGGTATCGGTGCCGAGGTCGCCGAGAGCGTCAAGACCATCTTCAAGGCCGATAACGTCCCCATCGAGTGGGAGCAGGTCGAGGTTTCCGGCCTCAACACCACCTCTCCCGAGCGCACCGAGGACCTCTTCCGCGAGTCCGTCGCTTCCCTCCGCCGCAACAAGCTCGGCCTCAAGGGCATCCTGCACACCCCCATCGAGCGCTCCGGCCACCAGTCCTTCAACGTCGCCATGCGCCAGGAGCTCGACATCTACGCCTCCATCTCTCTCATCAAGAACATCCCCGGCTACAAGACCCGCCATGAGAACGTCGACCTGGCCATCATCCGTGAGAACACCGAGGGCGAGTACTCGGGCCTCGAGCACCAGTCTGTCCCCGGCGTCGTCGAGAGCTTGAAGATCATCACCCGCGCAAAGTCGGAGCGCATCGCCAAGTTCGCCTTCAACTTCGCCCTGGCCAACAACCGCAAGAAGGTCACCTGCATCCACAAGGCCAACATCATGAAGCTGGCCGATGGTCTCTTCCGCTCCACCTTCCACAAGGTTGCCAACGACTACCCCACCCTCGAGGTCAACGACATGATTGTCGACAACGCCTCCATGCAGGCTGTCAGCAGACCCCAGCAGTTCGACGTCATGGTCATGCCTAACCTGTACGGTGGCATTCTGTCCAACATCGGCGCCGCCCTCGTCGGTGGTGCTGGTATCGTTCCCGGCTGCAACATGGGCCGCGACGTCGCCGTCTTCGAGCCCGGTTGCCGTCACGTCGGTCTCGACATCAAGGGCAAGGACCAGGCCAACCCCACTGCCCTGATCCTCTCCGGCTCCATGCTCCTCCGCCACCTTGGTCTCGACGACCACGCCAACCGCATCTCCCAGGCCATCTACGGCGTCATTGCCGACGGGTCAGTCCAATCCCCGCATCCAGTCGACTGTCACAAACCGCTAACAAGCTTACAGCAAGGTCCGCACCCGCGATATGGGCGGCGATGCCACCACCCACCAGTTCACCAAGGCCATCCTCGACAAGATGGACACCTTGTAAATCTCGCTACCACCGGAAAGATTGTGTAGCTATAGACAAACACGCAACCTACACCTCAGCGCCGAACCCTTTCCTCAAACTTACCAAGCGCCCCCCGCGTATTAGACTCGATGTAGTAGCCCTTTCGTGAGGGCCGAGACGGGGACGGACATGATACCACCGACGCGGTCGAATTGCATAAAAACAAAGCGGCGGATGGGCTATTAGATTTTCTGTTTTTGGGTACTGCGCAGGAAGGCTCGGTCTCGGTGGAAGATTGTAGTTGTACCAGTTGTACGTACGTAGTAGCATAGGAGTCACGCAAAGCATATGAGTTTCCCTTTTCTGTCATGAACATTCTCGGCACTGCAAGCCTCTTATACTGCCAACAGCACCCGCCGTCTCAAGCGTCCCTCGACAAACAAGCCTCCGTCTAGCCGTGTCGACCTGTTGCGCGTGGGCCGAGAAGGCACTTCGCAAAGCCAGCCTTGTGCACGCGATCGACACTTCGTGGATGCTCAGCCTCGTCGCTACCTTCCTCGGACGCAACAGAGTCATGCTTTCGGCTCGGAGTGGCCGCTGGTGGGGTTGTCGCTCGGATAACATCGGCAATCCGAGAGATGCGCTCGGTGGCCGAAAATGTCTCGGCCATTGAGCTCGGAGTTTCCGAGTTGAAGGAGGAATGATAAGAGATAAGAAGTGGGGGCGCGGGGTATCAAGTACAGGTACCTTAAGGTAAGGGGTAAGGTAAGTAAGGCAGGGTTGCCAATTCCAAGAGTTGCCAGCGTCAATGCCAAACTTCAGCTTAACTTGAAGAAAATCTTGAATCCTGTGTCGCAGTCAAAGCTATGATCCAAAGATACAAAAACTAAAGATTTCAGAGCAAAAGGTTATGTAGGACTGTATATATAATATACTATAATTTTACTTTATTATTTTATTTATAAAGTATATAAATAATAATTATTTTTATTGTACTATCTTTCTTTGAACTAGGCTGCAGGCATACCCTACCTCGTATTCTTTTCTGCTATAAGTATTCCATAGGCACGAATGGACATAGACATTCAGGTTGCATTTGTCCAATTTAGGCAGACATTGGAAATACTTAATGTCTTTCTCAAATGGGAATGAGTATCTACTAACCAATAAGATAAGAGGGTGAATATTCTCAAAGGGATTATATACAGAGCTTGTAAATACATTGTGATTTATCTCAATAAAGATCTTTGAGAGTCTGTGTTCCACCAAAATAAGTGTAATTTGAAGAGATAGTTTGCGCCTGAAATCTGTTCACTTTACAGCAAAGGACTTCTGGACATCACCAGGAAATGCACTGAAGATTGTCATTGCTTAAATACTAGAAGATGTGAAGAAGACATTGGACTAATTGATTTGAGGCCCTGTGAGGTAGCAAATGGTCTTCTAGACACATCCTGGACAAGATGCCCACATGTGATTGCCAGGAAACTCTTTGCTCAGGCAAACTGCATTTCCTACGTCGACATGCCATTTTTTCCAGCAGTCAACTCCTCCTATTCTTAAGTCGGGGTTATCATGAATCTGTCGACTTGACGTTTATAAACCCGGATAGCAGGCTTTTCCCTCTTCCCTTTTCTCGTCCAGCCGTCAATAAGACTTAGCGGTATACATTTACAATTCAACAGACGGAAAACATTGTTGTAGCAGCGGCAAAGGGGCTTTATCCTGGGATTTCCATTAGGCTTACCATTAAAAAGGCAATATTGTGTCGACGGCCGGGTAATGAATGGCAAAACTGTACCAAACGTATCGGAGACTGGCACGTTGGAAACGAGCTCGCCGCGTCATTGAGACACCGATCGGTACAGTATGGCGGCAACCGGAACCATAACAGCACAACCCCAAGCCACAATCAATCAATCGGTTTCTTTTCCACCACATTCAGCATATGTCAACGCGGGACATAACATTCCAGTTTGTCTTGTGGAAGACCTGGCTGGGAAACAGATCCACCAGCAACACCGTCTCCGACGATCCTGCAGCTGGTGACGACGAAGTCTGCCCGATCAGTAATGCTGCTGAAAGAAGCCAACTCCACGATGATGGTCGCCTGCATAACAAATCGGCCGCCAAAGGTCATTCGATAGGTTGTTCTGAATATATACGTCATTCCACCACCGTATTCCTGCGTTGTTCCCGCATAAGACTCCGATACCACAAAAGAAGGACCGGTGGGCTTATATAAATGTTTCAAAACTCCAAAGTTTCGCACTTACCGTCCAGACTTCAGAGCCTGGTTTGGTGCAAGACTTTTTGCAAATGACTTGCTAGAATGTTCACCAGTCTAGTGGTTTACTCCTCGAACGTGGTCCCAGTTTCGAAAGACTGAGTATCGTGATGTTATTAATAAACCATTCTTTTATGACTCCAGACATCTTCAGGACGAGTCTCGCCTGATCTTGGCCATTTCTGTACGTACCACTCTCCTAGCATGCCACGGATTTTCTCCCTCGTGATGTCGGATGAGCTGTCGGTGCCTCCGGGAAGTCCCCGTCAAACATTGCATTTATCCTCCTTCCTTGTCTACAGCACCATCGACAAGAAGGTTCACGCCCGGATCCTGGAGCTGAACCCCAGCCAGGGCCCAGGGCTATATCACCAAGACTAGACTGAGCTCGCCCATCATCTAAAAGGCGAACCGACTTCCGGGACGCCAAGTACAGCTGCGGTGCTTCCCCCCCGCGCACGCCGCGAATTCCACCCCTCAGAGGAGGAAAACGCAGCACCTCCAACTTCAGCCAAAGAGGGCAGAATGAGACGCCGCTTTCGAGGAGTAGCTCAATTTGAGATAGTGACTCCTGTGATATGGCCAGGTCATCTACGAGAATAATCTCATTCGACCCGTGCTTCGGTTCTTCAGAAGGTGTGTTCTGCCCCCTTCCTGGTCATTTTGATGCGACTACCCCAGCTAGCATGCAAAGTGAGTCGTCACGGCTGGGATGCTTCTCAAACACCCGAACGTCTGTCGGAAAATCTGGCACGTTCAACTCCTCCCTTCCTTGACTACGGCTGTGAAATACCCATCGTTGGGATTTGGACAGCCGGATGATGAAGCATTTGCCTGCCCTCGCACGAACATGTCCCAATCACCACTCCATAAAGGTTGCCCGGTACGACGGATCTCACGGACGAACGCCTGGGTTGTGGTGCTGCGAGGACTGCCCCCAACCTGAAGCATCTCGAAAATCATCGCAGGATACGGCGTCAACAAAAGTGGACAGAACGCTTTTCACAACAAGCTTCGTGAGTTCCAAAACTGGAAGAAGACGAGGATGAATAAATGCGACGACGACGAACATCAGGTCTGATTACGGCTGTGAAGGGATTCACCGTGGCGAGGGACGCTCCAGGCGGTCCATCTAGACGAAGAGACGACCTAGGTTACTGGGGGCTTAGATACTAAAAGGTGTCCTATAATGAGAAGTATGAGAAGGGGTGACTTGTGAGTAACGAGTCGGCCGGCGATACCCTTTTACTGTGCAACGCGTGGCTTGTCTTTGGCTGGGCATTTACTAACACAACAAGATTGCACGACACAAATAGTAATTAGGACGCACGAGGCCACCTTGGCATATTGAGTTCAAGGTTTGAAACTGTTTGTCTATAATTCGCTGAAAAATATATGGAAACAAGAACAATGCTGTTGAGGTATTATATGAGTATACAAATGCGGTTGACAGGCCCTTCCCCTGCCTAACCGATGCAAATGCCCGTGCGATATGCGACGCTTTTCTTTCCCTGCGTATCAAGAATCGGATCCCGGAACTTCAACCACCTCACTGAAGCATCTGCTGCATGGCGTTGATCCTGTAGCTCTCTCTCCGCTCCATCAGCTCGTGGTGCTTGCCGCTGTCGACGATCTGGCCGCCCTCGACGAGCAAGATCACGTCGGCCTTGTGCACGGTGTGCAGGCGATGCGTAATGGCCAGCACCGTCGTGCCGCGGGACGCGCGTTCGAGGCCTTCCTGCAGGGCGGCTTCGGACGCGGCGTCGAGGGCGCTGGTGCTCTCGTCGAGGAGGAGGAGACGGGGCTTGCGGACCAGGGCGCGAGCGATGGCGAGGCGCTGCCGTTGGCCGCCGGACAGACGGGTGGCGGAGGGGCCGCACTCGGTGTCGTAGCCGTCGGGCAGGGACATGATGACGTCGTGGATGTTGGCGAGCTTGCAGGCCTCCTCGATCTGCTCCTGCGTGGCGTCGGTGTCGGGGGCGGAACCCAGGTTGACGTTGAAGCGGACGCTGCCGTCGAAGAGGGTGGGATCTTGGGGCACGATGGCCACGGTGTCGCGGAAGGAAGGGGGCAGGTCGGCGATGTCGTGGCCGTCGATGAGGACCTGGCCGGCGGAGGGGAAGTACAGGCGCTGCACGAGGTTCATGATGGTGGACTTGCCGGCGCCGGAAGGGCCGACAAGACCGCAGAACTGGCCAGGCTGCAGGGTGAAGCTGACGTTGTCGAGGATGTTGACGTCCGGGCGACTGGGGTACGAGAAGGAGACGTTCTTGAAGGTGACCCTGACGCCGCCGCCGGCGTTGGGGCGGGGCGCCGCCGCCGCCTTGGCCTTGGACTCTCCGGTCGCCTCGGGGTCCTCCTGCTTGACGGAGTCTCCGGCAAGGACCTGGGGCTGGGTGCCAGTCTTGCTGAGGTCGTCGTTCTTTCCGAGGTTGATAACGTTCATGATGCGAGACAGAGCAGAACGGGCACGGGAGAACTCGGGAGCGAGGGCGAACATGGTACCCCACAGCTGGGCACTGATGAGCATGGCAACGAGGATGATGAGGAACTGGGTCTGGGTGATTTCGCCCTTCATGATGAGCTGAGAACCCCACCAGTTGGCCAGCGCGTTGACGAAGGTGCCGGTGACGTTGGAGATGGCCAGGAAGATGTTGGTGGTGGCAGAGGCCTTGACCATCTGCTTCTTGGGAGGGGCCAGCAGGCGCTCGTAAGAAACCATGACTTCCTTCTCGAGCGAGAGCGCGGCGACGGTCTTGATGGACTGGACGGCCTCGGTAGCGACGGAGGTGGCGGTCGAGAAGGCTGCGGAGTGGCGCTCCTCGTAACGGGCCAGCATGCGCAGCTGCATGAATCCGGAGCCGAGCAGGAGAGGGATGGTGACAAGGCAGACAACGGCGACCTTCCAGGCGATGATGTGGGAGAGAACGACTGCGACGAGGACGTTGACGCAGATGGCAAACACGGTACCGATGGTCGAGCCACTGAATCCTCCGACGGCTGCGCTGTCCTTGGTGATGATGGACAGCAGGCCGGAGGGGCTGCGGCCTTCAGACTGGTGCCACTGGACGTCCTGGTCCATCAGAGAACGGAAAGACAGAATGCGGACGGAGTAGAGAAGCTTCTCGGCAACGACACCGAAGCAGGACCAGGCGAAGAAGTTGGCGAAGAACTCGATGCAGGCAAGACCGAACACGAGACCGGAGAAGAAGCGACCCATGGAAAGAATCTTGGAAACCGTGCTGGCGCAAGGGTTGAGAGCGCCGACGGTGTGACCGAAGATGAGGCCGGAGCCGGTGAAGGTGCATCCGACGATGGTGGCAGCGATCATGGCAACAATCAGCCAGGCGGTCGAAGGGCGGACCAGGTGAGCGAGACCCTTCACGACGGCGCTGTACGGCTTGATCTCACCGACGGCCGGGTCTTCCTCCTTCTTGTCTTCGTCGTCGCTGCTCTTGTCCTTCTTGAGGGCGTCCTTGGGGGGTTCGTCGGGATCCTCGGCCGCGACCTTCTCGTTGACGACGAGGTCGGTCTTGAGGGTGGACGCGTCGAAGGAGTCGCCAGACACGGAGCCGGCGCTGGGGGCGCGGTCGGTGGTGCCGAGAGTCTGCAGCCTGGCCATGCGAGCGAAGGCGCCATCCTCGCGAGCCATGAGCTCGGCGTAGCTGCCCTGCTCGACGACCTCACCGGCATCCATGACGACGATGTTGTCGGCGTTGCGAATGGTTGATAGACGGTGAGCGATGGAAACGATGGTGCGGTTCTCGGTGGCGGCCTGCTCGACGGCACGCTGGATGCGCTTCTCGCTGGCAGAGTCGAGGGCAGAGGTGGCCTCGTCCAGAACAAGAATCTTGGGGTCGCGGATCAAAGCACGAGCAAGAGCAATACGCTGGCGCTGACCACCACTGACGAGGGAGCCACTGGGGCCGGCCATGGTGCCGTAGCCGTCGTCGAGACGGTCGATGAACGTCGCGGCATCGGCCTGCTCGGCGGCATGGCGCACCAGCTGGACGATTTCGCGAACTTCAGGTCCGTAGCCGTCGATGGCGGTCAGGGCGTCCTTACCCCTGGAGGCGATCTCGGCGAGCTGGTGTCCGTTGAGGAAAGGCTTCAGATGCTGGTGGGATTCCTTGGGGGAGTTGATCAGACCGAGAGCGATGTTCTCGAGGATGGACCGGTCGAGGAGGGAGGGCTCCTGCTGAACGAAGCTGATGAAGCTGCGAAGGCTGCGAACATTGAGCTCGCGGATGTCGGTGCCGTTGAGAAGGATCTTTCCCTGGTTGGGGTCCTGGAGGCGAGCGAGCAGAGCAGCGATGGTGGACTTGCCACTACCGGACAGACCGACGACGGCCGTGTACTTGCCGGCAGGGAAATCGACACTGACGTTGCGGAGGACGGGCTGGCCGGGGCGGGATGGATACTCGAAAGTGACGTTCTGGAGCGAGATTCCCTTGGGGTCATCCAAGGGGAGAACCTTGCCTTCATCGGAGGTACCGTCGATCTCCGAGGGCGCCTCGATGTCCTCCATCAGACGCCTGAAAGCGGCTGCTGCACCTCCACAGACGGGCAGAATAGGGGCGATGGAGCCCAACATGATGCAAGCTACGAGACGAGATGAGAGCAATTAGCCAGATGCCCACTCGCGGACGCAGCAAAACAGAGCAACCCGAAACTTACCGTCAACGAGCAGGTAGACTACGGCGTAGATCTCACCGACAGTGGCACCATCGCCACGACCGGCCATGGAGTCGGCGATTCTGATGCTGCCCTGCCAGAAGGCGAGGGCGTTTCCGGCGTAGGCGATGAAGTAAAGAAGACCAGCCTGGATAGCGGCGACGACGGCCTTCTTGATGCCGGCCTTGCGAGCGTCGATCATGTGGTCGGCGAACTTGGCCTCCAGACGGGGTCCGGCGCCGAACGCCTGGACGACGGAGACGTGCGACAGAGCTTCGGACGCAATGGAAGAGGCGGACGAGGTGGCCTGGGTCATGAGGCCGCTGTACTTGGTGATGTAGGCACCGCCGAAGAACGAGGAGAGCAGGAAGGCGGGGAACATGGAGACCAGCATGCCCGCGAGCTTGGGCTGCTTCGTGAAGGCGATGACGAAGACGGTGACGAAGAAGCTCAGGCTGGTCAAGACGATGCCGACCTTCTCCGAGGTGCCGGACTGGATGGCCGTGATGTCGCCGTGCAGCCTGCTGGAGACCTCGCCGGCGGAGGCGCGCTTGTCGAAGAAGGAGGGCGGCTGCCTCAGCAGGGACGAGACGTACCTCGTGCGCAGGCGCTGGGCGAGACGCTGGCTGATGACGCTCCAGGAGAGGATGTAGCTGTAGATGAGGACGAAGGCGGCCGCGCCGACGATGCACGTCTTGACGACCTTGTCGTTGATGGAGGCCTGGAACTCGAAGGCGTCGACGCCGTCCGCGGCGGCGCAGGTGGCGGCGTTCATGTTGTCGACGAGCTGGCCGAAGAGAACCCCCATGAGGGGGAAGGGCACGCCGGCCGCGATGGCGGTGAGGGTGGCGAAGATGATGAGGAAGATGTCGAGCCATGTCGGGTCGGCGGCGACGAGCAGGCGGAAGAAGACCAGAAGTTGTTTCCAACGCTGTATACTCTGCGGTGTCAGTTGCCATTGCGAGGGGAGATTGGGAGATCGTTGAAGCTGAGCGCTGGATGTTGCGTTGCGGGATCCCCGTCGCGATGCGATCGATAAGATCTCTCCTTTTCTTTTTTTTTTCTTTTTTTCTTTTTGGTGTTGATGGATGCGGGACGGGCCGACCACTGCCAGAAGAAGGTCTTCATGCACAGCGCCCGCAACAACAGTGCAGCACAGCTCGGATTCACAGCAGAGTATCATTGGTGGGAATGACTAACCGGCAGCTCTGCCTTTTCCTCCTTCTTGGGTTCCTCGGCCGGGAGAGCGACCTGCTCGGGGTCTTGCTTCTCGGAGACGGCCATGGTGTTCTGTCACTGAATTCCTTATCAGATCAGATCGGATCGGATCACACGCTCCAGATCTTCTCTAGCTGTATCCGTCGGAGGATTCCAGCAAAAGACGTCGGCAAGAGGCGGGAAAGGGGAGGGAAGGGGGTAGGGGGGTAGGGGGTAGGGGAGACAAGAGTGTGGGAGGTTGGGAGGAATGAGAAAGCTTCTCGAGAAGGGTGAAATGGCAAGATGAGCCGGCTTGACTCTTTTTCCCTCTTGGCAATCTCCTCCGTTCTACGCTCCTCGCGTAAGACGAAAAGGAAAAAACCTCAACCGCTCTCTGACCCGGTTCAAGGGCACACGCGAAGAGGAAGAGGCGATGTGGTAGTGGCCGATCCCGGTGCTTGGCCCTGCGCGGGTTTGGGTGCCAAAAAGGAGGAGCATATGATTAGTGTAGAGAGGACAAGCCGGTCCCGTCTTGGACGATGACGGCGTTCTTTTGGAGCCGTGGTGCTGCAGAAGTGTGGAAGAATTTTGCAATGGAGACAGGCGACGAATGGGCCGGACAAGGGGTCTGTAGCCACTCATGATGGACTGTGTGGTGAAGGGTGTGATCAGATAAGATGATCTGATTGATTAGATATGACGCCAGCAAGTTGTCGCTAGCCGGTTTAATTTGGCGTCGGCGGGCTTTTTCTATGCGGAACCCATGCCTCTGTGTGCGCAGCCATGACTTGACATGCGTAACCCTACCCGCACGCCAGTGGGACAAGCTTGAATGGGATGCCGAGGATACGGGCGAACTGTTGGCTCCTGTCCTTTGGTCCCTCAGTCTCCTCGATTAAGTGAATGGGCTATCGATAGCCTAGATAGCACGGATATCTGAGGTATTGTGACAAACTCAAGTCCACACACACACACAGGGTTCGGCTTGCGGGTTGTTGTTTACTTACCGGCACTCCGCAAGCCATGACTACGAGAAATCGATCTGCCGCCCCTCCACAACTCGCCCAAAACCCCTCGCAATTCCAGCTTCCTAAACCGGGCTGGTAGGGTGTTTACGTACCGCAGTAAGAAGCCAAGGCCCATCTAGATTGAGACCTGTGACCTGTGTTGCATTGCCGCTCACTCTGTAGTCCCACTCAAATGCATTAGAGGAACGCACAACTCTCTCTTGGTACGTGTGGCAAGAGGGGCCGTCGCCTCTTCAATTAATAAACTAAACTTCCGAGCCGTTGCTTTGCACATTCGGCGCCGAAATATCCCCCTAGGGCGGGTGTGGTCTGGTGGGTTTTAATCCGCAAAGCCGAGCCACGTCAGAACAGGGGGGCGGGAATACACATACATGGTTGAAGCTTTCGGCTTGGAATGCATCCGTCCCGAGCCGGCAACCTGGCTTCTTTCTCAAAGTCTGCTATTCTAATTCTCTGCAGGGCCAGGCATCGCAATCCATTTCAGCTCTTGGCGGAAGGCTGGAGACGGCGCTCGCGGAATCCGAGCTGTCGGCGGATCGCCTGGCTAAAATTAGCGTCAGTCCTTGTAGCTTGTTCGCGATGCAAGCGGCGACGATGTATACCCCTAATGTTCTTCCAATTGGTGCGTACTGACTAATGGTGATGATGCTGGTCAGTATACAGGCTTCTACACTGTCTATATGTGTCATTTTTTTCTTTTAAGCATATCAAGTGCAGTATGTGTGAAGAGCAGCTAAAGAGCAGGTATCATGATGTATTGGATCTGGGCTGCCTATGGGCGAATCTGGTGGGTTGGTTGTTGTTCTGAAGTTGTTATATGAGGGAAGAAGAGGAAGGAAGGGAAGGTGCTGAAGATACTAAAGTAGGCCCAGCCTACCCACATAATGTAATAATCCCCTAGTAAAAAGAATATAGTGTCCTCATTACAATAATAAGCCCCAATTACCACACTATATCCATATATATCCTAAGTACTATATCTCTAGTAGCCTACTTACCTTCTCACAGAGATTACTTTATTAGGTAGTGTCTTATTAGGTATTATTAATTAGTGCTAGTACTATAGGCCCTTGTGGGTAGGGGTCTTTATAGGTGTAGGTTAGTAGAGATTGTAGGAGGTTATTGTAGGAGGAGGGTCTTCAGCTCTCGCGGCTATAGGCTCTCGCGGGCTCTTATAGGTGGGGTTTGAAGGAGGAGGTTAAAGGAGGAGGTTAGAGGAGGTCGAAGGAGGTTGAAGGAGGTCGAAGGAGGTTAAAGGAGGAAGTTGTAGGTTATAGGAGGAGATTATTCACAGGTAGTCTCAAGGTCATTTCTCCTCAAGTGGCAGAGTACACATCTATATAAGTCATAGTTAGTAGGAGGGGGAATTTTAAATAATAAATACTTAATACCTAAGATATAATTAATCTTAAATAAAGGTAAGTATTAATAATTCTACTAATAGTGGGGTAGAGTTATAAGGTATAATTAGTTACTTTATAAAGAAGGTAATAAGGTTAAAAAAATTCAATTAAAGACATCTTTATAAAAGTAGTTGTGCTACTATGTGAAGAGCAGCTAAAGAGCAGGTATTATAATATATTGGATCTAGGCTACCTATGGGCGAATCTAGTGGGTTGGTCATTGTTCTGAAGTTGTTATATGAGGGAAGAAGAGGAAGGAAGGGAAGGTGCTGAAGGTACTGAAGTAGGCCCAGCCTACCCACGTGACGTAACAGTATGGTTCATGAAGCTACTCAACCAGCTGTGCGCGAAGGTGCCGAGATAACGGCTTGCTACACTTGGCTTAAACATCCGACCCAGTCGCCGAGGATCGAAGAAACATGAAATGATAACGTGTCATATTAGTGGTGATGGTGTTTTGATCTTTAATTTGCTAGGATGCGATATCATGTTTGGTATGAGACAAACACTAAGCTGTCAGGCTCTAAATTACAAGAACATCTGAAGTCACCCTGTGGTCGCGTACGCGGCCAAGGGTTGCTGCGCGACAAAAAAGTTCATGATGAAATAATTGTTCAGTAGATCCGATCAAACTTCCTGTAACGTTATAATGGGAGACGGTAATTCAAAGTTACCCGATAAAATCATACGTATTTACACAAATAGTTTTACCCGCCGTCGATCCCGTTGAGGACATCATCCAACGAAGCATATTGTCACCGGAGTTAAGTAAAGGCGCCTGCCCCAGGCCGAGGTGAAGATGCTGCATAATCTCTAGTTTCCTTGTCAAAGTGGGAGCTCGGAAGTTCGTCGCACTACAAATCCGCTGCTTTTCTTGCCATATGCAGAAGCATCATAATGTATTTGTTCTGGTTCGGTGAATTTAGGGGTTTTCCTGGGTATTGTTCTTAAAGTGATGATCATGAGGGAAGAAGAAGAAGGAAGCGATGGTGGTGAAGTAGATAGGCAGGTAGGCTCAGCCCGCCCACGTAACGAAACAGTTCTTTTTGTCGGACGTAAGGGGGGGATGCCTCCTTACACGGCTAACGGTATCTGCATCTCGGATGGCTTAGTGTACAATAGAAACGCATCGACTTATACTTATATATCAGGGCTGGTTGGTCTCTGTCAAATCTTTCACCATGAGTTACGAGTATTTAGGCTTCATGGAGCCTTGGCTATGGGCCATATCCAATCCACTCGTTCCATTCCATTGTTGTCTATCTTGTTTGTTAGACGATATTATTGGCTATTGGGAATCTCATTCTAAACACCTACTTCTTTTCCTCGCATCATGCTAGGTCCCAGAGCAATGATTCACCGCCAATGTTAGAGACTAGGCCGTATGCTGTTGGAAACCATTGACCTATCATGTCAGAGATCATTGTATGAGTCGAAATTTTCCCTTTGGAAAACGAGCAAGCCCAGCAATAACCTTTGCCAATTATCAAACACCCTGACCGTCAAATTTCAGCAACGTCCGACGCCTCATTCGATTCCCCAGATTCTCCTCGATTCCCAAGGCTTCAAGACAGGGCCTGGCATAATAAACGTAGCATTGCAGGCTTAACACATTGCATGTGTCTCCGAATCTCACATAACTTGTCCGGTTCTTCCCAACATACTAATTAATTTGTCACCCAGGTATCCAGTACTTTCTCGTCAGAACAAAGACATACTGGAGTCTAGGAGATGCCTGGTTGTTTTGAAAAGGTTCCCTACACAACGAGAATCATGCTTTTCGTCGTCCGTCGGAACACTCGCTTCGCGTACCACACTCTTGTTAAAACTGTAAACCTAATCCCCTCGACGAAATACACTCGCGGACTAGAAAAACTCAGACGTTGCAACCGGTGGGTGTATTCGTCACAATGAAACGCGTTTGCCAAAGAACGCATGACGACGCAACCAACAGTAAAACTCAGAGTCAAAAGTAAAGTGTGCCCTCAGGTTAACAACAGTCTGAGTGTGGTTGCCCAACTAAATCTAAACTTTCAGTTGTAGCAGTGGTTAACCACACACATTTGACACGGGCAAAACATTCATAAAACAGTACTGAGTTGGCCAATTGGTGATTCTTGACGAAATTGTGCACGATTAAGTCTAAGGACCTGGGGTGTCGACGCTCTCACAGCACACCACCAGAGTCCGTTAGGATTTCCGAAAGTGTAACTAATTGATTTCGAGTAAGTTATTAATTAAGAAATGATAACTTTCGCCGGGATTCTTCATGAAACGTGTCTAAACTTGAGTGTGAACCCGAGGTGTGCACTCCATACGCCATTTCAACATTCGCTGTGCAACAGCCAATGCTTGTGCCCAAAAGAGAAAAAAAGAAGAAGAGGAAAAAGACCAAAAGAATTGACATTTTTTGAACAGCCGACCAAATTACTGCTGGGGGAGACCCGTCTAATTGTTCTGCGCGATAATCCGATAACTCGTCGTGACAAGCCTCATGTTGTCCATCTTCACAAACGCCCGTCCATCCAAGCATAGCCGGTTGATGAGCGTCTTGAAGTGAGGCGGCAGCATCCTCAGCTTCACGAGTCCCAGGATGACCTGCCTCAGACTCCGGAAGTAGATGTCCACCTTGTCGATCAGAGGCGCCTGGAGCCCGTCGATGCTCGCGTTGTCCGACTTCAGCACGGTGAACCCGGCGTCCGTCAGCGCCTTCTCGAAGGTCTGCGGGGTCGGGGTGCCCACGGCTCCGATGAGAGGCTTCGTCCGCCGCATCAGCTCCGCGTGCTCCGGGTTGGCCGGGTCGTACGCCGGCAGGCTGACCCAGTCGAGCAGGGAGACCCTGGCGCCCGGCTTCAGGACGCGCCGCAGCTCGCCGAAGAGCCGCGGCAGGTCCTTGCACAGGCTGAGCGCCTGGATCTGGTAGAAGGCGTCGAACGAGCCGTCCCCGAACGGCAGCGGGAGCTCGTTCATGTCGTGGATCGCGAAGTCGTTCTCCAGGCCCATCCGCTCGTTGAACTCCTTGGCCTGCGCGACCTGGTTCGGGTCGATGTTGAGGCCGGTGACCCGCGCGCCGCTCGCGACGGCCATGTGCGCCGCGACGCGCCCGCGCCCGCATCCCAGGTCGAGGACCCGGTCGCCGGGCTTCAGGCCGATGTCCCGGGCGATGGACTCCTCGTACAGTATCTGGTTGTCGAGCACGGAGGCCTTCTTGTCCATCAGCGGCGGGATGTACATCTTCTCCACGTCGCCGAGGGCGCAGAGGTGGTTGAGGACGCCGTAGTACGCCTGCAGGCAGTCCCCGACCTTCTGGCGGTAGTCCGGGCCGAGCGTGTCGATCATCTGCTGCTCGTCGGCCCAGTCCAGGCCGTAGATGACGTAGGAGGCCATGTAGTCGTCGACCTGCTTGGGCGTCAGATCGTGTAGATACTTGAACGATTTCCAAAACGTCCTGGACCTCTTCGGTAATGCTGTGCGGGCGGTTGGTGCCTTCTGAGCCCCCTTCTTGTTCTTCCACGATGCCTCGGCGGCAGGCTTCAGAGTTGTGACATCGTCTGTTGATGTCGAGCTGCTCCGGGGGGAGTCGTTGACACCAGCGGCGGGTTGTGGCCCTTGCGCGGGCGCGACCGCTGCTGCTGCTGCTGACATTGTGGGCGGTGGTATGATTGATGTGTAAGAGAATCAGGGGTGGTGAGTGAGTAATAAGGGGGAGGAGGAGGAGGAAGAGGAGGAGGAGCAAGACGAGGCGGACGGAGAGGCAACGGGATGTAAGTCGGGCGATGAGGGCGAGATAATAAACAAGGCAGAACTGGGTATCAAAGTGTGCATCCTGGGGGACGGAAAAGTCAAACCAGGTTACGGGAAAAATCCTACTTTTAAATCACCTTTATTTTAAGGCGATCAGCCCACACCCAGCAAAAAAAGATGTGACGGAGCCGCAAACCGAATTGCTTTCTAATTTCTCAAGACGTCCGGTAGTTCCGAGCGAGCCAGACAATCACCAGACTATTTTAAGTGACCGCCGGCGCCGGATCTAAAGCCAGCCCAGCATCAGCTGAGGATGTTGCAATCTCCCCCCCTCTCCTTGGGGCCCTTGGGGGGATGGATTCATGTCTTTCCCGGGCCTCTTTTTTTTCGCAAAATTATGTTTCGGCGAGAACGGACTCCGTTTGGCTTGAGTCACCAAACCCCCGCCCCAAGGTTCGCGGCAGAAGTATACTTAGACCTGCTGTTCCAAGAAAGCCAGCCAGCGGGTTAACCACCTTCAGGTCGCGGTTGTCTTTTTTCTCGCCCCTTTGACATCCCTACCCACTCGTCTCTGGGGTATACTTTTACACTTTTGCGTCATTGTGGCGCCGTGGCCCGGTGCCGCTGCTTGCGTCTCACTGCCGGTGTTTTCCCCCATGTAGGGGTCGTCGCAGGACATCCCGGACGGCCGCCCTGCCACCGATCTAATTGGTGTGTTCGACTTGTCAGATGCAAACCGAGCAAAAGTAGAAGTAGTAGTAGTAGTAGTAGTAGGGCTGAACTGGAGGTTGGTTCCACAACCCCGTCGACAAACAAGCCCGCGGGAGGTGACGGTCATGGCGGCCGCTTGTGTTTCGCCTATGGGTGGCTCGGCTGGGAGTGTGTGTGTGTGTGTGAGTGTGTTACGTCGTGGACATGGATGTTTCGACAGAATGGCCATGTTGCGAATACGGATTCGATGAATGGCTGGATGAAGTTGAAATAAAATAAGCTTTTGAACGATCCGCATTTTTGCCTCATTTCTTTAATTGAGGAGGGGGGTGGTCTCGATCTCGTGCTTGGCGACGGCGATGTGCCGCGCCTCTTCGGACCGGGCCTGGGAACTCTGGGACGCTCTGCGTCTGACTTACAGCCTATCCATGTTTCGCCTTCCGTGAGGGTTTGTCCTGTAACTGTAATCCGTGTGGCGGTGAAATCAAGTTCCTGTTTGTATGCCACTGCCGTTTAGTCTTGTAGCTAGGTCCTGTAGCTAGGAACCGTCACTGACGGGGAGAGAGCCGATTCCGATGAGACGAACGTGTTTGTGGATTGTTGAGGGGGACGCTTAGCCGGATGCTTCGGGCCTTGCAGCACTAGCTTGCGTGTGGCTGGAACGCTTGCCGGACGGGTGGAAGAAGCAGCAATCGCATGAGGAATGTCTGGCTTGTGATTCAGTTTGTCTTCTTCGCGGGGTCTGTCTCTCCAAGCTGTGCCAGCCACTCGAACTCGAGCATGTGGCTACCAAGTGCCGGCGTACATTCACTGCTATGTTCGACGTGAACCCCCGCCTCGTTCACCCTGTGCATACAATAGAAATGAAGCTGGAATGTCTCTCCCATGGGGACGAAAGGTATTCCCCTGCACCGGTGCGATCTCACACATGCCCGCCATGGTAGTACTTCACGCCTGCCCTCCTGAAACTCCCCTTCAGTGCCATTCGTTGATCCTCGTCGAAACCCCAAAATCCAACCTTCCTCAAGTTGTGGAACTTTACGGGCGATTGGGCCGCAAGCTCGACGAGATCCTGGAAAAGCATGCCGTTTCTGTCATACATCTTGAAGTACTGAATAGACGGAGGTAAGAAGTCCACGACCAGGTCCGTCTTCTTCCGCCTCCCATCCATGTCCTCCTGATCCTGAATCACCTCGTCGTCGTCGTCGTTATCGTTCTCGTCGTCCGCATCACCCCCCGGAGCGGCAGCAGGCAGGGGCTCTCTCGAAACAAAAATCGCATCTCGGTCGATGGCGAGCTCCTCCAACACCTCCATCTCTTTCAGGCTGTGCATCGCCTTGTCGGTATGGTTCCCTGTGAGATGCCAATACACTGCGGAACGGGCCAGGTCGAGATCGACATCCTTCAGGGTATCCTTGCGAAGAAGCAGGGCCTCGCCAATCTGCCGAGGCAGAGCATCTCGATCGCCGGGCGCTCCGACGCTCACACGGGTGTCGACCTCGTACCCAAAGACCTCTAGGTTGGGGAATCCGGCCATGATAGCTTTGAGATGGGTTGCGCCCAGGGCGCTGTTGCCGAGATCGAGGCTTCTCCGGCCGGGATGTGTCACTGCTCTCGACATGCCGTTGATGCCCACTCCCCTGAACCGTTCCAATGCCGGTGCAGCGTCGATGATGTGCTTAACACTGTCGATGCTATTGCCATGACCCGTACCGGCCATCTGCAGCGTGAGGTCCGTCAGCCGAGGCAGAGATCCCGGCTCGCAAAACGGGAAGTGCGGGACGGCGAGGGCTTGGATGTGAATATGTTCGACGTTCGATGTGAGGTGGACAACCAGCGCATCGACAACACGCACACGGCTCAAGAAGAAGTCCTTGCCGTCGCCGGGCTCGGTAATGTCTGGTCTCCAGAGGTTGCGTGCGCCGTCGTCTGCGAGCCAATCCTTGCGCCATCCGTCGCCCAGTTCCTTCAGCAGTTTCGGCGGAATCCCGGCACGTTCAATGACACCATTGAAGAGATATTGGAGATCCAGCGTCACGTCCTCCTCGTAGACGCTCCATTTGCCGAGGTGCAGCTCCTTGACGGCGAGAGCGAGCTCACGATTGGTGGCGAGAGTGCGCGCGAGCAGGAGACCATAGCCCGCGATGGGCTCGGGGCTGTGATACAGGATTGGCTGCGCAATCTCCCGGATGGTACGACACGTCCGTGAGAGTCTGGAGAGGTCTTGACGGAGCAGGTCTGATTTTGAAAGGCGGTTGATCCCCTGGGGAAGCTCACAGGTACAGCCGCCACGATTTTGCGATATGACAATGCAATGAGGACACAGAAGACTGACAATATGTAACAAGATTTCTGTGGGTAACTTGAGAAGGGTAGTCATCTTGACGTATGCTCTTAAGTCAGTAGGAAGACCAAGCTTCTACACAGAGAAACAGCGGAGGAAATCTGCTGCCGAAGGTCTTTGAGAAACTCCAAGCATCGTTGACGAGATATCGACGGTGAAGTAAGAGAGGAAACATGATCCTGTAGTCACGTGGTTGCCCCTTGCTTGCTGCTGCCTGCGTTCGGAAGTCTTGGACGTTGCAGCCAAGTGTTTGCCGCCCAGCTGTTTGTCTAATGTAAAACAAGCGGTGCGACGTGGCTGTAAAAGTGTGGTTATGAAGATTCCCGTGATTCCAACAGAGAACCTACACCGAAGGAGAGAGAGCTTGAGTGTAAGGCGAGGTCCCTACTGAACCTTATCTGCCCAATGATTATAGATAAGATTAGGCTCCGAGCCGACGTCGGCCGAAATCCGCCGTCGGCCGAGACCCGTCCGTTCGGAAGGGCCCACTTTTACGGCCGGAGGATCGCCGCCGAGTGCCATTTCGTATACGAGTATTTCCAGTGAGATATATTCTTGATAGGTATTTGCAGAGTAAAACATTATCGCTCAACCATCTAAACCAGTACATCCCCATGATTTGATTACCATGCTTTCTGACCCTTTTACCATTCCGCCCCCGGAAGGGCGATCATGGTGCCTTTCGCAGACCCAGAGACGCCTCCCAGCTCAAGCGCGGCGTTGATGACGCCGCCGAAGCCCTCTCCGGCAATGAGGCCGGCGGCGGCGGCGAAGCAGTGAGTCTCGAAGTTCTTGGGGAAGTACTTCTTCCACCACCACGCCGTGATGGCCCCGAACATGATGGCGTTGGCATAGCCGCTGTCCGGTCCCAGGACCCAGGCGACTCCGATGCTCATCCAGTTGGGCAGGTAGTCGCGGTACTTCATGCGGGGACCGACGAGGTAGAAGTTCTTGAGGACCGCTTGGAGAGCGCAGACGACGCCGATGACGATGGTGAAGATGGCGCATGACCGGGTGATGGGGAGCTCCGGTAACGTGACCGCCTCCGCGACGGCCTTCCAGGCCAGGACCGACGGGGCGGCGAACTCGCACGAGGCGTTGGGGTCGTTGTTCTCAACCCAGATGCAGGGGTAGGCGGCCATGAACAGGACAAAGATTCCGGGCGCCAGGAAGGTGCTGACGGCTGCGAGGGTCAGCAAGACGGACAAGATGCTCGAGAGATGTCAATTCTGGGGGAGGACTTACCAGCACCGATAGCCTGGGCGTAGAACTGCAGGTGAGGAGGGGTCCGGAGCAGGAAACCCACGCGGAAGTCGCTGACGAGAGCGGTGGCAACGTCGGCGGTCCCGGAAGCGATACCACCGGCGATGAGATTGATGCGCTGGGCAGCCTGCATGTCCAGCCCCTGGCCCTTGGTGACGCCGCCGAAAACGAGCTGAGAAGCCTTGGCCGATGCGGTCAAGGGGGTGCAGTCGGTGACGGCGCCTCCGTGGATGCTCAGGAAAGCGAAGACGAGACCGAGGATGCAGGCGAGGATGGCGAGACCGGCGTTCATGTGGAACTGGACGTGGCAGACCACGCAGGCGACAGCCACGAAGACGATGGTCCCGCTGGCCCAGACCCAGATGGGGACCTGCTGGCTCGGGGGAGCGAAATCCTCGACGAGGCCGGACGCGACGTCGGCCTTGGCGGCGTGCTTCGCCAGGAAGTCGTTCGACTTGCCCTTCGCCTGGAGACGGTTGTTCAGGCTCCGGGCGCCCTCTCGGAGAGCAAACTTCGTCCCGTCGACGACGACGCCGATGTGGAGAATGAATTCGACCAGGCTGTACACGAGCAGGCAGAAGACACCTGGCCAGAGCATCTAGAGTCGGGGTTAGCCCTTAGTCCTCCCCGTCTTTTGATGACCACCGAGACACTCACCCAGTATCGTGGCGAAGGAACAAAGTCGTCTCCGGGCGTGACGGTCATGGCGCCGAAGTTGACTCTGTCCGCCCACTTCTCGCTGTCAGGCTGGCGCTGCACACCCATGGCTTCGCCGTAGTGAACGAGCAGAGGTCCGATCAAGGCCCAAGCCACGAAGGTACCGCCCCACCACGAGAGCGCAGCGTTCAGTCCGACGAGCATGCCGGATCCGAAGAAGGCAGGGGTAATCTGGATGTACCATCCCCAGTTCTCGATGTTCATGGCCCAGTTCTTGTAGCCGCTCCAGACGTAGAACCAGGTGAAGATGTGCCAGTTGTGCAGGATGCCATCGGCGTACTGCGAGACGACGATGTGAATGAGGGCACCCGTGAAGGTGTATGCCAGCGTCTTGATCTTCTTAGCAGCGTCGGCGGCACCACTGCCGATGGCGTGCATAGATCGAATTGTCAAGGCGGTCGCAGTGGCTGTAAAGTGATCAGCAGATACTCTCGAGACCCGTGTCTCGACTTCTAGGTTCGACTTACGAGTAGGGAAGACGAGGTTCAGCTCGCGAGCAACATTGATGATGAAGAACTTGCGAAGGGGGACCGCCGCGAACAAGCCGAAGAAAGCGCAGACAACAGTGATGGTCAAGATGCGTGGGAAGTCCTCGCGGGGGCTGTCGGACATGAGGTTGAGCTGGTACATGGCAGGCAGAGCAGCAACGAAGAGGCCAGACATGCCACCGGCACCGGTGGCAGAAGCCTGGATGATGGAGTTCTCCTGGGGACCGAATCGACCACCCAAGATGGGCACGTTGGGAAGCGTCTTGGCGAGCAGCTGAACAATGGCATAACCGGAGGGTTGTTAGCGTCACGCGTCACCTGGCCGGTACGAAGTCGAGCGCAAGCTTACCCAAAGATGGCGCCGAACATGGTGGCAGTGAAGGAGAAACCGGTCTTGAGACCGAGGTAGACGTTGGAGGCGTTGACGAGGGAGCCGAGGATGATGCCGGTTATGACGGCACGGAAGGTGAGAGGGTTCGCCTCGGGCTCGATCCCCTTGACCTCCGGGAACGGGCTGAAGAGGTCTGTGATCTGGTCGGCCTCGCTGAACTCGCTCTTGAGATCGTCGATCTGCTCAGAGTGACGGATCTTCTCGGTGATGACGTTGGGGTCGTGGGCGGGATCCACGGCGGGAATCCGCGTCTCGGCCTGGATGGCCCCGGGCGCGGGGTTCGTGGCCACCATGTCGACGAAAGGCAGATGGGCGTTTGTGCTTGTCGAGTCGGGTTGAGTTTCGACGCGCCGGCTGACCAGATGCGCTGGTGATGCTGGCTGGCTCTGGGCTGGGAGAGACCTGGGCTTGATGTCCGAGAGAGAGGAGCGGGACGGAGGCGGATGAGAAGGTCGGCGGTGTCTTTTTAAGGACTCGTCGATGGAACGCCGGACACGTGCGGATGCTGCGACCAACCTCCATGATCATGGGTCCCGCGAGGCCATGGAACTTTTGCCCTCTCATGGGGTGGCGGCTGGGAATCCATGGCGGTCGTAGACGAGTACCAACGATCGTGAAGGCGATTACCAGATTCCGCAGGTGCTTTGGGCAACATGGACGAGTCTGGCATGGGAGGCCGAACCCGTCAGGCAAAAGGTTCTCGCCAAGGCCGTTATCGATCAGCAAAAGGGGACGAATGTCCCTCCCCAGTTGTCGAATAGCTTATTTGCTGGGTATCTATCTGTGAGCCGACTCGGTTCGAAAGAAACAGCTCATCGATTGGCAGCACAATAGCATGATGTGTCATGATTCCACGGGGCGGCCAGTCAGAAGGCGTGGAACAGAGTGTTTGCCATTCGGCCATCCCTGCGGCGCGAGAGCCGCAGATCAAAAGGACCTGGACCACCACACACCTCCGGATCGCACATCGGCTCGTGTATGAGGCCGGGCGGGCATGAGGTTCGCGGCCGGCTGAGTCCGTATTTCCAGACGAGCTTCCTTATCTGGAGAAGTCGATGGCGCGGTGGCCCCGGAGGAAGATTCCGCTTTTGCTGCAACATCCCGGCGACCACCCCCGACTCGGTCATCTTGTCCATGCTGCCAAGTGCTCCGCCAAGACGCCTATATATGCTGGTTCCCCCCCCCTCCAATTCACCGTTGGTGGTTTGCTTGCCACCGCGCGGCGCTGTCAAGCATTCTTGGGCGCACATCCAAGGCGGCGCCGTGCCCGTTTCCCCTGGCCTTCCAAGAGATTCAAAAGTTCGAGCAAAAGGTTCTTTGCGCAGACTAACCCGTACTGGGCATTACTCTCGGCCGGGATCTCTCGAAGCGGTTGGCGAGGCGAAGGCTTGTGCCATGCGGCGTGCCGCATGCTGAGCAACTCTCAAAGGCGTTCGTTGTTCCTTTTGGAATTCGGAAGAAGGCCGATTTGGGGGGGGGGGGGGAATGGTCCACATCAATACGACGCGCACCGATTGCGGACAGCAATGAGTAACAGTCGTTACTCAACACTCGACAGAGCGGATTCCAGCGGGCACTTTTGCGAGACGGCTGGCCTCAGAGACGTTGGAAGGCGGCGGTCAATACCTTGGCAGGCCGAAGTGCGCCCTGATTTCCCGAGTTCCTCCAAGACAGGTCTCGAACAGGTTCGGAACCGCGACGGGCGCTCGATTGCAATGCCTGCCGGGCACTATTACACGCGGGTGATTATCGGGTGACAGTTCCCACTTGTTGCCATCTTGTCGGAACCGGCGAGGAACCGCGCCTCGAGATAGCAGGTCTGGCTCCCTTTCGAATCTTGCTCCCATCTCGGAGATGCCACGACTGACCAATCTGTCACCGCGATGTTATCTACAAAGTGGCCATCCAGTTCCGTACTGTCGCGTGTTGGACAATGTCCCATGCCAAGACGGGCCCTCGCTCAAGTTCAGTCAAGGATCTGCTGAGCAGGTTCCTTTTTCCATATCCCTTGGCGGGTGGGATCATGGCAAAAGTGCACCACCCCCCCCCCTCCAGAGGCAGCCGATAGGCACAGATGAGCGCGTGACAGGCAGGCAGACTCAGACTTCCATACCTGTAAGGGCAAGTGTTTTCTTGCCCTTCCCATTGGCTTGTTGTTGTTAGCAAGCAGCAGCCCGTCTAAGAACGCCTGCATCGAGGTCTGCAAAAGTGCCTCTGGCTTGGCGGCATGCCAACGCCTGGGTGCATAGAGGTTGAAGAAGCAGGGTGTCACGATATGCCTCGGCTTCTCGTCGCTTTGGCGAGGCAGAGCGACTGAGCATCAGCGTAGCAGCCGGATCTCTCTGCATCCTCCGAGAAGCGAGTTGGAGTTGCCTGCATCTTTGGCAAGGTCCTGCAGGGTGGCACAGGTAAATCGCGTGTGATTAAGCGAACAATCGCTGCAGGTGTATCGACTCATCGCATCCGTTGGGTCGAGAGTTAGCCGGGGCCAGCCGTTGAAAAGCGATGAGCCGTGGTTTCGCCATGCTTTCTCAGAGATCACGTCCCTGAAATCATTCAAAGGCCAACTCATACCCAACTAATTACTCCCTACTTCCACGTAAGACTGTGAACCAGGCCCGTGTGGCAGGGTACTTCAAGATATTGACCATTGGTGAATGTGGCAATGTCTGCATGGGATAGATAGATGAAACTTGCACGTTGCAATGCCTCGCCAGGCTCAAGTTGTCGTGAGAGGGAAATCTGAAATTCATCGAGACTAGGAATGGATGACTGATACCTTCGATCGAGCAAGCAGTTGACACAATTTCGGCTTGCAGCGAACCATGCAGCGTTACCGGTCTCTCTGGTGACACGGCGAAATCCTGCTGGAGATTGAACCCTACCAGCGTGCTCGGAGAAACAGCCGTCGATTCATGTCAGGTCAGGCGATAGATTTGATGACATCAACCGAAACAAACAAAAGATGTTTTCGTCCAGGACTCGACCGCTTTCCCCCTCCCCCTTGAACGCCAGGTCCTGACACCTAACGTAGTCGGGCCGAGGCGATGTGACGACAAACATGATGCTGGAAATTGGCGACGGTGCTTATCTTCAGTCCGTGTCACCGTCGAGTGTAGCCTCAGACAACTTGAGGATGGAACGGCAGTCTTTCCGATTTGCCTGCGGTGGCTTCACCAAACCGCGATGTCCTGAAGGCCCCCCCCCCCCCCCCCCCGCCTACGTGGTTCGTGCTAGGGGATTCGTCATGCTCGATCGACTTCTTCGCGGCGAATTGCATGTAATATATGCTCGAGTTGCAGCCGATGCTGTCCCTGCTCCCCGTTTCTCCGGACTGCCTCAGCTTCACATCACGGAGCCAACGATCGCAGTTCGCATGCAGGTGTGTCGTTCTCCATCGTAAAGTGACGCCGTGCATCGCAGTAATTGTCGGTGAATTTCATTCCAGAGACCAACGTGACCCGGACGAAACTTGATAACGATTGCTAAACAAGTGGGTGTCGTTAGACTCGGCCTTGTCGGACAGCATGGGATTCAGGATTTTTCAGGTGGGAGATCAAGAGCAGTTTGGTAAAGAAAAGCAGAAATCTCAAGTTTTATCCACAAAGTATCAATGAATAAAAAAGCACCTCACGTGATCATTTATACGAGAATCAACTTTGACGCCCTAGCATGGATCAGGATTCTCCCATTCTGGGGAGAAGCGGAAGCCATCGGGAACGATCCCCAGGCTCGGGACGTCCATCAAGCAGACGACCCGTCCGGCTTCGGCTATGTTCGAAGCCACGGCCCGTCGGCATTGCAGTTTTCGATTTTGAGATGCTCATACCTGCAGAAGAGCGCGTCTCGGTCAAGGGGCATGTCCTGCGAGTGATCGTCAAAGTCTGGATGCCAGCACACAGCCTGAATCGCCGGCGTCATTCAGCTGCGCTGGCAGTTTTGAGATCACCTGGCCGCGGTTTGCTTTGCTCGAGGTAACAATTTCTGTTCTGTGGATAGCATCAGGAGATTTTGTGGTAGTGAGCTGCGACCGTCTCGAATTATAGCCGAATGTTCAATGTCACGTTGAACAAGAGGTGATACTGCCTCCCGGATCTGTCTGCGATTTCCCGATTGGGTTTTCGCCGTTAGAATTGGCGATGGCAACGAGACTGAGGCTCGGTCTTTGGGCTGCTGGCTGAAAATCTCTGTGGCGTGCCTGTCCTGTGCCACGGTAGATTGATGCTCTGATTCTACGTGATCAAGCACGCCGCTGGATCGCGGCGTTCAACGTGATATCAGCAACTTGATATCACGTCAGGATTCCAAAAAGCCATATATATATATATATGTTCCATTTCACGAACCTTCCCAGATGTCTCATCCATCGCAATACAACAGATTCTCTTTCACCAGATACATTCCTACTACCTGATTGAACGAAATCCCCTTCTTACAATTTCTTCTCCGTTCGTTTTCAAGAAAGCAGACTTGCAAGCTCCTTTTACAACCATTTCGTTCGAGCCGAGTCCTGCCATGCATCTCCGTCTCAACCTAGTGTTCCTAGTCACCACCATCTGCTTCAGCATCGGGAGGGCCTTGCCCGCGGACTCGGACGAGATATGGGTTCCACGAGTTGGCCCTCTTCTACCCGACGAACCCACCGAGCCTGCCGACCCAGACGACATCTGGGTACCGCGAATTGGCGGCGGCCCCATCGAGGACGACGACGAAGTCGCTGATGCATCACGTGTCGTGGCCAGAGACCTCTCGCCACGGAACGAAGAGGACGCGTCATCGGAAACCCCGACCTCGACTCCTGCCGATGACGACGACGCGTACAAGATCACCTGCAACACTGATTATTGGACCTACTACTACAACTGGACCCCGTACGTTCTCCCCGGGCCACAATTTACGAACAGCGATAACACGTGCGTGACAGGTTGATCGACTACGTATGCAACTGGACGGCAGACAGCCTCGAGAAGAGTTGGAACGGGGACTGGCTTCCCGGCGAGATCTGGACTGGGGAAGCCAAGAAGGTCGCGTTGCAATGGAACCTGACGGGAACCAACTGCCAACAGACCTGCAGGCAGGCATGGACCAAGCTGTACACTGACAGTTCTTGTAGGTTGATTCCCCCTCCCCCCTACCATTGGTAGAATGGCGAATTCTGACAGATACGCACAGGCAGAGCGGAGGATTTCTGGTTGCGCGAGGAGGGTCGGATCGAACTCGAGGGCTGCGGCGTGGGATCCTACAACATCTACCCGGACCTCGACTATCCGAGGCTGGACCACAACACGGGACTCTGTTGGGAAACGCCGACGCCGTCGACGTACGTGCCCGACGCCGCCGTGACGCGCAGGTTCTGCGAGGCGGCCGTCCATCACATCCTGGAGGCCGGGGAGCCGTTCACGTACGGGGGCGAGAGGGAGGGCTTCTACTGGACGGATTACAACCGCCGCGTCACGGCTGCCGGCAACCACAGCGAGCTGTACGACCAGGGCTTCGTCCACTTCTGGATCAGAGGCACGCGTTTCAAGAACGTCTGCGGTCCCGGACAGGCGACGGGTGAGGAGGTCAAGAAGATCAACGTCGACCAGTGCGTCAAGCACATCACCGAGGCCGAGAGCCAGCCCTGTGAGTTGAGTCTTGACGCCCGGAAGCGCGAGAAACCCGCGGAGAGCTGACAGGACCGACTTAACTTAGGCGGACAACCGACTGGGGTGACATTTGGAGCCAGGCTGTGGGCGGATTGCTTTGAATGGGGTACCAAGGCGTCGGGATATTGGGGGATCAAGAACTGAAATGGTCAGATGTGTGGGTTCGCGAGGACTATGATGGAATTCCTGAGACCAGATTGTTTGTGAAATTTCCGGGTTCTCTTTCGTTTTTCTTGTCGTATTCTTTTGGTATGGGGTATTAATTGCTTGTGTCTGGAGCCTCCTCCATGGGCGAAACACGGACTTGCATGCCGACACTCCTTGATGCAGTCAGTGATCGCATCGGCTTTGCACTGTTGATAAGGCTCTCTTGTAGGATTAACTTCTCGGATGCACTTGTCATTCATACCACGGGTTATGACTTCAAACGTAAGGCTGTCGACTTGGCGTTCCTGTTGCGAGTCAGGGAGAACACACACTCATCCCACGCTTCGATCTAGTAGTTGTCGTAGCCCGAACGAGTTTCAAGCTTACGATAGAAGAACGCCCATGTCCTCTTAACTGTACGAGCACATATGGCAAAGTCAAAAGTGGATGAAACAAAGTCTTTTCACGTGTCTTTGAATGGTCATTAACGTCATTATACTATACAATGTCCCCTTTCCCTTTTTCCGTTTTACTTTTCTTCCGCCACGTTACTCCTGGGCAATCTTCAAGACGGCCTTGCCGAAGTTCTGACCGGTGAGCATGCCGACGAATCCCTCCGCAGCCTGGTCGATGCTGTCCGTGAGGTGAATCTTGACCTTCAGGTCGCCCTTGGCAATCATGGGCTGCACCTTCTCCTGGAAGGGCTGGTACTTCTGGGGGGAGAGGTCGACCAGGAAGCCCTGGAAAGACAGCTGCTTGAAAACCATGTGGGCCAGTCCGCGGACGCCCTTCTGCTGCTCGATGGGGGTGTTGTAGTCGGAGATCATGCCGCAGCCGATGATGCGGCCCTTGGGGTTGAGGGACTCGAGGGCGGCCTCGAGGTGGTCGCCGCCGACGTTCTCAAAGTACATGTCGATGCCCTGGGGCGCGAGGCGCTTGAGGGCGTCGCGGGGGGCCTCCTTCTTGTAGTTGAAGCCGGCGTCGAAGCCGAGCTCCTTGGTGATGAAGTCGAGCTTCTCGTCGGAGCCGACGGAGCCGACGACCTTGACGCCCTCGGCCTTGGCCAGCTGGCCGACGATCTGGCCGACGGCGCCGGCGGCGGAGGAGACGAAGATGGTCTCGCCCTCGCGCGGCTTGCCGATCTCGTAGAAGCCCTCGTAGGCGGTCATGCCGGGCATGCCGAGGGCGCCGACGAAGAGGGGCAGGTCGACGTTGTGGGTGTTGGGGACCTTGAAGAAGCCCTGGAGGGGGCCCTGGAGGGCCTTGGCGGGGATGGCGGCGTACTGGGCGTTGGGGCCCATGAAGGAGGTGACGAGGTCGCCGGCGGCGAACTGCGGCGTGTCGGAGCGCTCGACCCTGGCGACGACGGAGGAGACGATGGTGGCGCCGAGCTCGAAGGGCGGGATGTAGGACTTGCCGGCCTCGGCGGGGCGCATGCGGCCGCGCATGTAGGGGTCGAAGGAGGAGTAGAGGACCTTGATGAGGATGCCGCCGTCGAGGGGCGCGTCGAGGTCGATGGGGCGGTCCTCGATGACGAGGTCCTGTCCGGGGACAGGGAGGCCCTTGGGGACCTGCTTGAAGACGAAAGACTTGTTGGAGACGGGAGCCATGATTGTGTGTGTTTGTGTGTGTGTGTGTGTGTGTGTGTGTGTATCAAAGGCTGGGTATCGCGAGGTTTATGAACTGTGTAGACGACGAGAGAGAAGTGGGATGAGATAGAACTGGTGTTTCAGGAGCAAAGCTAATTGATGGAATGGGACGGCTGTCGTCTTAAATGCAACACGATAGTTGTGGCAGATGAAGAAGACGACCCTGTCTGTCTCCATCGGGCCCGCGCCGGGTCCGAACGAGCCTCGAGGTGGTGGTCCCTTGAGCCTGCTGCCCCTCATGGGATTCTCAGCGAAGACGTTCGAAACCATAACGTCATGATGGAGGATTTCGTAAAGGGCACGATGAAGAATCCACTCTGACGGGTTGCCTTGTCAGCGGTGCCAGTGCAGGGCAGTTCGTGAGGTGGTTCCCCGATCCAGAATAGTCTGAGATATTGTCACCAACGGTGGAATCAGTCCGGCACGGTACTTGGTGACTTGTTCGGCATTGAGACTGATGAGCAAGTCAGCACCTCAGTGTGTGCAAACCGTTTGTTCTCTTCCAGTCTTCTTGAATTTGCCCCTCATTTCCGTCGTCGCTGACATCAAGATGCCGCGGCTCATGGCGGGGCTAACCCGCCAAAGGATCCCTCGATCGACCAGGGCCATGCTTCTTGTTCTTCTCCCTTGTCGTCAGGGTTCATGCGTAGCCCATCGGCGTTAGGCCTCTCTGGCTGCCACGTTGTTCAGTCTTGTTCTGCCAGCCTGCTGCTCATCAGGAACCCCCCCCCCTCCGCGAGTCAGATCTCCGTCCGTTATTGCCGACCAGTCTCGACTCGCTGTTTGCCAGACTGCCACAGAAATCTCTGCAACGATGACAAAGCAAAACTCAAAACACCTGCCGGAGCTGGCTGTCCCATTTCGGTGGAGAGGCCCTCTCCTCCCACCCCGACCGTGATCCCGTTTGCCAGGTCCGCGGCCGAGGCCTGGGACATTCTGGGCCAGGCGGTCGGCGACGGAGCCGAGGTTGAGTTGAGGGTATTGTTCGTGTCGGACGAATGATTGCTCCAGAGGGTTTGTTATTGCTTTCTTGATTTCAAAGCCAAATTTCCGCCCTCCACGTCGGCAATTCCGCTACCCACCTGGTCGATCATCCCTCCCACATCCACTGATTCTTCTCGAATGTCTTCGCACCCCCGGCCGCTCGTTTCTTCAACGGTACCAAGGCCGAGTGACACGCTAGTAGTGTAATGTTGCTTGCTGCCGAGGGAGGACTCCCAAACAGCATCTGCTAATCAGAGACAAAGATGTTCTGTCGCGAGCATCGTCGCGTGTCCCTTGACAAACTCTTTGCCCGGGATCTTGGTTTCGCGCGCGGTTTCCGCCGACATCGTCACCAGCTGCACCTTGTTGGGCGACGAGCCGGAGGACACCCAGAACTCTTCGTAGCCCGTCGGTTCGAAGCCCATATCGTCGAAGCATCGTCTTCCTTCTGGCGTCGCGGTGAGTGCTGTCGCAATCGTGGTATCAGATCACCGTCGATTTTCCGCGCGGCGCGAAATCACGCCTGAACTCGAACTATGAGAGAAACGCCTCGTGCCGAAAAAACTCACCCGAGTAGCCGACGATCCTCCATCCTCTCCTCTTCGCAGCCTCGCCAACGGCCTTCAGCGACATGTTGGCGATTTTCGGCACCCTTCCTTGAGCCTCGGCCGCCTCGTACCTCTCGACGTGAAAGACGTGAAGCCCGACCTCGACATCTCGATCGCCCGCCCCGGGAAACATGGTCGCGGGGTCGACGTCCGTCTCCTTCACCTCACCGACGAGCAAGTCGCGCCAGGACGACGCCAGGATCGGGAGCGCGATGACCGCGCCGACGAGGCGAGGCGACGGCGACGGCGAACGTCCGGCGGCGGTGAACCACAGGGACAAAGCGAATTCGGGCGCTGCCTCCGTCCAACCTCGGAGGCGCTCCCGGGTCAGGGGCGCGGGATACATGTCCTGGTCTGAAGCGAAGATACCCTCCAGCAGTTCGCGCGAGATGCGGTCCGTCGTCACCGGTGGCGCATATTGAGGCTCGTTTTCCACTTCGGGTCGCATCATGGCGTCAAGTTTCGGTGGATTGTCGATGTTGAATGCGCCGCGATCGTTCTAAGATGCCGTCGAAAAGATGAGGTTGGGAGAAGCTATCGCGCCCTACAATGCGCCTTGGAACGTGTCACGGCCCCTAGATCAGCTGGCATTCGCTGAAGAAGCTTTGCCCACGGCGTGTACCCCACTGGTTGGCAGTGGTACCCCTCCTGCTGCAAGCACAATTCAAAACCCACTGAATGATTGCCGTTGCTTTTGTTGTTATTTAACGCCCTTATCCACCTCCAGAGGCATAAGGCGTCTACGCCGGCAGGCTGCTAAAGATATGCATCTATGTATAATAATAAAGAGCAAGTATATAATCCAATAAACAAAGTTTAGATAGTTGAATATAGGCTAAAAGGCCTTATAATGTCCCCTACATTTAGTGTGAAAAAGTGAAATATAAAAATAGAATATGTGTAGAGAGGTGTAGAAGTGAATGGTAATGAAAGTTGATATCCCGTACAAGAGCAGGTATCACTTAAGAGACGTGAGATGTGAAAGAGTTAATATAGGTACAGGCGCCAGCCCTTGCGAGGGGGTCTGATATCGGTTTAGTGGCCGAGAACTTGGGTAGCTCACCTGGCAAAGACCAGGACTTGGTAGATTAAGACGATAAGATTTGGCTAATGACCTCACATGGTAGGGTTGATTTCCCTATTATATGGGCAGGTAATCCACTGAATGAGACTTAATGAGATGAGACGAGTGTGAGATTGAAGTGAATTTCATTCACAGCTAGTCGCAATGAGAGATGATGAGGCGCTGTGAGACCAAGCAATCGACTGGGACTGGCCTGAGCAATGATTGGCGAGCACACTTGAGTATTGATGAGCGCAATGTCCGATGGACCAGCTCATCTCATCCATTTTCATTCAACGATGCTCATTATCGTTACAGGTATTGATGCAAAGTTCAGAAGTAACGTCGAGCCCCTTCCAAACCTCTTCACAACGTGAGCAGTATGCTCATCCCCATTCCCAAGACTCTGTACACGAACGAGTCGTCGCCGGGCTTGTCGCTTTCACACACATCAGCGAGACGGCCCCTCGCCATCATCATAGACACCCGCCAGGGCTTTCCCTTTGCCTTTAATATCTGGCAACACTCTCGCACGAGGGGCATCCACTGGAAAATCAACCCTTGCGCAGGTCGACTAATTCCCGCTGAATGAAGATTTCGTCGCCAATGTCTCCGAGCCTCGGGTGAGCCCTCGGATTTCTCCTGTCTGAGGATCCATGATACAGCTGAAGTGCGTCATGCAGTTGGATGTAGGATCTGTCCGGATCCACTTCAGGAGCTTTCTCTCGCTGATGCCGGGTACGTTGAGTTGGTCGTCGAATTGACGCTCAGATGAATCCAAGCAAGTGCCGTTTTGGTTGACCAGCTGTCTCTCTGCAGAGTTCTCCTTGGACTGATTCAACATATGCTCATCCCACCTACTCTGAAGAGCCTTTAGCCGGCCGTCAGACTCTGCGAGCCACTCATCACCGCCAAGGATTTCGCGGGTGGGTTTGGAGGCATGGACTTTGTCCTTGTCAGTACCACAACAGGATCCGTGAATCGCGTCATGGTTCGTTTGGATCATGAAGTACGAGCTCGTTTTGACCTTTCCGTCTGAAACGTCTTTCAGGACAATGGCGACTTCGTTACCGTCGCACAATGTGACGTAGCAGGGCGATGTCGTTCTTGATGCCAGTTGTTGTGCTTTTGCGACGAGGCGAGAAAGTGGTTTGGGCTTCTCGGTGGCTATATCATTTTCCGCTGCTGGCCCATCTTCCTCTTCGTCGCTAAAAAGAACGCCGCGTAGGACGGACGAGACGGATTCTCGGAAACCAAGCAACACCAGCAACTGGTGCCTCCAAAGGGCCATATCCCCGCAATCGTGATAGGGACGATGATTTAGGGACAGCGAGAGATTTTGTCTGGTGATGAATGTAAGCGGTGGCTGTCCTGGATCTCGGATCTCGACCACGGCAACTTACCGAACACCGGTGAGTACTCCAACGAAGCCAGCGTACGTGACGGACCTCGCAATCACCCGCTCCGCCTCCTTGCTCTGACTGTTGACGAATTCGAGTTCCACCAGGAGGCTTCTGAGGGAGTCCATGCCCCATTCCAACGTCCGAAAGTGCATCAATCGGTCGGAAGGAACACCGCTCCCTCTCGGGGCAGGTTTGGGTCGAACCAGGATTGCGCCTGAGGTGCAGCCAAGGAGGATGTCCAAGAAGACGTTCAGCGCTATCGCCAGGAACAAATCTACGCCCGCTACACGAGCAATCGACTTGATCTCCTCGGTTTGCTCCTTGTCGTAGACCTTGCGAAGGAAAAGGCGAGAGGCCAGCTTGAGCAACTTGTGCAACGGCTTTGGAACGGGCAGGCAATCGAGGACGTCGTCGAACAGCGGGACGACCGCCCTGATCTTGTTGGAGAAGTCGGTCGCCAGCTTGACATAGCGCTCTTCTGGGGGGAGGCCAACATCGATTCGGTACGTTGGGATGACATCGTCGGGGCTGGGAATATGGTCAACCGGCGTTGACGTGGTCGTTGTCGATGGCGTGGTCATCGTCGATTGGAAACGTTACTCCGAGCCGGGCGACCGCGTCAGAACGACCAGTGAGGCGAATATGAATTGTCGCGATACACGGCGAATGGCGTTGTGTTATCGCCAATTCAACGAGAGCCACCGATCGCTAATGGACAAGCAATGGCTGTTAGCAATGGCCTGGATATCTGCAGCTACTGCAGCAATATGGGCTGAGTGAGGAACTGGAATAGCGACAAAGCTATAAGTAGCGGTGAAGACGGGGCGACGAATAACAATGATGTCAAGAAGAGAGGAGAAAAAGGTTCACAGTTGGAAGTTGGAGTTACGCGGAGATCCCGACGAAGTAAGTCAGCAGGAGAGGTTGGAGCTGTCGCCGGTGTAAGTGTAAGGAGGTGCCGGATGTGGGAAAAGGGGGCAGCGGCGAACGAAGCTCCCCAACACAGCCTGTTCTTTCCAAAGCCCAGATGTCGTATGCTCTGGTGCCGTCAGTCGATCAAGAAATCAAAATGTTGTTGAAATTCAAAGGAGCCGCAGCAACTTCCAGGTTGCTGGCTTTGGCATCTGACCAAGGCTTGCCTGCGTCTTTACGCAGCCGTCAGAAGCCGTATGAGAAGTTGGAGGTACTATTTGGGGGTAAATATCTTGCTAATTCCCAAGGTCGTAACATCACTTTCCAACGAAGGCATGCTTCTTGCAGTACCAGGAACCAGAATAGATATCAAGCTTGATACGATCGTCCGATGTCGATTCAATCATGCGTGGTGAATACACGAGGGATCCAGCAATGCGTGGTCATCACCGAACCCACGTCACATTTCGGTGCGTCATGTATGTACTCCTTTATGATTAAGATCTATGTACCAGCAACAACGCTGTTTGTGATCCAACTATGCACCAGAATCGAACCCCTTACACCCTTCCGCTGACAATATCTACGTCAGCGCCGGGAAACCGCAGCCAGTCTATGATCCATCGCTCAGCGCCGGTGCATCTCCTTCTTCCGCGTGCTCAATCCTCCTTCGACCGCTCTCTCTCAATCACAACCCTCATCGGGTCCTTGGGGTGCAGGGTAAAGTTCGGGTTCGCCAGCTCGATGGCGCCGTCGTAACCGGGCCGCGGCGAAAAGCAGAAGCTGCGGACCATCCCGACGATGACCGTCTTGATGTTCAGCAGCGCCATGTTCTTCGCGATGCACCCGGACGGGCCCTGGAGGAACGCCTCCATCGCGTACGAGTCCCTGGCGCCTCGGCCGTCGCTCCAGCGCTCCGGGTCGAACACGTCGGCGTCGCGTCCCCAGAAGACCGGGTTGAAGTGCGCCGCCGCCGGGCAGAGCGTGATCTGGGTGCCTTTCGGGACGAACACGCCGCAGACCGTGACGTCTTCTGTGGCCTCGCGCGGGAGGAAGATGGCTTGTTGGGACGCACGCCGGCTTGTCAGCAACGAGTGCGGAGAGGAGGGAGGGACGCATCGGGTTTCGTACCGGGTGAGTAGTATCGCAGCGTCTCGCGGAGGAAGTTGTTCACGTAGGTCAGGTGCTCGACCTCCTCGTAGCTGGGCTCCCAATCGCGCGGCTTGCCGGCGCAGAGCTCGCCCACCTCTTGCTTGAGGCGGTCTTGTACGTCGGGCATCGTGGCCAGGACGTGCGAGATCCACATGAGGGTCGAGCCTGTGGTTTCGTGGCCTGTCAAAGGTAGTCAGCAACAGCGTCCTCCAATGCTGCTCTCCGCGGTTATCCCTTTACCTCCAGCGATGAAGTTGAGCATGTACTCCAAAAGTTCCGAATCAGCCCACTGCCTCTCTCCATCCTCAAACTGGCAATCCTCCAAGATGAAGGTGAGAATATCCCTCCTCTCGGGCTTTTTCTCGCAAACACCCATCTTCTCGGCCCTCATCTCCATGGTGCGATTTTCGACGCAGTTCAGAAGCATAGTCCGAATAAGACCCACGTCGTTCAGCCACGTCTTGTTGCTCTTCAGCGGCAGCCATGAACGGAGCGGGACGTGGCCGTCGATGAACGTAATCACGTGTCCCAGCGCGGGCTGGCGGATGATGCGTTCATACACGTCGGCGAAGTGGGCTTCTCGGAGGGAAAGACTCTCGAGATCGCAGCCGATGGAGCCGATGACGAAGACGTCCAGGGTCGCTCTTCTGATGAACCGTTCCACTATGGCATGTCAGTTTTGCAACAGAACAACAGAGGTTCGGGCTGGTGAGTACCATCGACGAGCTTGCCATCTTCGCCACCCAGCTCGTGGCTGATTGCCTCGCAGAGTTGACGGGCCTTTAGCTGAAACACAGGGAGCATTCTGCGGGTGTTCGCGTTCGAGAAGGCCTCTGGAGCCGACTTGAGCAAATCGAAATACCAGGGACTCGCCAAGGGACAGATACTCACTGTTCAGCTGCGCACGCTGTCTCCTCCGATCGTCACCCTCCGAAAACATCAGTCCGTGTCCGGTGATGGGCGAGAACATGCGGGCGGCGAGGCGCGACTTGCGGAAAGAATAGGCCTTGGCCTGCTGGACCTCTTTGAGGGCCGCGAGGCTGTTGACCAAGAGCGTCTCCGAGTTGCCGAACGAAAGGTAGCGCACGAAGGGGGCGTCCGGCCACTTGCGCGTCCACGAGATGAAGACGTCGGCGGGGCCCGGCGTCGTGATCTGGTTCAACATCTGGCCGATGAAGAAGTGGCCTCCCTAAGCGAATGGAAATGTCAGCGGCTTTCTCACCAGCTGTGTTTGGGATTCACCGGGGGCGGGTCGGCCGAGTGACGAAGGGCACGCACCTTGGGCGTGGGAAGATGGCGCAATGGGGATATCCAATGAGGATAAATGAACGCCCAGTAGCCCAGAAAAATAAGGCATTGTACAGCGAAGGAGCCGAATAATATCAGTATCGTGATGATTGCGTCGGTGTGGCTGAATTTCCAACCGAAGGCCGCGATCAGGAGCGAGGCTCCCGCGCAACGCCGAACCGCCATGCTGCTCCAAGCGGGCACCGACAAAACGATGCAAATGAGCCACAGTAGTCGAGCAGAATTAAAATGAAGCAAGGGACAAGTGAACAGCGAAGTATTATGTACTACGGCGGAGGGCGGGCTCGCAGAAATGGGAGGTCGCAGAGAAGTATGATGAGCTGAGGTGAGGTGGGTGAGGTGGGTGAGGTGTTTGTTAATAGTGAGAAAAAGCCGAAAATTCTTTTCTTTCACCCTTTCAGACGAAGAAGAACCGACAGAAACAGACAACTCTTTAAAGGAAATTTCACCAGGCCCCCCCGTCTCAAGCTGATAAGCCTCTAGTGTCGATGCTCACTCTCACTCCCCTCCTACCCCGTTCTGTCAGCCATCCGCCCCCTTCGACGGGAATGGCGACATAGCGGCCTGTCCATGGATTGGAGTATGCAACATCTCCTCCGAATCGTATTATCGAGTCGTATGCCAAGCATGTCCGAACCAACAGATCGTCGCAGGAAAGCAAACATGTCATCACAGACGAAGCGCCACCAACACCGTTCCCGGCCCGCAGAAGAAATCGGCACCAGCGTCAACACACCGCAGCTCGGCTGGCCATCTATTCTCGTCGTCTCACGAGCGTTATTTCCACGCCCGGTTTCACCGCGAAGGACTTCAAAGAGGTCGCATAACAACCGGATTTGGCTTTGGGGACCACGAAGTGCCGAATACCCCTGGCGGCGGCGTGACACCCACGAGGGGCGCGTTCGCCATCGTCGGACAGAGACGTGAGGCTAATCCTTGTTCTGCTTCCATCATCCCAGCTTGCGAGCTTTGTCACGGGCCAGACGAGACGGTGGCCACCTAGGTACAGCCTCTACACCAGAAAGCCTCAATCCATCGAGGTCGGTTTCTGAGGTGACCCGGCCCATGTCCATTTTCTTCCCCCCCTTGGGTGGCTGCAGCATCGCGAGCCAGTATAATCAAGAAAAGGAGCTCACTCCAACTCGCCGAGTCTGAACCGACAAAGCGGATGATACCGCGACGTCGCACGGGTCCCAGTCGTCTGGAACAATGGCCCCCCAAAGCCTCGAATAAGACACGGGAGATTACGTCTAGCACATCCCTTCTTATATACACAGCGGGGCTGATAGGTCCGGACAACTCGGTTGTTCGGTGGAAGAGGCACGCTATTGATGCCGACGTAACGAGTCGGGATCACCTTGCGATGAGAGCACATCGAAGGCCCATTGCAGGGACGGGTACACGCCTCATCGCCTTGCGTCTGCGCATGCGGGCTCGCAAGATATCTGTCGTCTCCGCTCCTGCCTGGAGACTATGTCCCAGGCCCTGTCATTTCACCCCCTCATACAAGCTTAATGGTGGACGTATTCCCCCTTGTACCACCTCACCACCATCGTGCGCCGCAGCTTGGCCAACCGCTGGGCGCTTGCGGCTCTCTTGATCACAGGTCACCCGAGCACCAATGTCTCTGATCCGGCGGGCGGGGGGTAAAGCTGCGATCGATCGCACAGAGATCTTCATCCCAGGACCACGGAGCGACGTCGATTCCCGAGAATCGCCTACGGATATTAAGTGGCTGAAACCTTTTGGGAGTAGCTGTGTAGAGTCCCGAAAGTTCCTTGCGGGTGCCAGAGAGGGGTCAGGAGGCTCATCTGTTGATTGACGCCATTTTGGATGAAGACCTGAAGGCGAGACGCTTTGCTTTGCTATTAGAGAGTTGGTGATGGCGAATTGGACGAAAACCGCCCTACTTCCGAAGTTAGAGATGAGACCTACCTTTCATCACCATGATCCACAAGAGAGCTTTCTTCTTTCTGCAGGCTGTCGGAGATCACGGTTCGTCATGACTTACATTGCAGTTACACCAGCAAGGGGATATCGACATACGAATCTCAAATCATATGTAATTGTAGCCAGGCGCCCATACCCCTCATGAGCCTTAGTAGGAAATCATCAGGAAGCCTGCAGGAGAGCTAGCAATGATTACTAATGTCGCCGCCTTTCGTCTAAAGTCATTCGTGACACAGCACACGCCCGGCACGATCTAAAACACCCAGGTCCCTGGATGATCGACTGTGGTTGACAGCCACGATGTGGAGGAAATGTCCACAGTGCCACTCGAGTTTCTATTTTTTGACGATATCTCATGTTTGGTTCGACGCTTGTTAAACTTGAAAAATAGACTATTGGCAATCATCGCTGTCTTGCATCTGGATGTCTACTAAGCCTTGACGTCTGTCGTGCGAACTAGTGCAGTTGTTTTGGGGGGTGGACGAAATTTTCATCACGGGCTTAAGCACGTCAGGGACTCCGCCCCAAAGAATGATCTGAATTGAGGTGTAGGCAAGCGTGACTTTTCGATTCGTCTTTCTGCAATGCGTACGAAACATTGTGTCCGGTAGTACCAAGACAGCACTTTGTGGTTGTTTACTCGCACGCTTCATCCGTCGTCTAGTAGTAACTTGTTCCACTATCAAAACCTCGCCACTAAGGAGACATCGATTATGCTGTCAGGGAAAAGACGGCTGACACTGGGGAAAGAAGATAAGATGTCTGCTTAAGGCTTAAGTTCACAACTTAACATGCCTTCTGAAACTTAGATGTTTGGTTGTGGCGGCTTTATTAGTTGATCCCACAGCAACGTATCTAATAAGTACCGAAAGTCCTACTAACTAGGCTAGGATAAATTAGGTTGAGATATTATTACTTTATTATTAAGTAATATATAGTATAGAAGGATTTATAGAAGCTTAGTTTATTAAAAAGAGAGATTCTAAGTATAAGTACTTAAGAAGGTAGCTAAGAAGTTAGCCTAAAATAAAGTTATATAATAAAATATATATACCTTATAAAGTAGGGAATATAAGTAAAGTTAATACTATATATACTTTTAATTATAATAGTAAGTTTTATATAAATAAAGATAGTTTTAGTTTTATTTAAAGAATACTATAGAAAATAAATAAGTAAATATATATATAAATTTATAAATAAGTAGGCATTAGGCTACCTTATTGCCGGTGTAAGGCTAAGGCATAGAGACTATAGTCAAGACTATATATATCCGCCAAGAATCTTTAGTCGGGTTTGGGTCAGGCGTCAATGGCGGGGTTATTTGTTCGTTTCAATCACGAACGATCAATACCGAGCCTCATCCACGGGTGTTGTGCCAGTACTTGAGGTAAGACATGGCATGACTTTCAGAACAACAAGCTATATCGTCCAGCAGCCGTGACCCGACGCCTGAGGCGAACGAGACGACAGCTGACGCGTGACTGGGAGCCAACTTGAAGCTCTCCAATTGTCGATGGAATGAAAAAGAATTCAGCTGAAAACCTCATCGCTCCCAAAACTCGTTAGGAGGTGCGAGAAAGAAGTAGGCATACTCCGAAGATAAACAAAACCAAACACTGATTTACGTTCCGACCAAAAAGCTGTTTGAATGGAAGTTCTTAGGCGACTTAGACAAGCATGAGCCAGGTCTAGGTCCAGGCACAGTGGCTTTACTCGTCGACATGCATATCGAATTGGCGGAGCAGAAGGCGGTTTAAATTTATGATTCCAACGACGATCAAGTGGACATGGTGGGCAGCGACGATCACTCGGGGCACAGCGTAATGATATCATAGGAGGCTGGGTTGAAATACGTTTCCTATGGGCCATGTAAGATTGCTGAGGTCATGGATGAGTCCTAACCACGGTGGCTTTACATGATCCGTTTCTTGCTCTGCGTCAAGCGCATTGCGGCTTTGCCTGAAATCCTGAAGGTAATGAATGGGCGCATTCCCTTTTGTACAGGGATTGTCAAGACTCCCTCACCTTCGAACTCGCGACTCGACAGCAGATGGATGCCCTCCAATGCAGTCAGCCCATCATACACCTTGCCATTAGGTGCGAGACCGTCTAATGCCTGAATGGCGATGCCGTCTTGCCTTTGCAGTGGAGGATCCGAGAGGGTCTCTCCGTCATCACCCGTTTCGATGTCTCCTGAGGCGAAGCCCTCACCAGCGACCAGACCGTCGCCCAGGCCTGGTTCGACCTCGCTACTAGTCTCGGCAAGGAAGCTGAGAAATTCCTGGGAGCTGAGCTCATCTCTGTGCCCACTGGCCTCGGTGGCAACGCCTTCGCTATTGCTTCCGTCGTGATGTGTGAGGCTGTTGACTGGGATCATACCCGAGCCGTTATCCCTCCTGGCTCTCTTCGACGGCGAGCTGCCGCTGCCAGCTGGGCCGTCCACTACTGAATGTAGCTGATAACGCTTTTGACCAGACGTTGTCGAGTGTTCTGTTGCCTTGCTCTTTGCGAGCCAATCTGCAACTAAAGCCTGGGCCTTTCCCGCAAATCCAGAGGGTATCTTGGCTGTTCTATGCCATCTTGCTATTGCTTTGTCGAAACTCTCTCGGTTGGTGCTGAGGGGCGTTATGTTGCTTGCAAACAGACAAAGGTAATAGACTCCATCTCCAAAGGTTTTTCGTATGGTATAGAGGTGTCTTTTCGCTTGGTTATGCCGACTTGCCGTTGGTTGGGGAGCGTTTGGTTTGTGTGGCGGGTCCAAGAGTAGGATAGCCGTGTGTGCTAGTCTCCCATACATGTCCTTATCAGACAATACCCCAATCTGATATTGGTTGAGAAAGGTGTTAAAATGCGCTATATGTCTTGGTTCCATGGCGTTGATCTTGGAGGGAGGCGAGAGACGAGATGAATGAGAGGGGAGGACGGATGGATGAATAAATAAACAAACGAAGTGGGTGGCATAGCCCCTCTTGGCATAGATTTCTATTTGCTGGAAATATGAGAACCTGAGACACGCGTGCATCTAGCCATCGACAAAATCCAGATTTCAGAAATACACAACCTGCAAAGATGCCTGACTCACCCGGCTCACAACACTCACCCGAATCGCGCGACCTCGGCGGCGGGTGATTCTGCCGCAGCTGAACGACAGATGCTACAGTTTCTTACACAGTTTCGGGTACGAGACGATAGTATTGGTGTGTTCCCTGTCATCAGTTGATAGGACGCGATGCCTGTGTACACCTGGACCAGCAAGTGTTGGTGGTCTGGCACGAGTCCTTCGATTGAGGCATGCCGAATCAGGCCGAGGACGCCGGATACGTTGTCCCTCGCGTCTGCGCACTCAGAAGCGCGAGTTCGAGCCAAAAGCGGGAGCAGGTCCTCTCGTATTTGAGCCAGTCTGGACCGTAACCATTCTCTGCTATCCGACGCAATTGGCAATCTGCTCTGGATGACGTGGCAGACGACTTGCCGCAGATGACCATAATTGACCTGGCCAATGTGATTTCTTGGATGACCATAATCTGGAGGGATATCGTCGCCAACACGCTTTCTTTTCTTTCGATTGTCCTCTGGGGACCCTCGGGAGGTTTGGACGTTTGCAGCGTCCGTGATGAGTGATACTTGATGCCCTTCTCCTCAGCGTAGGATTTGTAGTCGACCAGGACACCACGGGCCGACAACACCGCCTCGAGTGTGCCAATGGTCGATAGTTGACACCTTCTTCTCGGCAGTCGTTGCAGCAGTCATTTCTCCTGGAGTTGGGTTGAAATCATTGTAGGCGAGACCGCTCGGCTGTGGTGCCAGTGCACTAGACTGTCCCGCTGACTCCTGTTCTGGGTGCTGAACTCCAACTCACCATCCCATCCGATACCCGCGCTGAGTTTGGCGGCTTGCAGTGTGTGGATTTTGTGGGTGAATTTCTCACGTCCCTGTGTATGAAGCTTTGAGAGAACGTCCAAAGACCGGCCGATTACTGTCAGAAATCTCACTCGAATCACGAGTGGTGCTCGTCGTGGTCCAAGGGATCAACTTAGTTTAGAGAAACGGAGACTCCATCCGTGACCTCGCTGCCTGCTGCTTTGATGACATCGGACGTGACGAGGTTCAAAGTCCCGTACATATCCTTTTTGCCGTCCTCGTCGAAGATACCCCAGGCGCAGCCCTTTGGCATTCCCTCAACTAGTGGCAGATCATCATAGTCAGGGGAGGTTAAAAACGGTAGAACCCGCGGCGAAGAACCTGATTAGGTGTGCAGTGACCGATAGCGAGAAAACAAGTAGTGAATGTAAGTAATGCCAACGCCAACGCCAACTTCTGGCAGATGTACGTGTTGTTTTGTGACAGGTTATCGATCGTCCACGGCGATATGCAGGCGGTGATTGCGCCGCGCAAGAGCGTCCGAGTCCGCGCGCGCATCTCTGAAGCGCGGCGTTCTGCTCAAGGGCCAGCAGTCTTGGCCTCGGTAATGTCGCATTAAATAATGCTTGGCCAAAATGATACTGGCCGAATCGTTTGTTCAGCGAGCTCCGTCGTGGGGATGGAAATCCATTTGGAAGTGGATGTTGAATCGCTGATTCAGCCCTTCTTGGGGGTCGAGTCTAAGGTGCCTTCAACTGGCTTCAGCTCGGTTTTATGGCACGCAAACTGCGATGGAATATGATGAGATTGCTCAAGTTTGCGAGTCAATAGCTATCCGGTGTCCTACAGCTGCGATGGAACCACAGAACCGTCCTTAACAGAATAGCATCTAGATCCCGGTACTTTCAGTTCGGATGCGGTGGCGACATCTAACACATAACCCGTTGAAGATGGTTTGACGCGGTCCATCCCGCCTGAGACCAGGAAGCGGGCGGCAGCAGTCCACGTTTCCCCGGCCTCGGGTTCGGTTTCGTAGCCGACAACCAGTCACCGTTTGTTCAGTTACGACGTAATGCGAAGTCGATAACAGAGCAGACCTGTTGGCTGCCGCTCAAACATCCAGGAAATGGCAAGGATCTCTGGTGCAAAAGTCGTCTAGGCGAGCAGACTCACCGAAGGGGCAAAAGCAACGTTCCCATCCCATCTCCAACCCCAACACCCGCGGCTAATTCGTCGCAGGACGGTTAAAAGAAAGGGTGCTGCATGCACTGAACCCTTGCGGAGAAATATGCCACAGGCCCCATGGGCACGTATCACAGGGCGACTTGACATTAAGACAATTTCTCCAAAACGGTCCCCACGTACCAAAACTGCACACGAGGATCGTCATGCCGTTAGTCTCTGCCACCAGATCATTTTCCCAAACAATGTGGCCTCCCCTCCTGCCAGCAGGCGAGCTGTCCACCGTAAGAATCAGATGCGACGAACGAATACGAATCTTGTGGAACTGTTGCTGCTTGCCCTGACCAAGCAAACAACGGCTCCTCGGGCTCATCGTCAACTCCGCACCCTCCCTATCCAAGACGCCTGGTACGACGTAGCAGCTGCGAGGATGTCGTCAGCTTGCGGCCCTCATTGAAGGGGGTCCCGCCGTAGGTAAACGGGACCCTGAGAGAGACCGGACGAAACGCGCCGAGGCATGAACTGTTGTTAATGGTGCTTTGCCTGGGGCGGCTTGCCGCTTGGACTCCCAACTTGAACTCATATGTGTAGATCCAATGCCCGCTTCCTCGCCGTAGTCTCTTTAAGACCCCACACTTTCTCGGGCCGGACTAGAAGTTCACAGACCGGTCCTCCATCACCATCATGTCCGCACCTCCTGTTCCCGCGGGCCAGACCCACATCGGGGCCGCCGCCTTCGACTTCATGGCCCTCGACAAGAAGTACAGCGAAGAAAAGGAAAAGCGCATGAGAGACGACGGAAACCACCAGTACGTCGAACTCGAGAATGAGGAACGGTTTCGCAAGCTGGCCGAGGACCCCTGGGTCGACCACGCAAGACTCAACTCCCACCCGCCGGCCCTGAAAGACGGCGACGAGGTCAGGGTCGTCATTCTGGGTGCCGGCTTCGGCGGTTTGTTGCACGCCATTCGTTTCATCCAGGCCGGCCTGGGCGCCGAAGACGTCCGCCTCGTCGACGTGGCCGGCGGATTCGGTGGCACGTGGTACTGGAACCGTTACCCGGGCCTCATGTGCGACGTTGAGAGCTACATGTACATGCCGCTTCTCGAGGAAACCGGATACATGCCCAAGCACAGGTATTCCTACGGCCGGGAGTTGCGAGAACACTCGGGGCGCATGGCCGAGATGTGGAACCTGGCTGACAAGGCTCTTTTCCGATCTCGGATCAAGAGCTACGAGTGGGACGACGAGGCGAAGAGGTGGCGTGTCGTCATCCAGGAAGGTCGAGGACCCGGCGAGGAGCCCATCACCATCGAGGTCCGATCGCAGTTTGTCGTTCTCGCAAACGGTGTGCTGAATCACCCCAAATTGGCGAAGAACCTTGAGGCCTTCGAGGGCGACATGTTCCACACGGCGCGGTGGAACTACGACGTCACTGGTGGCCGCGACAGTGCTCCCGAGGATCCCCAGCTCACCGGCCTCGAGGGCAAACGCGTCGGAATCATCGGCACCGGTGCGACGGCGGTGCAGGTAGTGCCCCATCTGGCGAAATGGGCCAAGGAGGTTTACGTCTTCCAACGTACGCCTTCGGCCGTCGACGAAAGGGGCCAGAGACCAACCGACCCGGAGGAGTTCAGGACGAAGATCGCGACGGGGAGAGGCTGGCAACGCCGTCGCACCGAAAACTTCAACGACTGGATTGCGGGCGGCGAGCCGGAGGAGAACCTCGTCCAAGACGGCTGGACAACGTTGAAGGCCTATAAGGCCATCATCGGCGGACCCCACGACGCGCCCATCGAGATAGAGGACATCCCCGGCCACGTCGCCAACCTGCTGGCCCTGGACGCACCCAGGTCGGAGCGTCTTCGCCAGCGAGTCGAGGCAGTTGTCAGGAATAAGAAGACCGCCGAAGGCCTGAAGGCCTGGTACCCCAGCTGGTGCAAGCGACCGACGTTCCACGATGATTACCTCCCGACTTTCAACCTTCCACATGTCCACTTGGTTGACACGGACGGCAAGGGCGTTGACCACGCAACCAAGAACTCACTGGTCGTTGGCGAAACTGACTACCTCCTGGACGTCATTGTCCTGAGCACGGGTTATCGCGCCCCCGGAGAGAATATGGCCGAGCCCTCCTTCCAGTCAAACATGACTATCAAGGGTCGCAGCGGACGTCTCATCTCGGACAAGTGGAAGTCTGAGGGACCCAGCACGCTTCACGGGGTGCTCGCCAGCGAGTACCCCAACCTCTTCCTCACAGGCCCCACGCAAATGGGCGTCTCGTCCAATTTTGCCTACGCCACAGACATTGCAGCTCAGCACTCTGCCTATATCCTCGGAGAGGCGATGAAGAGGGCGGGCGAGAGCACGGAGAGGCTGGTCATTGAAAGCACGCCGGAGGCTGAGCAGGCTTATGCTGGGCTCATCATGATGCGTGCTGCCTGGTTTGCTGGGGTGGGTGTGTGCACGCCGGGCTACATCACCAATGAGGGCGAGAAGACCAAGCCTGAGGATCGGATGCGGAAGATGAGGGGCGCGCTTTTCCCCACGGGTATGAATGCGTTCACGAAGTTCCTGGAGGACTGGCGTGCTGAAGGATCGATGAAGGGAGTCAACGTTACACCATAGCGGCACACGACCTTTGGAGATGGCTATTGTATTTATAGCATCAACAAGCGTATACTTCGTTGACAGGATGCGTAGAACGCTCGACATTTTGAAAGGTGATGGGTATGTGAATTGCATCGGCTTATTCATCACAGAGAAGAGTCACCAACATTTACCGATCAGAACATGGAGTATTGCTTCTCAGCATCCGTGAATAGGTGGCCTTAAAAGATCTGGTCCAGGATCTTCTCGCCCCCATCGAGACGATCGGCTTCCTTCCTAAGCGCATCCGCTCTGAATCTCCTGAAGGCATTCTCAATCCTTGCCATGCTCTCAGGGTCGCGTCTGATGCTCCTGGCCGCCGATACCGTCCCCGACACGAAACCAAGCTCGCCTCCCAAGAACAGACTCCCGAGTCCAAGTAGGGAATACGCGGCGACGTCTCCGAGTTGGGTCGGGGCCATCTTGTCCGTCACGTCAGGTATAGGTTCTGGTTCATCGTCAGCCACCACCACCTCTTGATGGTACGCAACCGTGATATACCTGTCCTGCCACTCGCAAACTGCACGTGGGTCGGCTTCTCGGTTGCCCGGAAAGCCGCAAAGACGTCGGCGCGGGCTCGTCTCAGACGGGAGGCGAGCAAGAACCCAAGTCCCAGCCCGACCACGGAACCAACGGTCGCATGCGTGCGGACTTTGGCGGCAGCGCTCCGAAGAAGGTCGCGATCCGAGTCTCGGAGGTCGTGTTCGATATGCTTCTCGGCAAGGGCGGCAAGGTCGTCCGACGACGGCGACTTGCGGAACGCTGCTAGTGAATCGCGGGACATGTCGAAACTGGGCTTTGCGAAGTGTTGTTGAGGGTTTCTTGAACTTGCGATCTAGTATTTCATTGGGGAATCGTGTGTTGAGTTTGGGCGAAAGTCTTGTGTGATCGAAGTCTCTCCGGAGCAGATATCAGACAGCAGTTCATGAGAATCGACAGGGGCAGCCAGGCTTCGGTTGGGTTCGTCTATCTTGGCGTGTGATGACGTCTCGCATACGTGTCGAGAGCCCCTGGACCGTGCAGAGAACATTCTCGTCCCTGGACTACTATGGCAGCTTCTTCTCACTTCTTCCACTCCTCAAGCAAGCTTTCCATGCTATGTTGTTGGGAGAATTGGATGCTCTCTTGTCTGCGACGCTCAGACTAATGCGCCTATTCGCTTCCGCTCGAAGACGGCTGCGACCAACCGCTAGCGGGAGATCAAGGAGAAGCTGCGTTCAATGGAGATTGGTTTTTGTCTTCAGGGCCATTCCGGCTTCTTTCCTGGCCCCTCGATGTTATCCGATAAATGCTGAGAGCCACGGAAACCATTGTCAAACAAACAAGTTAATGTTGAGACCTTTTCGCACTCGTCTGCTACACGCTTGCAGTTACAAGAACAAACCACTTCCGCTTCCCGGACTTCCCGGTGGCGGCGCGACGCGGAGGAGCCGGCCCCACCCGACAGGCCTGCTCGCCTGCATAGGCCCCGCTTCAGCGCATCCAACCATCAATAGGAAGGGTGGCCGAGTTGGTTATGGCGCCAGGTTAAGGTCAGCTTAACATCTGTTTCCTGGTGGGGCAACCCGCGCGAGTTCGAGTCTCGTCCCTTTCATCTTTTGTTTTTTTTGCTAATATCTCACACGTTCAATGTGGCATCAAATCTGGTTTCTGTCTATTTTGAAAGTGATACAATGCATCTCAACGGAGCGGAGCATTGTATGCTCTAGGCGGATAATACGCCCGGGGATGTGTTAACGACAACATACACCTGACTGCTTACTCCCCTCCTGAAATTGAAAGGCAACCTGTCGATTCACTTGCTAGATTGAGAATGAGAGGCCATTTTTCACAAGGATGCGAGACCCGCATTATCACATCTGATCCCCCGGACCGTACCCGCGTGACGACTTGTTGCATGGAGTCATGCGGTATCGACTATATATAAAGGGTAGTCTTCCCTTTTCAATACTGATTGTGCTCGGACTGCCGTCTTACTGTACTGAGAATTATTCACTAGCTGACATGCCCACTCTTCATCTGACAGTCTGTGTAACCATGAAAAAGGTGGGAGACTCTCACTCTTCAATTCGAGTATACCTTCTACTCATCAATCAGGGACATGGACGTTGCCCAGATCAAGAGAAGGATCGGAACCCAAGTCGATGCAGCTTACCATTACTAAAAGGGCGCGCCCTGATTCCCAGCAACTGTCTGGGGTGCTGCATCTGAACCTGCCTTTACGTGGACTTCCGTAATTAAATGGCGTCCTGCAGATGACGTGAATCCTTCAAGCTCGTCAGAGGCAGCGCGACAAGTAGTATCATCTTCTTTCGTGCCAAGGGAGCTCTTGCTTCAAGAAGCCCTACAACCTTGTGTGTTCGTTCTTTACTGCATGTTCTCCCTGTTGAAATGCTTCTTAGAAACTCAGTGTTCCCTCTCAGGATAAAGATGACGCCGTTTACTGTGGTCCTCGAGGCTGCCCGTCATACATTACACGCGAGCACAAGTCAATGCGTCGTTACTCAATATCAAGCAAATTTTGCAACATCAGTGGCTACCCCACTGCCTGATAATTCCCGTCACTACATCGTCTTCCGTGGCGGACCGGCGGGGAGGGGGGCATTGTGACGGCTGACAAGCTTTCAGCCAGCGGCAGAAAGGTTCTGCTGAGTGCAAGAGAACCTCCAACTTCTTACAGATGGGGTGGTCGTAAGCTGAATGATCACTCACAGCCTACTAATGGTTCAACTAGGCCGCAGAGGTTCGTGGCTGGAAAACTCGTACCTCCCAGATTCGATGTTCCTGGGCTTTGCAACTTGATCTGGGAAGAAAGCAGTGGCATCAAGTGTCCTCACATTGTTCCCGTGGCTAGTTGTGTGCTGGGTAACGGCTCCGACATCAACGCCCGTCTGTGGTTCAAGGAAAGTGGTTTACTTAGCGTTTACTGTATCTGTTTCGGTTATTAAACAATATGTGCCTCAAAGTCATGATTAGGATTTTCACTATGCGGCTGGCTGGAAGTCCCAAGTCACAAGACCTCGCCGCAGCTACTGAACGGGCTTTCAGCCGCCTGCCGTGAACATATATTTCGTCCAGCGACGGCATACTCTACAACCGAAAGGGCTCTGACTTGATCACGAAGGCGCTCGTCAACGACGGGTGGACCAGTGTTGTGGCCAACGAGGAACCAGATGCCAAAAATAGAACCGTCTCGCTGTCAGAGTGCTTCTTCCTCTATGGTGAAAGAGGGGTCATCTTGTCAGCCGGATTGTTTGGAACAGCCAACATATTGTTCCGCAGTAAGATTTGATGGATTCTCTTTTTTTTTCTTTTTGGCTTCGAGGACTCACATCCGCATTACAGGCGGCATCGGTCCCAAGGATCAGCTCGAGATCGTGCAACAGGTTGAAGCAGACGAACTGATTGACGCTTCACAATGCATAGATCTTCCCGTTAAATATGAGTTTGACGACCATCTAACGTCAGTCCCCAATTCTCCAATCGGGCTTGACGTACAGCTTACCGAGGGCAGAAGAACATCCTGTTCGAGCGTCCTGACGTTGTGAACTTAAACTTCAAGGGATGTGGAGAAGTATCTCGGTTATCATTTCAAGCATCCCAACATAATGAAATACAACTGACGAAAAGTGACAAAGCAAACCGCGCATTCTCACTCAGGCTACTCCGAATATCAATCCGGTTGTCTGGGAGCGCGTCAAAGGCAAAGATGGAAATGATAGGTGGTTTCGGTGGACGGCTTACTTCGGTGCCCCTCAAGAGGGCTCAGAATACAGTGGACACACCTCTCATCAGTCCGGCCCCAAATCAGTATGTTAGAGAATACGTCGAAGGCGTAAGTGTCATTTTATCCCATCAAGAGACTGTTGACATCGGTCGCACTGCTAAGCACCGGGTCGGGGCGACTCAGCTCGGCACCGAGTCCGGCTTAGAAGGGGGCTAATCGGTTAGTCTACGGGACCATAGCGGACGCCGGAAACCTCGACGGCATCTTCACGGCGAATCCGCAACCGGGTATTGGTAGCAAAAGACATCCTCAAGCTTTGTGGAGATACCCTAAACTCCAGTAGGACGTCTGCAAACCTGTAAAAGACAATGGCAATACGAGCGCTTGCCGAAGTCTCAGTTCGTTATCAAACTATTGACTCCGGGGTCGAAGAACCATCCAGCCCCCCCTTACAGCAAACCGCAGGCTCCATTACATGAGGGCCCCCCTGCCTCAATAAAGCATCGACAAGGGATGCTTCCCGGCAATGTCGGCAGATAGGCGAGATATATGGCGGATCTTAGACGTTTGTGGAGGCGAGCACCGGCCGCGCTAGACAACAACAGGAAGCTTAATCACTGCAATCCTGCCCATCAACTTATCACACGTGCCTCGGAGCTGTGGTTCTTTGGATGACGGCCATCTCGACTTCGGTCGGTCACCGTTCACGGCAAGGATGAGTCGTTATCATTCGCCGAGTCAGCGCGGTAGCGCGATGCAAGTGAATGGATATTCAGGTCGGCCAAGAAGAGAAAAGGGAAAAGAAAAGAAGAAAATAACGGGAGTTTTCCGCGGGGAATTGGGATCTCTTTTTAAAGCTTGGCGGCATGCACATCCTACGATGTCGCACCCTCTTCGGCCGTCACATTCGCTTGAGTTGCAAGTATAGACTGCGAGCCTCAAAGGGCTGGGTTGTTTGGAATTATTGAACTCTTTTCCATTGGGGCCTTCACTCAACATGCTTGTCGGGCGCACCGTATTGGCGTTGTTGGCTCCCGCCATCCCTGTCCTGGGATGCAATAGCTGCGAGCATCCTGAGAGAGACGTCGTCCTCACAAGACACGTCCGCCGCGCGCAACCCGACGCTCACGCAGCCACTGTTGCACCTCGCGGTCCTCTCGCGTGGGGTCAGCTCAACTTTCTGCACACTACGGGTAAGTTGGCATGTGCACAGCTTCTATCGGGGCTGGCTACGGTGATGCAGATAAACTGACTCGAGCCTCCAGACACTCACGGATGGTATGGATCTCTACTTTTTTGTTTCTCAGATGAGTGACCACTGATTATCAACACTGGACAGGCTCGAAGGTCACATTCGAGAGCCGAACTACGGCGCTGATTGGGGCGACTTCGTGAGCTTCGTGAAGCACATGCGCCGAAAGGCCCATGACCTCGATGTTGATTTGTTGTTGGTTGACACCGGCGTGAGCATCATCCCTGCACTAACTGGCCCCCCCATTCACTGCTCATGTTAACTGGCCAAAGGATTTGCATGACGGCGCTGGAATCAGCGATGCTACTGGCGTTTCGTCGTATGCCAACGGCACCGGCGTCAACGGGCAGGTCTCAAACCCCATCTTCGAGAAACTCGACTACGACGTTTTGACTATCGGAAACCACGAGTTGTATCTCTCCACGATTGCTTACGAGACTTTCAAGCAATTCTCCAAGACCTACGGCCACAGATACTTGACCAGCAATGTCCAAATTCGCAACCCCGGCACGGGGAAGCTGGAATACATCGGCAAGCAGTACAGGTACTTCACCACTCCCAAAGGTTCGTATTCTCTCATTCTTCCCTTGCCCTTGTTGTTGATGGTTTTTGACCTTTTGCAAAGGCCTTCGGATCATGGCTTTCGGAGTGCTTTTTGATTTCACCGGCAACTCGAATGCTTCGGTTGTCACCAAGGCTGCCACCATGGTCCAGCAACCATGGTTTCTCGACGCGGTCAATTACAGGCATCCCATTGACTTGTTCGTGGTGGTCGGACACAACCCAGTTCGCCCGACGGACAAGACCAACACGTTGAAGACCGTTTTCAACGCGATCCGCGCAATCAAGCCCGACACGCCAGTTCAGTTCTTCGGTGGCCACAGCCACATCCGCGACTTTGCGGTGTACGATGACAAGTCCACCGCCTTGGAATCGGGCAGATACTGCGAGACGCTGGGCTGGCTGTCTCTGACCGGCGTCAAGTCAGATAACTACAAAGGAGCACTCTACCCGGAGGGAGTCCCCAACCCCACCCAAAAGGCCGTCGACGTCGCTAAGAAGAGTGCTTCCTCGAGCCTCGCATCCGCTGGCGGCACATCCAACATGACCTACTTCCGGCGATACCTGGATTGGTACGCCTCCGGTAGCCGCCATCGTCCCGTACGTCTTTACTAACGAGCCTCGCAGGAACACCCTGACCTTCGAGTACCACGCGGTTGGTAGCCAGGCCAAGGCATTCAACACCAGCAAGGGAATCAGCGTCTCGAAGGAGATCACAGCCGCCCGCAAACAGCTGAACCTGACTTCCCTCTACGGCTGCGCTCCTCGGACATGGTGCATCAGCTGCGCCCCATTCCTGTCAGAGGGCTCCATCTTCAACCTGACCACCGCTGCCCTCGCAGCCACCATCGTCACGGAGGCGAGAAAGTCGACGCCCAGGGTCATCATCGCCAACACCGGTCACATCCGGTTCGACCTCGCACAGGGTCCGTTCGACTACGACTCCTCGTTCATCGTCTCTCCCTTCAAAGACGGTTTCCAGTACATCCCCGACGTCGCGTGGTCTCTCGCCAGACAGGTTACCGACGGTCTCGAATCCGGCAATTTCCCCTCGAAGAGAAAGCGATCGCTGACGTCTGGCTCCCTTGGATTCGACTCGTTGAACCCAGCCTTGGCTGCAGTGGACAAGTGCGTCGATCCTCCCGTCTCCCTCGACCACTTGTCGAAACGTTCATATGCCGGAGGTCGCATCGTCCGCCGTCAGGCCGTCACCCCTGGCTACACCACGACCGACGATTTTGGCACGGACGGAGACGACACGGTCCACAGCAAGATCCCGAAATATGACTATCCCGACTTTTTCCAGGCCAACGGCAGCTTCCCCGCCAGCGGTCTCGCGGATGACGACAAGGTCGACTTGATCTTCCTGGACTACGTCGCCGGCTCGGTCGTCTCCGTCTTGCAATCGTTGGGAGGCAACTACACGTCAGATGATGCTTTATATTATCTTCCCAGTGTGAGTTGCATGTTCCTTTATGTGTTGGTGAAGTTTCCAACGCCGGTCGAGGGGATGGTTGCAGGACCCCCAACACCCTGAAATCTTTCACTTGACGTTCCGGACTGACTTCTGAAATAGACGTTCACGACTAATTCGTATCTGCCCGAGTACGCAAAGCACGCTGCCTCGTGGCAAGCCGATGTTCCTAACTGCCCAGTCGGCAAGGGCATCGGATACAACACGACAGCTTAATACAGGAACTCATGACCTCTTTATGCCGTCCATTGTCATTGCTCGAAAGCTCTGATGGGTCTGCGAACACTTTATGTATATAATCTTATCACATTCCTGCACATAGCTTCACATGTAAATGATTGCAGTTAGAGATCCAGAGACTTTGGAAGCCTTCCATTGACTTACACGACCAAATGCCGGATTAGTGGACACTGGGCTAAGCTAATGTAGATGGATCGACGACAATTAGTCGACTATGAAACAGGGTTTTTGTTTCTTTTTCTCCTAAAAAGCTCCGCACCCGGATCATACTGACCTCTGCCTACTTGGCACCTCCAGCTGGATCTTTCAATCTCCCACAATGCGCTGAACCTGCCTCCCTTTATTTCGAGCAATAGCTCCGGTGGTCCGTCTTCGACAACACTCCCAGCATCTGTCGTAAGCATTCGATCACAAAACCATCGCCATCTCTCAACGGCGCGTCACCATGATCACTGTATAACCACCGAAAGCCGTTGGTTCGTCTAGTACCCTTGGCCGGAACGCGAAAGCCAGAGCTGGTGCCAGATCGCGCGGTAGCCGGCCTAAAGTTGCACTCACGGCGACGAGGACACGTGAGCGCTCACCCACGCGGATCTCATCTTCGCGCTCTCTCTCTCTGCACAAGAGCGGCAGCAGGCCGCTTCATGCTCCGAAACCCGCGGATCATTAATACTGGAAAGAATCGTCGACATTACCGCGAACCGATGTTGTACGCGGGAGATCCACGCACTCCGGCACGGTACCGCGCGCTTCAAAAGAGCGAATGAGCCAGCGAAGCAGAGAAAGAAAAAGACCAGTGGTGCTAGGAGAGTGCAAGGCTGCCACTTGATCCATCGTCTCCGCTTCAAGGATTCCGGCACTAAGAATAGGTATTCATTAACAATGACAGCGGTGAAAAGAGCTCTGAAAAGTTGAGTAGTATGAGTCGTTGCCGTGGCGATTCGAATTTGACCAAATCGACGGGCAGCGAGCAGTATCGTAGACTAGAGCAAGGAAGACGAAAGTGCAAGCCGGGATCGACGGGCGAGTGCTTTGGAAATGGTCTAGCGGCGAGAGGGCCAGGAGAAGGCTAGAAGCAGTGATATTGAGCGCCGTTAACGCTACGAGAAATGTACTGTGATAGTCGTTCTGTCGAAGTATGGCTACGACGAGAAGGCCGAGTCTAAGACTGGTAGAGATGGTGCCGGCGATGAGCTAGGCGGCCCACATCGGGCCGGGCCCTCGGGCAACGGATGGGTTCCCGGGTCGGGAGAGGCGGAGCATACGAACGGCTGCATCCGCTATGAATCCCGTAAGTGAAAACCAGAAGACCCAATTGTATCCGATGGTAGGCGAATCGGGTGCGGGGCAATCTTCGTTGAGACCAAACGCTATGTTGTCGATGACTGTCAATTACTATCACGGCGGGGTTTTGGAAGAAACCATGGCGAAAACCAAAGCCTCTTACGCTGCCGGGATTGGACCATGAAAACCGGCGACTCCAGCGGCCGGCTCCGTTTCATGTCCAGATGTCGACAGCATCAAAAGTCCCTCGTTGCAATGAAGAATGGCAGTCGGCGCTAAAGCAGAAATGCGTTTCGATCAATTGATGGTGTCTATAACCATTCCGGACTTGACCCGGTATGAAAAGAGTGAGTGATTGGCCTGAAGTGTACTTGGCGATAGGAGATATACCACCATCTCTAGCATACTTGAGGACTGGGGCGGGCCAGTAACGGCAAACCGGCAAGCTAGAAGCTGGTGCAAATGATTCCGGGACTATGGAGGGAGTTTGGTTGAAGCAATTGAATCATGCACTGCCTCTATAGCAAATGAAACATTGTAACCCATTCAATCTCTTGACAATGACATTTCGAGAGATATCAAGACAACGTAGAGACCAGTTCTGCAGTATGCTCGCTCTGTAACCACTCCCGGACGCAAATGCAAGGAACATCGGCATGTGGGGGAGAGTTCAGAAATGCCCCTCCAATCAGAAGACATAACGAATTCTCGGACCAAATACGAGGTTCTCGGGAGGTCAACGAGCGGGGACGCAGCACGCGAGCGAGTCCAACAGACCAAAGAATGCCGTCCCTTCGAGAACGGAAGATAGAAAACGCATCAATGAAAGCCAATTACCGGGTCCTGGCTCCCTTCGAAAGCCATTACACGACGTCGTATGTCTAGGAAAGCCGGGATGGGAGCCTTCGTCCCACCCAAGGCGCTCCCTATTCGACTATCTGCATGCAGCCTCTACGAAAGATGAATGGAGACGAAAAAGACAATCACGCCTGCGGTTCAGCACCGGATTCTACAGAATATAGCGCGCCCACCACCAAGACCGGCACCGGTGGCTGCTGTTGCGGTCCTTGTCGCAAGAACAAGAGAAGGTCTCATAAGAAGTCTCGCAATGGGTGCCAGAATTGCAAGGGAAGAAAAGCCAAGGCATGTTCTCCCAATCCTCCTGCCAAGCCCACGTCAAGTTCCTCTCCGATTTCGCGACTCGGGCTCGGAGCCACACGACAAGACGTGAAACCTATAGCTGACTTCCATCCTCACGATCGATAGTGCGACGAGGTCAAGCCCGGGTGCGGCAACTGCGTTCGGTTCTCGATGCACTACGACTTTGCCCCTCCTCTCCTGAACCCGCCCGCCCGCTCCCCGACGGCGTCGTCATCACCGCCGACTCCGACGCCGAACAAACGGGGCCCTGGTAGACGCCTCGGAGCCCGATTCCGCTCAAACGCCGATCACTCCTGCCGCCGCCGCGCCGGTACCGGTCGAATCCTCCTTTCCCTCGGCGCTGAACGGGGAACGATCTCGAGCTTCTGCACCAATACATGTGCCACACGGCCGTCACGCTAGGAGACGCGCGCGTGTGGAGGGAACACGTCCCGCGGCTCGGCTTCCAGCATCGCTACATCCCACACATGGTGCTGGCCATTTCGGCGCAGCACCTGGCGAGACTGCGACCGAACCAGGGCCAGTCGCTACGAGGCGTTGGCCGAACGGCACTCGACGAGCGCTTTGCCGAGCGTCACCGACGTCATCCCAAGGCTGAACAGGGACAACTACCACGCCTTGTACCGCACCACGGTGCTCGTCTGCCTGTCGGCGTTCGCCAAGAGGCCGACGCCCGGGCATCTGCTGGACCTGGCCGAAGAGGGCGAGGTTCCCCGGTGGGCGCTGCTCCGTGGCGTCCGTTTCGTCGTCGAGACGATGGGGATCCGGACCATACTGGCCAGGTGGGCGGACGACGGCATCGGCTTCGAGGACACTTGGACGCACTGTTCCTCTCTACCCGAACCTGTCCACAAGATGGTGCGCTGGGAGAAGCGCTTCAAGGTCACCTGAGCATGACCGGCAGATGTACGAGACTCTCCTCGCTTCTCTCTCAGAGTGCTTCAGGTCGACCTTTGGCACATCGGCCAAGTCCGAACCGCATGTTCAAGGAAAGTTCCAGTGCATCATGCAGTGGCTTTATAGCATGGTGACGAATTTGTAGTTCGTCTGCAGCAAAGCCACGTGCTCCCCGTCATCATGCTCGCTCACTTCACTGTTCTCATTCAGACACTGGAGCATTTTCGGTTTATGCAGGGAAGGTCTGGGCACCTGATGAACGGCTTATTTCGAATATTGGACCCCCATTGGCCTCAGTGGCCGGCAGACCAGATCAAGCGTCCTGGGGCTGCGGACGGCGGAGTTGTATCAGTACAGAGCATGATCGATTGAGTAGGCAGGCTTCAATGCTTAGCGGAGGACGACTTCCTCTCCGTTGCCGTGAGACTTCTGTCAAGAAGCATGTGCGGTTCAGACATTCATCGTGCCTCTCGTCAGATTGCTGTGCCCTGGCGACGGGTCCATCGGCACCTTGTGATGCGGAGATGCGTGTAAGCTCAGCTGCATACGTACATTTCTACTCCCAAGCGTTTCTATAACTTCTGGAGATGGCGGTCTGGCCACGCCCAACACACCACAAAAAATCTTGGAGGTAAGTTCACATCACGACGCGGAGATTGTCCTACGCCGCTGATCAGCTTTCAAGAGCACCATGCCCTCATCGCCAGCTACAACAATACGTCTGGTCATAGCTCACGCCGCATCGTTTCGCGGCCATGAACAGCTTGTAATCACCCAGAGAGTCTCAGTCGCTTCGGTCACCGCCAAGTCCGGATTTCAACATCAGCCCTCTCACAGCCTTGTCTTCACTTGTTAGGTAGGCAGTTGATATGCACCAGTAGCAGCCAGTCGAAATAATGACCTCGCCTACTTAAGCAGGGAGGTCGCGTTTGGTTACATGGAGTGATTAGAATCGTGGAAGGACTCGGATGGAAGGGGCCCCCTACTCGGCAAAAGACTGAGACAAACCGGGAATAGACGCAAGTTTTTCCTGCCATGTCCGGCTGGTTGAATGGAACAGTATCTTGGCGCAAAGCGGGCTACAAACTCGCAGGATTTCCTGCTTATCCACAGGTAGACATTGATGTTCCCGGGACAGAGCAACCTGATGGAATGCCGGATAGTCCGATGCCTTTAGCTGTTCTAGAGCATCGAATACAATCGCATACGCCTTTGGGCCGCAAGAAGAACAGAATTCCAGAATTCCAATGCCGATTCCGACCTTGTCTTCCCCGTCCTCCGGATCGAGTGCGGCTTATCCTTGTAACTTTGCACAGCCTTTCCCAGACCGCGCGATTCCCAGTCGTGATGAAGCCGCGGCCCTGCCAGTCCCTCGTCCCATAACCGCGAGCCCTTAGTCTGGACTCCCCGCCGCCGTTGCAGGTAGAGAGGGAAGATCCATTGCAGGACCTGCGCCGTTCGAACCTTAAATCACGCGTTTGGAAAGCTTCTATCGTCCTCCTCCTCCTCCTGGGATTCCAATGGAACAGCACATTTCCACCTTGTAATCCGCCAGGCGAATCCCAAAAGCCTGGTCCCTGGAGAGAGCTTAGCGATATGAAGTTAATTCTCCGAGGGCACGTCCACATGGATCTCCCTCTCAAAAACCCTGTAGACCGTTCCGAATCTCAGCAAAAAAGCTCAATACGATTAGATTCCCCCTTCCTTCTGAGTGTCCGCCAGGAAGGCGAAGTCTGTTCGGTAAGGCTACATGGCTGGTCTCTCTGGAGTGATGCGAGGTTCCCGGGCAGCTTTGCGTCGAGACTTCGACGCCAAGCATTGTGCAACTTGTCGGAGCGAATCAATCCTTGTCCTTGCGAGACCAACCATCGATAAACTACTTTGAAAAACAGACTTGTTGATGTGTAGTTTGTGAAGTTGGAACGTTTAAACTACCCATAAGCCGAAGCCTTTGTCCACACACACACACACACACACTTTTGAATAGTAAGACACCAAGAACAACACTAAGTCAACACCCCCCCCCCCCCCCCCTTGAAGCCATGTCGTACAACCACAACGCGCAGAAAATGCATCAGATCGCATCATGCTTCTCTGGACACTTGATGATATCGATATCCCCATTTTTTGACCCTTTTGTACGTTCTCAATTGCGACCAACGGCAGTTGTTGAGAGTGGCGGACGGCTCCGCCGTGCCCCGATCGCAATTGCGATCGAGGGATTGCTTCTTAGTCGTAAGCCGCCCCGTTGAGCAATCCACCGCGGTCTTCTTTCTTTCTCATCTCAATTCACCTCGCTGAGTTGTCCTGAACTGGTTCCGGATCCTTTCCCGTCTCTCTGACCGATTTTTCCGTGGTTGTGTTGCGCTCCTGTGTCGTAGTCAGGGGTTGATGGCTACTCTCATGTCTATCTGACTTGAACCGAATGGTGCTCAACAACACGCCAAAGAGGTGAGTTAACCCCAATCGGGCGTCATCCGGCCAGCCATTGGTCACGGATGGCTTGTCCGGAACTCGGTGAGAGAAAACGAAGACTGATCTCGTGTCGATGTTGTCGGGAATCCCAGATCTACGAGATCGTCGAGTAAATTTAGTCGGCAATCACAGCCCTCATTTTCACTTGACGCAGTTGTCCGCCGAGACCCCAAGTTCATCGGACCTAGCAACCGCCTCACCGAAGACTGGGTTCGGGAGCAGCAAGACGCCGTTCCCGCAACTATCGTGAAGCGCGCCGCCGAAGCGACTGAGTGGTCAGAGTCCAAGACCAAGCAGCACCACGCTCAGCGCATCGACCAGCTCAAGAACCTCACCAACAACGTCGACTCCTTCTACGACCCGACCAGCCCGCAGCAGAGCCGTCACTTCTGGTCCATCAACGGCCATGGGAGAGAACAAGCGAGCCCGGCAGCGAAGCCGTGAGTCGGCCGGCCACGGCCGCGGCAAGCAGGCCCTCGAAGCCAAGCGCCCGAAGCTGACCACGGACGTCCCGGTCGAGATCGTCCAGCAGCAGCAGCAGCTGACGCCCGGGTCGCCCGCGGAGCGGTCCGGCATGAAGGACTTCCTCCTGACCGAGCTGAGGAGGGAGATGAGCCTCCCGCTGCACCGTCACGCCAACGCCAACGTCGAGGAGAAGAGCGTCAACTTGGCCTGTCCCCTTTTCATCAGGAACCCGGCGGCTTTCACGCACGTCAGGAATTCTTGCACGGATGGAAACATCAAGGGCGGGATTGGAAAGCTCATGTAAGTGGACTGTATTCCGAATCGGGTAATGCAGGGGTCTCGGGCTCACACAGCTTGCTGCAGCGAGCACATCAAGAGGGTGCATCTGAGAAGTGACAAACAATGTCACAACTGTGGCGCCCGGTACGGCTCAAAGCCCGCCGAGTCCAAGTCGTCACATGCACGAAACTGCACCAAGATCTGGTCGCCGTACGAGCCGCCCCTGCTCACGGAGGATCAGCAGCGTGTGTTGGAGAATCTGTCGGTGAGAGCCACCGGGCAATCCTTGGACTACAAGTACCGCCACAAGCTCCTCATGAAGCTCTTCCCGGGACAGGAAGAGTGGGCCAAACGGGTCGAAATATGTAAGTTCCTTTCTTTTTTTTTCGTTCTTTTCTGTCCAGAGTTCGCTTGGCCCCCACACGTACTGACCGTTTCCAAAGATCACGACTCTTACATGCCTTGCCTGTTACCCGCACAACTCATGTTCGAAGCCATGGAGAGAGCAGTCGACAGCTGGGAGAGGGGCTGCTGGGAGAGGGGTTACGCCACCTCTTCCCACACGTACGACTCCGACGGCAGCGACACCGACTCCGATAGGTCTCGAGAGTATCGCCACATTTCGGACTCCAGCGCCGGTGCGTCTCCGTCCACGAACGCCTCCAGCGCGTACCCGTCTGCCGCGTCCGGCGGATATAGCCGCACGCTCGGCAGCGGCAGCGGCAGCGGCTACGGTTCCTCGGAGCCGTACCAACTCGCGGATTACCACGACGCCAGCTGGGAGGGGATGGACGACATGCCGATGGCCACCCCGTCGGGGCACCAGGTGCAGACGACGGGCGTCGCACGCACCGGCAAATCACGACGCAAGGCGGTAGATGCGGACTACTCCGTCATGCAGATGCAAGACTACCAAACGTATTCTCAGTCTGGCACGGTCGACGACTTCGACGAACTGGGCAGCGCGTCGTACGTGGACTTTGAGCCAGTGTTCGACGTTGTGTCGACCGTGCCCTCTGATTACCACTCTTACACGATGGACGTTGAGCAAATGCTGCCCAGCGACTACTTGGACCAAGGTCACTACCAGAAAGACACCATTAACCCCAAGGACTTACACAACACTTTGATTGGGTTGGGATCCGCAACCGTCCCGAGATATTTGATGGAAACGGAAGAAGATTCGGGAATCGTGCTCCAGGACACTCAGGAATATCTGGGCGGCAGAGTTACACACAGGTGATGGACAACGGCATGGAGGGAAACAGTACTCATACGGCGTTGTTCGCGCTCAAGTATTGGAATCGTCACTGGGAATAAGGGGTTTTCAACAAAGAGCCGCATCATGCATACTTATCTAACGACAATTTGTACGACATGGGATCGGGAGTTGATGGGCTTCCAGCAGCCAATGCCACAGGTTGGCAAGTTTGGCTTTGCTTGATAACGAGAATTAAGATTTAATGAAACTGCTGCAAACCCACTTCTTCAACTACATTTGCTTTTGAATCTTGGCAAATGCAAAAAGACATGCAGCTTGAATAATCTGAGGAGAGACCCGATCTTCGTTGATATTAAAAGTTACAAATGGACAGTGACAAACACCGTCAAACCCCCGACCCAAAAGTGTTCCTCAATCTAGTTCCCAAAGAACACTGCCCAAGACGGCGAGTCTGTGGGAGAGCCCGAATCCGCAGTTCCAGTCGTGGTGCCATTTGCGCCGGAACCATTTCCATCAAAGCCCGCACGTATGGGGTCCCAATGGTATTGTCTTGCACTGCTTGACTGCAGCTTCCGCCGAGATCTTGAGAACGCGGAAATCTTCTCCGACGGGAATGGGTGCGACTTGAGTTGCGACGGAAAGCCAGCGGTGCACGTAATCCTTCATGAAAAGGGCGTACAGGGCAGAGGCCCTTCTTGCGCTCGCAAGCGACTTCGTAGACAATACCTTTAGGGGAAGAAGGTCTTTAGTAGAGAACCTGTCAACTTTTCGGTGCGGTCGCGCCAGACATCCGACCCGTTCGTCTTTATAAGCGTTAGAACTAGGATTATATCGGAGAACTGAAATAGCAAATCCTTGAAGATAGGCTTACAAAGTGGTACATAAACCCGGCTCCTTTGGCAAGAAATGCAATATTCATACACCATCGGACTCTGCCGATGTCGGTACAATTAGTTGGACATGGGTACCGTCGTACACAGTCATCGTTTGGTTGTCAACGAAACTAATCTTGTTCAGCCAGTCCCATGTTTCCTCCTAATATTCAGCATAGGTGGCGTTGCCGGTGAATCTAGCAAGACGTGCGCCTAATGAGAGGAAACACCGGTTTCCGGTTGCTGGGATTTTTAATAGCTTTTGTTTCTAAAAAGTCAACGCTTGTAGTCCTCTCACTCTGTTCTAACAGTAAAAGTTCGCTGGATAAAGGAATCTGCCAACGTCATCCGCCTCCACATGTCCCATCATAGCCGTCAGGCGAGGTCATTGTCGTCCAAACAGTCTCCACCATCTCGATCCACGAAGGCTTGCCATCCGGGATTTGGCAGCTGTACTCGGTAGCTTGAAGAACAACCAAGCCCCAGAGCCATTGGTCATTATTTCCTAGACTGGTTGTGTAGTTTTGGGGCATGAAATTGCAATTCGGACCAATTTAATGCGCTAGGCCCTTGATAATATGGCTTGGAAACAGTCATCGCCAGTGAAATTGTTAATTAATATAGGCTTACCAGAAGCTAGCACCCTCAGTTTAATAGTAATTGCCTATTCCTGAGCCAGGTGGTCCAGGAAGGATGCCACGAGTTTCACCCGGCTTGTCACCGTCATAAAAGGTGAACAAATTCCTAGCAAGCTTTCTTGAAGACGCCAGGATCTCGTCGCGGGAGCTGATATTCAGCGCTGCGGTAGTCTCGGGCTGGCTACCCAGCAGAAGCAGAACGCCTCGAAGAGCAAACACAATAGACAAGACGATTTTGAAAAGCGAAGACCTCTGTCACATTTATAAAACGACGGACCTGCTATTCATCAGATGAGAAACGCCCAAATAGAGATTATGTTTGCTCTTGGGAAATGAGTGACTTGTGACAGCACAAACGCGCGTAGGTACAGAACTCTGTCCGTTCAAATAGACCGGCGAAACAACTCAAAACACCACCTGGCCTCTGGCCTCGTATCTCAAAATCAGGACGGTTTTAATGAAGCAAGGAGAAGTGTCGCGATCATGTAAAAGCAAGCTGAGTCGGGCTCTGCTTACTGAGGTCAGACATGTGCTGTCCCTGCTGTGCCGCATAATAGCTCTCAGAGTAGCCCGCTTATTTAGATTAAAAATTTGCATGATTCTATCCCGGATAAATGGCTAAATTGCGCCTGCAAATTAACATGATCATGATCCCCGGCTTGTATCAACTTCTACGCCAGCCACATTAAGACATCCTGCTCGATGGTGATGTGGTATGATCCCTTCGGGTTGCCATCATTGAGAAACCTACCCAGCTCCGTCCTCTGTCTTAGCAACTGTGCCTTCTAGTCCATCTGCAACTTGAGCCTTCGGCTCTCCCTTGCTATCGGACACCTCAATCTGAGTGGTTTGCTTCGGCTCGATCTTCTCTTCTTCAGGCGTCGCCTCTCTTTCGGCCGTCTTATCTTCTCTGGGCGCCTGCTTCGGCTTCTCAGACTTGGACGCACCTCCAGCTTCGGCATCTTGGCTTGCTGCGAGAGCTTTGAGTGCCTTCTTCTTCAACGCCCGCCTCTGTCTGGCCTTCCTCGCAGCCGCGGCCTTCTTGCGCCGCTGGGCTTCGTCCATGGCAGCCTTTTCTTCCACGATCCATTCTGCGATTTTTCCAACTGCGTTTCCTGGCGCTCCGCGGTATTTCAGGAGGAAGCCCTGGAGCTGTGCCGGTGTGAATATGTCGTTCGGGATATGTTTGCCGAATCTCTCTCCCAAGTTGTTGATCTCGTCGTCGTCGTCGTCGTCGTCTTCTTCTTCTCGGCTCCCAATTCCCAAGCCCTTTCCGACAGACACGGATGGGCCAGCAGGGGACTTGGGAAGATACATGCGCTCGAACATGCCTTTGGCGCTCTGCTGGGTGATGTTGCCGAGGTATATCATCCGATCGATGCGCCCGGGCCGGACGAGTGCCTTGTCGAGCTTGTCGGCCACGTTGGACGTCATCAGGACGATGCGGCCCTCCTGGGACGCGACCCCGTCCAAGACATTCAGCAGGCCGGAAAGGGTGCACCGGCACCGGGCGAACTCCCGCACGCTGCTGTCGTCGCTCGCCGCGTCGTCGTCCGAGTCCACGTCGACGTCGAGCTTCTTCCGGCGTTCGATGCCCACCGCGTCGATGTCCTCCAACAGCACGATGCACTTTGGCGGCAGCGCCGTGAAGAGGTTTTCCAAGTCGCCGTCGCTGCGGATGCTCGGTATGTGGACGAGGTAGAGCTCCAGGTTGAAATGGCTCGCGAGGGCGAGGGCGAGGCTCGTCTTGCCCGTGCCGGGCGGTCCGTGGAACAAGTAGCCTCTCCTGTACGGTATGCCCCTCTCCGTGTAGAAGCTCCTCGTCGCCGGGTTCAGGTACATCCGTATGTCGTCGACGAGTTCGTCCTTGGTCTTGTCGTCGAAGTGGACCGTCTCCAGCGGTCTGATCGGGCGGAGGATCGTCGTGTCCCAGGACTCCGTGCCGTACTGGTTCTTGGTCGCCCGCACGGTGATGAACGACTCGCGCTGCTTGTCTGCGAAGTCCCTGCAGCTGTCCAGGAAGTCCTTGATGGGCTTGATCGAGCGGCCGAGCCTCATGACGACCAGCGGCTCGTCGCCCTGCGGCGCGGCGGAGAACTCGTCCGGGATGCCGAAGTTGCCGCCGATGCTGCGCGTGGGTATGCGGCGAACCATGTAGAAACCTCCTTCGTGGAGGAACCAGGTCGTGCCGAAGGTCGGCAAGTACTGGACCGGGACCCTCTTCTCGTGGTGGAGGTCGTCGCGCTCGACGGGTCTCCTGTCGTACCAGGCATCGTTGCGGATGACCTCGGTGCGCGCGGTCAGGAGTCGGGTGCCCTGGCTGGTGAGGACGTGGGCGCCGAGCCAGTTCAGCACCTCCCTGTTGAGCTTGTCGTTGCTGGCGATCGAGATGGAGGCAGTGAAGAATCGCGTGATCCACCAGTAGACCTGAGTCCACAGCTTTTGCAGGCCGGTCAACGCGTTGGGGATGTCGCCCCCAAACGAGATGAGAAGGACGATCGTCGTGAGGTCTACTCGCAGCCACCGCGAGAAGAACCTCTGCAGCGCTCCGAAGCCCGGCGCGCTGCGCTCCAGGAAGTCTCCAATGCCTGCAGAATCACCAACCCCGGAAAGGAGCGAGGCCTTTGCGAATTTGAGAACGTCGCTCATGATCCACGATCAGCGCCGACCGGTAACAAACAGGGACGATTCCTAAAAAAAGAAAGAAAGAAACCCCCGGGAATCAACGATGCCGTGATACAGCAGGTAGCACGAAAGAACCGGGGACAGTCTACTGTCCGCCGACTTATAAAAGAATCCGTGAGGCCCGCCTGCAGCTTCAGGCAGAAAGGAAGGCTGTGGCGTGCTGCCTGAGCCTATCGCGCGCGTATCATGGCTCACGGCGGTACTTTTTCAAAGCCTCAAGCGTTTCTGAGAACGGAGACGCTAGGCCTGTTGTGTCGGGAGCTGCATGTCATCGGAATGTGGCGACTGTCCATTTGCTCGTTCGGAGTCTGACGTTGGCGCTGGACCAACTGCATGAGCAAGTCAAGCCGTGTCGTGAAACGGTGAAACGTTCACGTCTGAGGACCATGACCTGCGACATCTCGTAAAGAACAATTCTTCTTCCCCGTGCTTCGTTTTGACTTCTTCTTTGAGGGGCTACAATGCGGCTTTCACCTCAGCAATTTATGACATTTTGGCGGGGAAAAGATGATGTGTCAAAGCTACATTGGCATTACCATAGGCGTCTAGTGTGAAAATAAGAATTATTAGATAGCCATATAAGTTACCTTAATGGCCATCCATGGATATCTAATGATGAATCGTGAAGCACATTTACCTACAACCTATATTCATAATAATCAGGCTGCAAACCACGTTAGCACATTGTTCCATAATATGAGCTTATTGCTTAATAATACTTTAATGTTAAAGGCGTGGCTGGGATGTCTTGCGCGGAAGCCTTTATGTCTGTCTCACCGTGTTCGTAGGCAGGATAGATGCCGAAATGAAAATGAGAATATTATAAAAGGGCCAAGAACGGCAGTTTGGCACCTTCAATCTCGTGCGCAGTCTTTTTCAGGCCAAACACACACCGGTTTGCGATTGAAAGCTGAAGATCAACAGCTTCTACGTGCGCTACTTCATATTCCAGGTTCTCTTAATACATATATTTACATTGGATCTAAATCAGCTCTAGTCACTAAGAGCGTGGAAAGGGGGGTCGGTAATTAAAGTAAGCCGAAGTAAAGATGAAAGGGAATTTGGCCCAGTGGTCAACCGCTCATGAACATCACTGACTTTAATCGCTGAATCACGACTTCACATCGAAACATTATGGTACTCAATCTCTACTCAATGATCTCAAACAACTCCCCCATGGGCAGATGAGTACTGCTGCAAGTTTTGGTCTGGTGTCTCGACTTGAATGTCAGGATGGGTTGATGAGATAGATAGGCACGTCACACCACCAATGACTCTCACCGGGCCAATGTTCGGTTCATGAGCTGAACCCCATCTCAAGCCACCCATTGCACATCAGGCATCGATGGTGTCCGCGATAATCCTCAACGATCGGGCGTTCTCACTAGTTGGTGTTGAAGGGGGATTTACAGCACAGACTTGGGCGCGTCCCAGTGCTTCGGCACCGCAAACGTCACGTCCGAATTCTCCATCTTGATACCCAACTGCCACCTGCCGAGCCCAGGCCAGAAGTTCTCGTGCTCGCCGACAGCGTTCCCCTTCTCATCCGCTTGCCGAATATCGAACCACCCGAGACTCGCCTTCTTCGTCGACTGCCCCGGCGCGACGCTGCACCATCGATCGGTCCCCGGCAGCTCGCCCTGGCTGCCCTTGCCTTGGGGCAGTGGAGGCTGGACGAGGGTGAGGTCGACCCCGACGTATGAGAGGATGTTCAGCGACAACGGGAACGAGGGAACGTAAGGAACGGGCTTGAAGGTGGCTTGGAAGAGCGGGGTCGGGCTGGCCGAGGCTTCGTTGACGTCGCCGGCGGTATCGTGAGGGAAGACCTTGACGCGTGTGCTGCCGTCCAGGTCGTATTCCCAGTCGAACGCGGCGAGGTGCTTCGGAATGTTCCAGTCCATCGTGAAGTCAGCTGGCTGCCCAGGCCACGCGGTAAAACGAAAACCTTACTCTTTCGACCGTTCCAGCAAGTGTGCTTCTGCGACACGTAGATCCTCGTGATCCTGGCGTTCTTCTTCTTCACCCGCCTCCCGTCCTCCTCGACGACGTACTCGTGGAAACCAGGGCTGAGGATCAGTTCGTCGTAGGGTCCCACTGGGCTTTCGGTGTATCGTATCATCTGGATCATGCTGATCCCCCCGAGCGGCTTGCTCCCCGCCCGAGCGACGAAGGAAGAGTTTGCTTCCAGGGGTGAGTAGGCGACGGCCGGAGGATGCTCTGCCTGTTTCCTGGGCGTCCAGAAGCCGAAGAGATAGACGTCGCCTTTGAGCTTCCACGGCGGGGGAACGTGGGTGTAGTCGTCCGACGTCATCGCGGGGATATCTCGGGGCTGACGCGAGCTGGGCTGTTTGGAAGCAGGAGTACCCTGATGTTATTAAGATCTATCGAGGTAAGAGCCAGACGAATGCTGGCACGATACAGGAATGCGATCTATTAAAAAAAAAGCAAAGAACGCAGCTGTAGTGCGAGAATCCGGGGTATTTTGAAGGATGAACGACGGGAGGACGCGAAGTGGAGATCCAACGCGCTGTGGGGAGCTTATATTCCTCCCCCGCGGGCCTAGCGCGGATGTCCACGGGTGTTGGCTCAGTGATCGTTTGCGGGGATAAGCTCAGTGGCACCTCGGCTTCTAGGGGTCCAGCCACAGGCTAAGGTAAGTGCCACTTGGGGAACACATGTTGATAGGGTGGTTGATGACTGACAGCCGGCGATCAAATCAGGCTGGAGATCAGAGGTGATCTTCCAAAGACCAATCGTCGAGATGGCATCAAGAGAGTAGGTAAGTAGAGCCTTACAGTCACAGTACTAAACTGGCATTCACTGTTAGTTGACGGCCGACGAAAAGGATGGTCGGGGCGCCATTGAGCAACATTTGTCGGAGGAGATGAGATTCTTGAAACCTTCGTTCGGGAGACTCTCATACAAAGAAAGAAAGAAAAGAAAATCCCAACAAGATAGTATCTCAAATACGAAAAGAAGAGGATCCGACGGCTCAGTGCCTGTTCCTGCAATGAGGCATCGACTCATCGCCCTCCCTACAAGCAAACAGGGACGTTCCTCTGACGTCTCATGAGAGCTCACCTACTTTTGGCAAAACTGTCGGACTCTGGAGCACATATCGCGCATGTCTAAGCCGGTGATAAAAACGTCAGAGAGTTTCACATCGACCAGTGACAGTCGTGGCGGGCGGGACATGCATACCACCAGAAACTTCCTTCTGAGACTCGAATTTCAAAATTTCTCGGCATTCGACACGACAACCCCGGAAACCGAAGTCGCAGCGCTCCAGCTGCCGGGCTATACTGAAACAATTGCCGATCCAGTCGGCGTCGGCAGCGACGTGGCATGCCATCAGAGAGGGCTTCCTGCTCGTTGGCGACCAGCTGTCTGTGGCCAGCTTGTGCTGTGAGGTTCGGGCCAGAGTAGAGGATCTCTTCGGGAATCGTGAGAGTGTAAGACGGAAACGACATCGGGTCTGATGCTGCGAACAGTGGGAGTGTGAAACAGATGCAAAGTAAAATGCCGAGTACGATTTGCCATAAGTCGTTATGACTGTGTTGCGATTGCGATTCCGTTTGTGTGCCGCGGACTACCATGATGTTCTTTATCGAGACCCCGGTGAAGACTATCGGTGGATATGTGCAGGTTTGAACGGTTTCGGGTCGAGAGTAGGGGGCGGCAACGAAGCCTTAAGTACTCATAGCCCAATGACGGTGGTATCATACGTTTGGCAATGGCAGGACCTGGGTGTGAGGAATGACATCAACTTACTTTCACCAAGTGTAAGATTACATCTTTCCAAATACTTTACAACGCTGCAGCGCTGGCTGTGTCCCTCGCTGTGCAGGCTTTCTCGATGGCAGGTGTATGATCGATGTTTGGCATACTTTTGCTCAGGATGTGACATGCTTGGTATCGAAATCATGTGGCTATGATTTCCAAGCAAGTCACAGTCTGTCGGTGGAAGGACATTGGACGACGTTAATGTTATCTTTTACAGTTACTAATTTCAGTTTATTTTCATTTTATTTTTTATTTATTTGGCAACTTAAATGTAAGTACATTGGATCTACATTCATGATGGTGCCATATCATTGCTTTGACAACTCCCCCGCCATCTACACCGATAGCTGCTCCTTCGGGAATCATCACCTGGAGAAAAAAAAGAGTTAACAATATTCGTGATGTGGCTGCCACGTATCTTACACCAACAAAACGATGATGAGTTGGTCTTAAGGAGTCGGAGCCAAAGCCACGGCAGCGCAGGCAGCTTGACACGATCCGAATGCTGTATTACATGCGACGACAGCCGGAGGAGCTCCAACGCCAGCCGTGGCTCCCCAGACAGCGCCTGCGGCGGCGTAACATGCGGTAACAACCCCGGCGCACCCAGCCTGGCAGATGCCGTAGCCCAGAGGGCCTGCGGTGGCGGTGGATATGACGCCGAGGAAGAGGCAGAAAGTGGACGTCGCAAGAGAAGATTTCATAGCGCTTCTGGTCGCAGATACCTTGATCTGAGTGACGGTATGTTGTCGTGAACGTTCCGAATCGGCCGGAGTGTGATGCCCATGGAGACGGACCATGACAGAACTTGGCGACAGCTGGATTCTTAGGCCCCTTAAGTATCTAGACGAGGGGGTTTCTCGCATCTTCGTCTGGCAATCCCCATGACGCAAGGGTAGCGTGAAGGTGATCCGCGTTAGCGACAAGCAAAGATATGATTTTGCGTTTCGGAAAAGACGTCATTGTCGGCCTCTAGCAGCTGAACTGTTGGTTGGCGTTATCTCCAAAATACAGATAGGAGATGTCCTTGCAGCAACGGAGAATCGCGGAAAGCCTATCGAGTCGAGGGTTTTTAGCTTTGGAGAGCCTCACCGTCGTCAACATGCTTCTTAAGATCTCCTGAAGTAGATGTATTAAAAAAACGCGACCAAGGGAAATAAGACCGTAAGCGACACAATCAAGACAATGAACAGCACAAAGCCCCGACCAGCATGGCCTCCATATGTCTGACCGAGGGTATCTGATTCGCATTCGATCTCTAAAAAAAGCAACTTTTCCAATGACCCAAAAACGCCATGCCATGCGTCATCCGCAACAAACAGCCCCGTCCCGGAAACCCACCCCTCCCCTAGAAACGGACATTGCGCTTTCTGCCCGTGTACTTGGAAGTAGCCTTGACGATCTTTCCCTTCCTCTCCATCTGCTCCTTCTTCTTGACGATCCACGCCTTGCTGCCCTTCTTGATCTCCCCCTTGCCGCTGTTCTCGCCCGCCTTCCGCCTCGCATCCTCGACGTTGACGCCGTCCATGCCGTCGACGACGTTGGTGATGTCGCCGCCCTTGCCGCCCTCGGCGGTGCCCCCGACCGTCAACACCAGGTAGAGCTTGACGTTCTTCGTCTCGGGATCGTCCTCCAGCAGGCCGGCGCCGAAACCCGCCTTGACGGCCGCCTGGGTGATCATGCTGCGTTGGGCGTCGTTCTTGGGGTAGAACTGGCACACGGCCCTCCCGCCGCGGCGCAACGAGGCGTACAGGCCGTTGAAGAAGCGGGTGAGGCGGCCCTCGGGCGACGTGTCGCTGCTCTCGGCGTTGCAGAGCCACTGGATCGCCGAGATGCTGATGGCGGCGTCGAAGGACCCGGCGCGGAAGGGGACTCCTTGCCCGATGTCGGCCAGCAGGAGGTCGCCCTCGACGTCTCGTTGCAGGGCGATGTCGAGCATGGAGGGAGAGATGTCCATGCCGATCCACGTGTGCGGGCCGCCGTCCTCGGGTCCTTCCGCGGAGAGGATCTCGCCGGAGAGACCGCTGCCGCAGCCGACGTCGAGGATGAGGGAGGGGTTTTTGAGGTCTAGAAGCTCGAGGGCACGGCGTGTCATCGATGCCTGGATATTCTGGATACGAGAACTCGTGGTGTACTTGCGCGCTTCGGTGTCATCGTAATGGATGTCGGCCGCGCTGTAAAAGGAGGGGGAGGAGGTTAGCCAGACGGCGGGGTTGAAGGGGGGGAATTGGGCTTACAGGGTATCCTCAGGGCGCGACATGATGGGCAGAGCCTGTTGAGATGTGTTCTTCCGAGAGGTTCAAGCAGGAAAAAGTTCCTATTATGCGACTGGAGCGGTCTGTCGGCACGTCGGCGCATCAGCCTCTAGGCGGTGAATTTTTGTGTCGTGGGCAATCTTCAAAATTCGCAGAGGCGGATGGCTATCGATAAGATAAGATCTTAGTCCGAAAGGAGAAGGGACTGGTGGGGTCTAGCGCCTTATCTTCAGCCTCCGTCATCCCGTCCCGCATCCGGATCAAGACATGCCCCGAGACTCCGGCGCAAAGGCGGTTTACACCTCACCTTACCCCCCCGCAAAAGCTGACCTTACCCCCCTCCACAGCACTAAGCCACCTTAGGCAGGCGCGCCGCCACGCTATACGCAATTGAGGGGGGGCAGCCGACCTCTGAAAAGTTAGAATATATCCATGTACACATCATAGCTAAGTACCCTCCTAGCATAGCTCAAACATATTCAGAACATGTTTAAGAATCCTAAATAAAATAATCCCTTATATAACCCTAACTTAACCTAACCCTAACCCCTAAAACTAACCCTACCTACCCTACCTAACCCCTATCTCACCCTAACTTATAAAATATATTTTTTTTTAAGTTTTTCTAAATATATTATAGATATGTTCAAAGTATGTATTGAACATGCTCTAAACATGTTGCTGTAATGGTACATAACTGGTCTGTGCACTTAAAAGTGGATGGGGGTAAGGTCAGCTTTTGCGGGGGGGTAAGGTGAGGTACAGGCCGGCGCAAAGGCCACGCTTGCGAAATGGAACCCACCAAAACTGCCCACCCTCGTCCCGACGCGCCTCCCGCCCCCCCGTGCATGCGCTTGGCCTTGATTAGTATACACAATGTGTTGCTTCTGAAGCTCAACAAACCTCCCACTCTCATTTCTTTCTCCCCTTTCTCTTCTCATGCCACTCTCTACAATATTGAAAGGAACCAACAACCGCTGACACCATGTGGATTCTACCCCTCGTCGGCTACTTGGGCTCCATCGTGGGCTTCTGCTTCCTGACCCTGGCAATCGGTTCGTTCCGGCCCCCCTCCCCCTGGGGCTGTCACGCTCGGGTCTCCCTTGGTATAGGTATACTGACGTAGCTATCTGTTCCAGCTTCGGGTCTCTACTACCTTTCCGAGCTCGTCGAAGAGCACACTGTCATCGCGAAGCGCCTCCTCACGAAGCTTATTTACTCCATCATGGTCCTGCAGCTCCTGCTCTGCGTCGTCGACCGGTTCCCCTTCAAGCTGACCCTCATGGGTATCGTCTCCCATGTCGTGTACCTCGGCAACATGCGCCGGTTCCCGTTCGTCAGGCTGACGGATCCTCTCTTTCTGGCGTCGTGCGGTACGTGGCCACTACGTATCCAAGTGTTCATCTGAAAAGCCGTGTCGTCGTGGGCTAACGGGGGGCGAATACAGTCCTGGTGCTGGTCAACCACTACCTCTGGTTCCGCCACTTCTCCGCCGCCCAGCAGCGATCCTACTCCAACATGCACTCCTACTACGACCAGCCCGACGTTCCGACGTTCACCGAGATCGCGTCGTACTTTGGCCTCTGCGTGTGGATGGTGCCGTTCGCGCTCTTCGTGAGCTTGTCCGCGAGCGACAACGTGCTGCCGACGATGGGCAGCGAGGACCCACTGCGGGAGGACTCGTCCGGCAAGAACAAGCGCCAGGGCTTCGTCAAGTCCGTGGTCGATACGGTGCTCGAAGCCATCGGGGGGGTGTTCAGCGCCGTGGGGTGGGAGAGGAATTGATGTTGCTTTCATTTTTGGCTGGCGGAGAGCCAGGGATGACCATGTGGTCTGTATTATAGGCCGTGCTGCTGGCTGTCTTTGTGTGGGGGTTGCTTACCGCTTGCAGAAATATAAGATACCCGGAGATTCTCTCCATACTGATTCATGAGCTCAGCTCTGTGCAGCTGATGAGACGTTGAAGGGGCCGAATTCCTACTGGGACTATCTGGCCTGAGTGATTCTTTACACTTGGAAGCATGCTGTTCGTACCACATCAGCTGGGTGCATACGAGATGGTGTCATCATCAGACCTGCTGATTTCTGCTCGAGAGTGTCGAGGCTTTGGTAACAAGCGATCGCGCAAGTTGGTCCCGGTGTAAGCAGACCACTCTCACAAATCGCTGGGGTCGACATGTTATTGCAACGCAGAGACGTGTGTCTGCCTAAGTGTGGTTGACAAAAATGGCTGAGTATAAGAAGACTGAGGAATCCCCCGGCGATTCACAGCTAGAAAAGCCGGTCACTCTCAAATCTTCATCTTCTGGCTTCCAAGTTACCGCGCTCAACAACGCTTCAAGCACACCTGTGACCGACAACGTGGCCCCAACCTACGACAAGAACACGCGGGCCAGCGAGCTGGTGCCCATCTATAAACCTCACATCGCCAACAAGGTCATGCTTATCACGGGTGTCTCGCCAGCAAATCTCGGCGAAGCCTTCGTCGAGCAGGTCGCAGCCGCCAAGCCCGCAGCCTTCATCCTCGCCGGCCCGACGAACTCGCAGCTTCCCACCCAGAAGTCTCAGTCAAGTCTCTCAAACTATACCTCACCTCCCTGGCACAGGTGCGCGAGGCGGCTTCAACGGTCGGCTCATGGACCGACCTCCCTCGCGTCGACCTCCTCGTCAACAACGCCGGGATCATGGCCGTCTCCTACGCCCTCGCCAAGGACAACTTGGAATCTCAGTTCCAGACAAACCACCTCTCCCACTTCGTCTTCACGAACCTCATCATGCCCAAGATCCTCGCCTCCCCGGACCCGCGCGTCGTGATCATCAGCAGCAGCGGCCACCGTCTCGGCCACGTGCGCTGGACCGACTACAAATTCAACGACGGCAAGACGTGCGAAAAGCGGGCCGCGTACGGCCAGTCCCAGACGCTCTTCTCACTCGCCCTGCCCGAGAGGCTCGGGGCGTCCAGGGGACTGTCCGCGTTCAGTCTGTGCCCGGGGTTCGTGGCCACGAACCTCGCGACGAACGGGTCGGACGACTGGCTCGCGTTCGTGGAGAGTCTCGGGCGGGCGGATTCGCTCATGGGGACCAAGTTCATGTGGGGGGTGGTGTGGTCGACGCCAAACCCAAGGACATGGATCAGGGTGTCGCGACGCACGTTTATTCGTCGTTCAACCAGGAGCTGAAGAACCAAAACGGCGAGTTTTTCAACGATTGTCACATCGCGGATCCGTACGAGGAGGAGGTGTTCTGCTGGGCGCAGAGCAAGGTTGATGCGGACAGGCTGTGGAAGCTGAGTGAGAAGCTGGTGGGACAGGAGTTTGCGTGCTGAGCGGGCGACCCGGAAGGACCTTCTTGGAACGGCTATGATGCATGTCGACGGGTGGAATGGTGTTTCGAAGCAGATGCGTGGTTAGTGAAGCTCATCTGTAACAATAGGGAATGAAGTCATTGAGATGCACGGTTTGAGAGACAAAGCGGAAGTGCGAGGAGCTTGGGCCATCGCGGAACTTGGCCCGAGGATTCTAGCCCGTTTTGGCGTTTTGACGGAAATTGAACCACTCGCCACAGATGATCCACAGCATCAGCCACATCCACGGAACAATCGAAGCTGCCCGGGCCCCCGGGGCCGACTCCGGCCCTAGTCAGGATAACTGGGCTATTAGTCATATTGTGGCTTGACCTCCTCCATCTGCACTGCCACACAAGCTCCCTCCCATCTGAGGTCCCGTCGTTTCCAGGTTCCAGCCATTAATTAACACTTGTCCAACCTTGGCGTTCTCTCGCTTGCTTGCCAACTCATTCATTCGCTCAAACTACCAGCCATCAGACGGACTGAGCCGAAGACTGATTGGTAGACAACTGACCTCCGACGCGTACGCCTCGTCATGCGTCTTTGCCCGTTACCTCGACCGGTTGAACAAGTACGAGTCGGGTGCTGCGGTGCTGCGGACACGAAAGAAGATGAGGCTGTGCTACCGCCGAGCAGCCGACGTCATTCGTCCGACGTCTGAACATCATCTTGTTTGATTCCCCCAACTCTGTGGCTTCGCCCTTTGCGCAGCTATGGATGCGCTCCGGGCTCCCCATGTCTTTCACTGCATTGTGCCACCTCCCCTGACGATTCGACTGAGTCTCGGTTTTTGCTGGGCCTTTTGCCAAGCAGCAGACGCAAGTGGCTGTATGCCAAAGGGTCCGACCATACGGCTCCTAGGCCGTCATGTCTGCCTACAGTCAAGTAACATCCCGTCCATGGACAATGGGGCAACCCTGCGTGGTAGGCGAAGCTTTTCTTGCGCTTCCCCACGTCGCCGTTTTGGCCACCGGTCTGTCATGGGAGCTGACGACGCCAGCCTTGCGACGACTGACAAGCCATATCCAGGCACCCGTTCATAGCCATTGGACCTACACCCCCCAGACCCACGCATGTGATGTTCGGGCCAGACGCGAGTGTCTCTGGGCTGCGTAGTTGTACATAAACTTATACTCGGCCTTCTCCAAAAGGGTTGGGTCGCCTCTTCAAAAAGCTCGCCGGCCCTGCACTGCCCTGACCTGTGATCGTCTGTCGCCGTTCTCGACAATTCCCCCTTTTATCCCAACGCACAGTGCATCAGAGATACAGCGTACAGCTCGCGACTTTACAAAACACAACCGCATGACTGTGATGGGATCATTGTACGAGTCTCCCGTAGTAGGCCGTGACTATCGCTCGACAGCTAACGTCTCACTCAGACCCGAACGCGAAATGGCTCCGACCATCGACTCGGCGCTGGGGACGGCGGATATGGCCAAAGAGCAGCGCGGCCTGCTCGAGCTCATCGACAAGCTGCAGTTTGCCCAGCTCGACAATGTCAAACTCCCGCAGATCGTCGTCGTTGGCGACCAGTCCGCCGGAAAGAGTTCAGTCCTCGAAGCCATCACGGGAACACCATTCCCGCGCGACGCCGGTGCGTGCACGCGATTCGCGACCGAAATCCGATTGAGGAGGTCTGCTGAGGCCACTCTCAACGTCTCAATTATCCCCGACAAGAACCGCTCTTTCAAGGAACAGGAGCGATTGAAGCAGTTTGGGGGCGGTGTCGACAATGACATGTCGTTCGAATCGCTGATGAGGTCGGCCGTCGAGCTGATTGCGCCCAAGAACATCCCTGGTCGATTCGCCGCCCGCGATATCTTGGTTGTCGAGAAGCGCGGGCCCGACATGCCGCTGCTAACGCTTGTCGATCTACCTGGTCTCGTTAAGAACGCCAACAACGACCAATCGATGGACGACATCAAGACCATTGACACACTCTGCGACCGCTATATGAAATCCTCGCGAACCATCATCCTCGCCGTTGTCGGTGGTAACACCGACTATGTTCAAGCGCCCATTCTCACCAAGGCCCGCCACTTCGATCCCTCGGGCAGCCGCACCATCGGCGTCCTCACCAAGCCTGATCTTTGCGAGTCCATTGGTCTCGAGGACAAGTTCATCGAACTCGTCCAGAACCGGGACAAGCAAAACTTCTTTAAGCTGGGATGGTATGTGCTGCTGAACCCTGGCCCTCGCGATCAAGGCCAGCCGTGGCCATCAGCCCGTGAACGCAGACAACGTGAGGAGGAATTCTTCGGCCGTGGCAAGTGGCGCGCCCTCCCCGGGTCAATGTGCGGCGCCAATGCACTGAAGCAGAAGCTGTCCGTTCAACTCCAGCGCCACATCGGCCGCCACGTCAAGACACTTCGCAAGCAAATCCAGAAAGCTCTCGACGACTGCGACTCGGAGCTCAAGTCAATGGGTACCGGCAAGGACACCGTAGAGGAGATGCGCATCGAGCTGGTCGAGCTCTTCTCCGCCTCCAAGGAACTCGTCATCCCCGCCGTTTACGGTTTCTATAAGAATCCTCCCCGCAAGAATTTCTTCCGCGCGACCGCCGATCCCCGCGGCACACCCGCCCAGAATTTGCGTGCCCGCGCCATCGAGGAGAACGAGAAGTTCTCGCACCGCATCCGTCAGAACGGGCGCAAGTTTGGCTTCGCGTCCTCCACCGACCCGCGAGCCCCGGACGGCGTGACGCTCTCCGAGAGTGGTAAGCGGGATTTTGTCACCAAGGAAGTCGAGATGCTCCTGAGGCAGATTCGAGGTTCGGAGTTCCCCATGGACCCCAAGCCGCGCGCCGTGTACATGCTTTTCCAGAGCTACTCGGAAAACTGGCCTAGGCTGGCACAGGAACACAAGGACAACCTCGGGGTCGTGTGTAACGAGTTCTTGAGCGAAGTAATTGACTTTGCGTGGCCTCAACGCATGCGGGAGCCTCTTCGCCATGAGTTTCTCGATCCGCAGGTCAAGGCGCTCATGAGCGACGCCCAAGAGGAGCTTGAGCGCCTGACCCAAGACATGAACCTCGAAATTCAGCCATACGATCCAGAGTACGAGGAGCGGTTGCGCAAGTGGCACCAGGAGGTCACCAAGGAAGGAGGCACCTACTCCGAGGCGCAGGAGGTTTGCGAGAAGATGTTGATCTTTTATGAACTCGCCGCCAAGACCTTCATCCGCAACACCATCACCCAGGTGGTCGAGCGTCATCTGCTGCAGGGCATGTACTCCATCTTTAATTCCGTGGAGATTATGGGCATGCAGAACGATACTGTCGAGGCCATTGCTGCCGAGAACAAGGAAACGAGAGACCGCAGGATGACCCTGAAGACGCAGAAGGTGGCCATTGAGGAGGCCAAGGACATTTGCGCCAACCTCGCCATGAGGAAAGAGTTGAGGATGGTAAGTTCACATTCGACCTCTACCCGCAGCATCAGCACTAACCGCACCACAGTACGCCGACGACGACCGGGATTTGGAAGAGAACACTTCAGATGAAGACGAAGAGAAGCCCCGCGAGACACCGCACGAGACAACCCGCAAACCGGTCTCCAATCACAACAACGCAACACCAACTTCTGATGCGACACCGAACGCGGCAGCTCAGCGCCCGACACGCTCCCGCGATGATCGCGAACGCGAAAGGCCAGTTGCCACCCCGCAGCCCGGACCCGGCACAAATGGCAACTACACCTACGCAGGCCACCAGACTCCTGTGAAGACGCGCCAGGAGCCTCCCCGCACGAACACGTCGAACTCCGAGTGGAGTGAGGAATACTACCGGCCTGCGGTGCAAGCGCCCCCCTCACAGGCGCCTCCACCTCCGCCTCGGCCTCAAAAGTTGAAGACCGAGGAGCAGCAGCTCACGCCCGACGCGTCTTCATTTGTGCAGCGAACGGCCAGCTCTGCGAGTGAGCACCAGAACGGATATAGTTCGTACGGGCAAGAGCAGGAGTATGCGCCGTCGTCTACGAGGCGGGTTACGGCGAAGAAGCTCTTCGGCAGAGGCTAGGTCATGAATGAGTTCATGTTGAGAGGGACATGGTCCTGGGCGGCGTTTGAAGAGGGATACTTTTTTTTGCATTTCTTGTATATTCGCATGGAAGTGGATTTTGGATTACGGTACTACGGTTACTCGGACTAGAAGCCGTTACGATACGAGTAGATAGTTTCAACCAATCGACTGGACTGCTTTCTTTTAGACGAAACCTTGTTAACATGAATTCAACGAGTGAGAGACTTATCCCATCGACTGCCAACCAACGCCAGTAAGGACGTACATTTAGAGTTTTCCAGTGCAGGACATTGGTTGGACTAATAAACCAATTCTGTGCTTAAAAACTGGTTGGTTGGCAGTCGATGGGATAAGCTAAGCAACTAGGATAATTACAACACTAAAACGACTATCTTCCCGCGTCGCATCATCCCTATACGTCATGGCAGCCGTACCAGATGTGAGTTACCAGCAAGGTATGTGAGCCTACATTGGCATCCTGTTATGAGGACTTGATCAGCCAAGGCGGCTAATTACTAGCATCAGCTCTTCCAACCCTGACTTTCACCACTAGTGACCAGAGAATGAGAATCGCAGGGGTACTATGTCTCCTGCTTCCTCCGTGGGGGTTCATTGAGTTAGACGTAATCTCCGGATCACATCTTCAACTGAGTAACTGCAAACTCATTGTTGGCCCAGTTGTTCTGCTACAATGACGGCCTCTCATGCATGAGAAGCCATTACTAAACAATTCCCGTCATCGACCGCTTGGCCCTTGCTAGAAGCTTCTTATTTGTTCAATACTTGCTAGAATCCCACCTTCCGTCTTCAGCTTTCACGTGCCACAAGATCGTGTGTGTGCTATCCCAAGCTTGATGATAGTCGTCCTCCAATGCGGCCAAGAGTAAGCCCCGTGGTGACATGGTGAAATCCTCCGGAGAATGCGGGGTGCATCGGGGGAGAAGATACGCTTTCTTTTCTGCTGACGCCGACGCCGATCATCACGTCGCCAGGGACAGGGGAACCCAATACGTGCGCATGCTGACGCCACAAGTCCTGGATTAGCACGACCGTGCTCTGTCTAGCATCATTCGTGAGGGAGGAGGGGAGGGAGGTGGTGCAAGGAGAGTCTAATAGTTGTCAGATCCCCCCGAATTGGTGACAACCCCCACGCCTTAGCAACGCCCGGGCTCAGTTTGCCTGCATCCGGGGGGCTTCAACGAACATGTTGAGATGTCAGCTTCTCCCCTCCACTTGTCTCTCCCCCTTGGCCTCGTTTCCGTCCACTTCGTACGCCTCAGAGACGGCTTCCTGCCAACGCTTATGGCACCAAAGGACACCGGAGCCACAAACCACCGTCTGTATACCAGGGGGCACGTCTCCTCATCCCACGCCATTGTGTGCGTGTCCCTTGCCACTCATTGCATAGACCCCTTCTACCCCGATGCGCGCCCTTCAATTCGGGGTCTTCGGGAGAACTTTGGCGAATGATTGGACAGATGCTCGGCTCAAGGACACCGCTTCGCAGGCTATAATAAGACAGAATGGGGACTTCTTGGATACTTCGCGGCGCTTCTGTAGCCGAAACGCTCTGGGGTGCAGAGACCGCTGCTCACGTGAAGGGACGTGGGGGTTCTTGGATCATGGTTGAAACAAAATTCAGAAGGCGGTTTCCATTCGACAGCACATCGCCGTATGAATGTCTGGAAGTGATTTCGTCGCTGTTTTGCGTTAGATTTATTCTGTGTTATCTATTTGCGGCCTCAAGCTGTGGTACAGAATGAAATTTGTATCTCAGGTTTGTTTCGGTTGAAGCAGCTGCATGCATATTTTGCTCTGATGGAAATAGCAAATCCTGAATAGTTCACCAAAAAGTGGACCGGATGCCATAAAGATGGCGATGACGATGGCATGGGGCCACAAACCCTTTGTCCAGATTGAGTCAGTCGCCTTTAAAACACTTGATTTGGATCTGTGATACGATTTATTATTGAGTCCAAAGACTGAACTGATGGATCGAAGAAGCCTGTTGAGACTGTTGAGATATGTTCTACACCCACTGATAGCACTCACTATCGCGCAGTTTGAGGCTTGATGAGGGTGGCCTCGAATCATTTTCGAACAGGAACCTGCCGCCACATGAATCTAGATGGTTTGAGCTTCACGACGATGATGTTTCCAAGTCTGGTTTCAGCACGTTGGTTCTGTAGCGAGCACATGAAGTTGGCATGGCTTGGAATATTTGGAGTCGGAAATAATCTACGATGAACGGAACGAGCCGTTCCTAAGAAAGATTTTCGGTGTACGAGTAGATGTCGTGTGAGAAAACAACTATGTGATATGATTGAAGGCTTGATCAAGGCACCCTTGCGTAGAGCCTTATACAAATCATAGAGTGAGTTTAGACTCATAATCGTAATGATGCCACGATAAACTGCGCTTCAGCTGCCCGTGATTCAAGCCTATTAGTCAAAGGCATCTATTCGCCCCCATGCAAGACGATTTCTCGCCTGGAGAGACGAATCATAGCACTGGCGAACATTTCCACCAAGCTCGCTGATGTCCGAAATTCAAGCCAAATCAATAATTGACGCTCGTTTAATCTTGGCCCTTGAAGCCATTTTTCGCAGGCCATTCTTCTACTTCACATCCGCACGCCGAAGCCCCTCAGTTCCGCAACCAGAGTCTGTGCTGGAGTTTTGCGTATTAAGGTTCCCAACTTGATAGAGAATTGGTCAGGGTGGCTATGTCTCTGAACCCCGGACTTTTTAATCTGTAATTACTCACTTTTTGAAGCTAATGTTGGCTTGACAATCATCATAGAGCAAGGTTCTCCAAGACGGCAAGCGCAGATGGAATTTACGATGCCGCCTAAAACAAGGGAGATGACGGCGTATTCAAACGGCGTGCCAATCGTTCAATGAAATCCACTGGTATACGGTATCAGCGGGGACAGATCTGTTAAAGTGACAGCCATGGCGTGCGCTCTGTTTCTGTTGCGAGAAAACAAGCGGCGGCTCGAGGACCTCAACCGACTTCCGCGCAGTGTCTGCTTAAAGTCAATCAGCCAAGGAGTTGTGCGGCATGCGTTGACCTTCGAGCGCATGTGGTGGATCGTGACAGCAAGCTCGATAAATATAAGAAAACGAAAACAAAGTGCTCGCAGAACTCATGAAGTGTCGGACAGGTGACTTTCTCACTCGAAGCATTCGCAGTCTCACGCTAAACTCACGACCCAGCGTAAACTTCCATCGTAAGTTCCGCGTCACCGCGTGTCCTTTGGAACGGCTACCGCTGTTGCTGGAAATACTGGTATCATGCAAGGCCCGGGGGGGTTACCGCCTCCATCAAAATCGCGACGTGGGTTGCGTGAAGAGATTAAACATTGTGATCAATTTATCGCCTCCGAGGGATGTCAAGCCAATGCAGAAGATTGCCGTCACAAGATTTGGCCCACAGACGATGGCATCAATGATCATCCCTGCGCTATTGCCGGCCTCTCTTGATTTATGGCTTTTGCTGTCCGCCCTTCACGTGTGATGGCTTGGTGACGAACTCCGCCCAGGATCCTGCTGGCGGTGAGTTCGAACCAGGCGATGCTTGAGCTTTCTTCTGGGGGTCTTTGCCAGAGAGAGACTCCGGCGCTCTGCTGATATCATGTGGTTCGATAATGGTACCCATACACGAATGCGTAAAATTCACGATACGAGTGGACCGGCCCTTGTCATTCGTCCTCCCAAAAAAAGAAGAAGGCGGTAGTTCGATCGCAGCTTACGCGTGTCTTTCTCGGCCCAGTCCATCCAGAACAGCCTCAAGGTATCATATGTGACCTCCAAAGTTGCTATCAATAATGAAGCACCGCCACTGAGGCTCGGAAGCCACCCAAGACGAGAATTTAAAAGGGATCCAGTTTTTGAGGGGGGACTTCGGGACCGTTTTGACACTGGTTCCGTGATCGTGAGAAGCCGGCGGTGAAAAAGACCAAGAATAGCCTGGCAAGTAGACCCTCCCTGGAGTCTAGACTCATTCCGTTTCTCTGGACTGGTGTGCGCGTACATGATCCGTTGGCTGGCGATGGCTGACGGCTTGGGGCATTGCGTGGACTGATGGGAGAATGATCACCAGACCTGCAGCGATTCCGACGAGAAAATCTCGCAGCCCACGGCAATACCCACGCGGAAGTAGACTAGGTCATCAAGTCTTCAGTCTTTGTGATGCCTCATCTTGTCTTTGCCTGCCGAAAGAAAGACTTATTGAGGATATCGGCGGTGGATCATTTCTGGGGGCCAAGTTGCAAAAGTGGCATCGCGAAGCCCTAAAATTAGCATCCGCATCTCTTTCAAGCTTTAAATCCCCTCCCACCCCCCGGTCCATCAGCTGAGCCGCTGGAGAGGCAGGAGAGAAAGGCCCGCCGCCCCGCTGCGACGTTCATCTGCAGGTTTAAGCATGAGTTAGTGCGGAGGTTGCGTGTAAATGTACGAGCCCGGCTTCGAGAAAACTTCGCTGATTTGCTGCGGCCCCGCCCCCCTCGGTGGCAGGACGTGGTGCCGATCATCCCATCCCGCTAACCGGCGTCATTCGGGGGGCACATTGTGACAGGGTTATCCCCTCCCAAGTGTTGTTTAGGCACGATCGCAGAGAAAGTAGCCATGCTGTAAGGCTTTTCCCCGCCCTCGAACCATGTGCCAAGGGACGACGTGAAACATGGACAGCTCTGATAGTGTTCAGCGCAGTCGAATGAGCGGGAGGAATAATAATTAGCACAGCTTCTGCGAAGCGAAGCCGGGCTGGGCTGCGCAAACAGAGAGAGAGAGAGAGAGAGAGAGAGAGAGAGGAGGGGGCGGAATGCGTGTCGCCGTGGCTCTGCTGGTCTTGGCGGGGATTATGCCAGCGGCGAGCGATTTTCGTCTCAAGTGATGAGATGAACCCCAAAAAAAAGGTTCACTGCGCTGAATTGAGTTGACATCCAGTGAACGCAGACTTTGATTGAGGCTTGCTTGGATGTTGGCCTCTGGTTTGGTGATGCCTCGAGGAGACGCGTGGTCTCTATGAAGATCTCTAGAACAGAATCATAGCACATGCTGTACGTCTGAAAGTTCCAGCCTATCGGCACCTATTCGGCGCTCCTGTCCGGCATGGACCTCTGTAATCATGCTGTCAATCGCGGCACGCGACGCACTCCCTCTTTGGATCGCCAGTATGAAGCAAGGCCTGCTTGCCAGTGTATCATTACACCTACGCAGTATTACAGTACCATACTTTGTGACAAACTCCAGGTATATCGCATTAAGCTTTCATGGGGATTCGGAAACTACCAGGGTCAACACGGCGCTCATCTTGGGTAATTAGTGTCGTTCGTTTTGATTAACCACCTTACTCGAGAAGACTCTGTTCAGTGGGCTCGACGAATGGTGCGGAAACTGCCAACATTAGACCAGTGCGGCCGGGATGATGCGTCGTCAGTTGAGGCTGAGGCATGCGTTTGTCTTTCTTGGCTTCGTTCATAGAGCCCACCTGCAACTCGGGAGTGGGAGGCTGCTGGATGGGCCGAGATGGAGACTCGCCAAGAGCCCAACCGAGACCCAAGCCTCCAAGTGACGATGTGCCGTCGTGTGTTCTCCGTACTCTTGCGGGGAGTTTCTTTTTTCGTGCCAGTGTGTTTCGAGACTATCACCTCCGGAGAGACTCGGACAATGTTATATATCAAGCATCCATCCCGCCTTTGCTGGTCATTCATCTCATCATCATCATCATCAGTCTCACAGCATCAAGCTATTAAACAAGACTCAAATCCGCCCTCGTCAGCAATCGACATCCAACCACCAAGCACATCCATCCACACCACCCGCCAAAATGCACTTCTCCCGCATCGCTCTCGCCCTCGCCGCCGCCGCCGCCTCCGTCCGGGCCAACCTCCGGATCGACGACGACAACATCCCCACCCAGTGCAACGCCGTCTGCCGCCCAATCTACGAGCTCGGCCGCGCCTGCAGGGTCGACGACGACCAGGTCCGCGACGATCTGACCGAAGACCGCCTCGAGGCGCAGTGCGTCTGCACCAACGACAGCATCGACGTCCCGCAGTACGCCGGGCTCTGCGCCAGCTGCATGGACCAGAACATCCGGGACCGCGATGACCTGGATGGTGAGTTTCTTTTTTTTTCTTCTTCTTTTTTCCCCCCTCTGAGACATTGATCAAAAGACTTACGTCGACAGACATCAACGACATCCTGAGGACCTGCGGTTTTGCCAGCACCTCGTACGTCGCCACCGCGTCCTACGCCTCCCAGACGCCCGCCGTCACGGCCGCTCGCCCTACCGCCTCCGCGCAGCTGACCACCACCATCATCCCCGGCGCCGCCGGCGGAGCTTCCCCGACGCAGTCCGGCGGCGGCAACGGCAGCGGCAGCGGCAGCGGCAGTGGCGGCGGCAACGGCAACGGCAACGGCAACAGCAACAGCAACCCGACTCAGTCTCCCAACGCCGCCGGCGTTGTCTCTCCCCAGAGCCTTGGCTTGATCGGCGCTGCCGCTGTCGGTGCCCTTCTTTTGTAACCGGGCTCATGAAAATGATGGTTCACACGAAGTCAACTTGAGAATTCGGTCAGGGTTACGGCACTAAGATACCTAACATTCACAGTCGCTTCTGGTGATTTGACATGGATTGGTGATTCACAGTAGGGCGTCCGACGATTCACCGGTAGATTAATACATACTTGCTTTTCCTCATGTACCGCCGGTCCTTGAACCTGCCCTTCACTCTATCGTGTCTGACACGCAGGTTTCCGCCAGTCTCGGGCTCCCCTGTGCTGGTGAATTACTTGGGACTGCGCCATCTCCACATCTTGACGTGTCTCGGCCTCGACGGTGACTCGTTACTGGCGTCGAAAAGATCATATAAATGCAAGCAGCGGGCATCGCCAGGTTCAACGCCGGTGTTCAACAACACCAGCTTCACATGAAAGAATTAAAATAAATAAAAGGACAACTACCAGCCTTCCATATATCCATTGGGTGCGACCGACCGACTGACCGACCATGCCGCCTCCGCCATTGAACCCACCCCCAGCCACCTGCGCTTGCTTTTGCGGCTGCGCATCCAGGCTGTTTCACGGAGAAGAGAAGTGCAGTGCTTGCAGCAAAGGTTTCCACGACAACGGGAACATGCCGCCGGGGATTCCAAACATCACCAGATAAGAGCTGTGTTTGTGGCGAGACAGATGGGAGAACCCGGGGCTGGAGATGTCTCTGAGTGGTAAATTAGTCAAAGATCTTACCAGGCCTTGTGGGCTGAGCGAGGGCGATTAATGAGGAGCGGAAGCATCATGACCAAACCAAAACGAGTAACGGCTTGAGCTCTATTTTTGGGAGTTCTACTTTTGGGGGTTCTACTTTTGGGGGTTCTACTTTTGGGAGTTCGAAAGTGGTATCTCTGCGAGGCTACAAAAGAAATGTCTACATAATCTATTCAACCTCTCTCCATCTCCTCTCCAACCTCTCCAAAACAAGAGACTTTGAGCCAGACGCGAATTCGGCAGCAAACGAGCTGACCTTCGTCTCCGAGGTGGAAACATTGTTGATAAACGAGCTCTTGAGCGAGATATCTCGTGCCTGTCCCATGGCTCCGTTGGATGAACTCATGACATTTGACATACGTCGCCGTCCCAGCGCGATCTGCGCCTCGTTGATGATCTGTCGGATTTCCGGCACCGTCTCAAAGTACACGGAACGACGAGCCCTGGCAGCCTCCAACAGCGGAGCCGGGTCGGGCGGGGAGCGGGAGCAGGCTTGGGTGTAGAGGGACCGCATGCGCGGAGAATACATCTCGCACATCAAGCTCCCCGGGACGGTCTCGCCCTTGAGCTGCATGGAGGCCGCGAGGGGGGTGCCGCGGGCGAACTCGTGATAGCAGGAAGGACAAACCGCGCAGTCCCGCCAGCCGTACCACCTCCCGTTCTTGAAGTCCTCGTCGCGGGGACAGAGCGGGATGCTGGCGAACTCGAGGGCGTAACTCTCCAGAGGCTTCGCGTCGGCGACGAAGAAACCCTCGAGGAGCCTGGCCATGTAGGCGACGAACCGGGGGCTGGCCGGGTTCAGAGAGCACAAGCGCGTCGAGCCCGGCGGCACGCCGCACCGCGCGATGAACGAGGACGCGAGGCCGAGGGGCTCCGCGACGGCGGCGACGCACGCCGCGCAGACGCTGAAGCCCTCCGGGTGGGAGGGGAACGTGTACCACCTCCCGTCCGTGATGCCCTGCGGGTCGCAGGACTCCTCGCGGCACGCGACGTCCAGGGCCCTCCAGAAGACGGAGAAGTCCCTCGTCTCCTGCGCCCGGGCCATGGCGACGCCCACGTTGAAGTGGCCCAGCGTGCAGCGGACCATGCTCCCGTACCTGGAGGCGAGCCCGTCGTCGTCGTCTCCCGCGTCGCGCCAGCGATGCTCCTCGCCGGAGGAGCCGACGTGGTCGCGGTAGCACGCCGCGCAGATCAGGACGCCTTCCGCGCCCGCCGCGGTCGGGGTGAACCACTCGCGCGAGCCGACGGCGACCCGTTGGCGCCCGGGGCAGGGCGTGACGCTCATCCGGGCGGCGGCCTCGGCGGCGAAGCCCTCCCAGTCGTCGTCCCGGGCGGCCTTCAGCCTGTACGCGTTCCGGATGCAGGGGACGGCGAGGTCGCAGGCCCAGACGTCGTTGGCGGGCTGCGCGGGCGTCGGCTCGAAGTTGGCGGCGGCGCGGAAGGGCAGGACGTGGTCCTCGTAGCAGGCCTCGCAGACGACCATGTTCGGCACGGCGTTGTTCTTGGGACGGTACCACTTCGTTCCCCGGCCGCCTCTGGCGCCGTCGAGGCCTCGGCAATCCGGGACGGAGCCGCGGACGCGGAGGAACGAGGTGAGGTCTTCGATGCGCCCGGTGATGAGGGCCTGTCGGAGGAGGTGGTCCCTGATGCGGGGTTTGCTGAAGCGGCACGCGCGGGGTTTCCGGTCGTCGTAGACCTTGCCGCGGAAGTCGTTCTCGAAGCGGGTTCCGAAGAGATGGTCTTCGTAGCATCGGGAGCAGACGTGGAAGCTGGGGACGGTGGGGTGGGTGTACCACGTCGTGGCAAAGGTGACGGGGGTGTCGATGCAGGAGACCACGCCGCGGCCTCGCTTTCTGCTGGGCGGGCTGGCCCTGCGGGAGTTGGCTCGGGGCCGGGCGGTGGGGGGCGAGGTGGCTGGTTCCTGTGAACGAGGTGGCGGCCTGCGAGGCGTGAGGACCATGGGTTCGGGGGTCGGGTTGGTCGAGGGAGGCGTGAGGCATGATGATGTCGTGCTGGCGGTAAAATCGGGCGTGGAGGGCTCTTCGCGAGGAGTCGAGGGGCAAGAGTAAATGGTGGAGAGCATAGGCGAGGGCGCGAAGCGCAGGTTCTGGAGCGTCTCTTTGAGGTTGTCGATATCAAACACGCCCGGGCGCAGTTCGGTCTCGGACACCGAGCCCCTTCCCCCGACCTTGTCCGTCGTCGCTGGAACCCGAGCAGCGACGGCAGCCGGCTTCGACTGCTTCGACGGGTCAGGGGCGGGAGGGAAGTAGCTGGCAGCATCGCGCTGTGGCGGCGTCGGGGGCGGCGGCGGGAAGCTCGTCAGGACGTTGGGTCCCGGGCTTTTGAGGCCTTTCGGCGGCGCGGCGCCGGCACCCCCAGCAGATGCGGTGGCCGATTGGACGCCGGGGGACGGAGACGGGCGGCCGGCAGCGGCGTTCGGCGCCGGGCTCGGCGGCGGGGGAAAGCTCGTGTAACCAGGCGGGCTCGGCTTGGCGGCCCATTGTTGTTCTGGGGCCCGCAGCAGACTCTGTGCTGGGCGGACGGGCTTGGGAGCAGCCAGGGTCGGCATCGGGGCGTTGAGCGGGGCCGTGTTTCCGGCGGTCTCGGATTGTGGGGACCGTGAGCTCCGGGACGGGGCCGGAGGTTTTTGGCGGTGGGACATGTCGCAGTTGCAGATTCAGGTCGAGTACCACTTTGATTTCGCGTCACCCCACACCCATACACACACACAAGCCTTCTTCCGGATCTTCAAAAGTGACGATGGCTTCACAAACCACTTCGGATTAGGCGTCTTGCGCGGGGGATGTGGATGGGGGTCTGGAATGGTAAGGACAGGCGGTTTGTCAAACAGGAAAGAGAAAACCAAACAAATGCAAACCACTGGACGAAGCAAGGAAAGATCTTGCGGAAAGTGCATGCGACCTGCATCAGCACCCGGGACACCGGGCTTGTTTAAAGAAGCTTTTCCAAGGGATGAGCGCGCAGAAGAGGGTGTCCTGCGGTTGGTAATTTGGTGCCCGATGGGCGGAATGCCGGGTCATCCGTGGGGACGATCCACACCACTTTACGCCCGACTTGCAGCGATCAGCCTGGAACCGGTGGCGGGCTGTGGGGAGGAGGGAAGGGCGATGGACAATGGAAGCTTCGTTGTCTTTGCAGAGATGTTCCTTGGGTAGAAATGGACTAGGTAAACCCGTTGCTGTCCATCTTCTTCGTTTCCCGAAAACGAAGTGTTTGTCCATCCCCGGCCTCTGTGCTATTCGGGGAAGTCTTTGTGTGTTGACTGCAATGTGTGTATGTTTACTGCAATGTGTGTGTGTTTACTGCAAAGTGGGTGTGTGTGTATGTTTCCTGTGTTTCTACCGCTCATCTGCCGTGGCATGTGAGTGAAGCCCGAAGGTCTTTCTGGGAAATATTTCGCAATGTGGTCTGGGCTTCGACAAGGGCTCTGGCCTTGGAATTTCAAATGAGAAGAGGCTGCTTTGGGCTTGCTCGTTTGATTATCGGGCGCCAACGAAGAAGCAATGTTGTTGACCTTCTTCCTTTTCTTGTTTTTCTTTCTCCATCTTCTAGCCTCTCGCGCAGGGCCTATTTTCCCACCCCCTCTAGCTTCAGAGCCTGAGAACGAGAACCCATCCCGTCGAGACGCGCACGCGGAGGGGAGTGGTCGGGCTGCTCGCAGGGACACCGTTGGGACGAAATTAAAAGTAATGAGACGAACATCCCCGTTCATGAATCGCAAACTCTGCTGCTGGTTTGACGTCTTATATTGGCGCGAACGACACTATCAGCGACTCGGCGATATCACTTCGTTGAACGTCTCCAGAACTCCCCAAAACGTCCGTCCCTCTCAGATCGTCCCTCCTTTCTCACCTTACCCTGCCGCAGCTTTGATCAAGCGACTGAGAAAACCAACACTTGCGAGGCTCTTGTTCGCAACGCCACCCTTTCCAGACCTCGAGGCCTTGCGGGATCAGTGGGCACGTAGCGCAAACCGTCGGCGGAGGGCGGAAGCGATGGAGGCCATACTGGAGCGCACAGCGCACAGCGCACAGCTGCAAGCCAAGTCGGAATAGACGTTCGGCCTACAGATACAATATGTGTGGGTGAGCCGATCCCATGCGAAGAGTATCGCATTTCGAGATCTGGTCTCCCGTCTGGGTCTGGTCTTGGAGGCCAGGATGAAGGGGGCCAGATGGCAAAACCTCCGGCGCGCGCCAACAACTCGGCTCGCGAAAAGGAGGATCCTTCGCTTCGACGCCGCGTGTCTTTCGTTTCGTTCGGGGCGGAACGGCTTGCATCTAGCCGCAAGCCTTTCGATGCGCTGGGACCCTTTTCTTCGAGCCTGCGGGACTTTTCTCAACGTGGAAATCAACCCGCCGAGCGTATCATCCGCTGGGTTCGGCAGCAGAGTTGGTCGTGCTTCCTTGGGTCGAGCGGCATCGCATTCTTCAGGTGAGCCGAAAGTGAAGTAGGCCGTGTTCCTATCAGTTGAGGAGGAGAGACAACATGGCAAACCGCCAGCTCGTTTTGACAGATCGCCATGTCTTGGCTGGCGATGTCGATCTCGTTGAAAATCAATCCAGATGCTTCCCCAACTCATCTAGTTTCCCTCCAGCCGCTTCAACATGCTCCCCTCCCCCTTCAAAAACGGCAACGGATGCTTCACTCAAGTTTCCCCCTCCGAGTCGTACCGCTGATATGATCCCTGCCGAACCCCCAACGCCGCTCCATGGTGCCGATTGCTTGGACGTGCCAAAGCGGCTTAGTCCGTCACATCATCCCAAGGCCCGGGAAATTATCACAACAGGGGCAATACCACTTTCAGACTCTTAAAAGGCTCTATTATGACACAAGAGCCCAGGGCACGAGGGGAAGAGAGAGAGAAAGAGAGAGAGAGAGAGTGTGTTCCGAAGAGAGAAGGGATCATGGGTTTCGATTGACTCTGGTCGTCCACTTTTTCGTTTCTCTCTCTGTTCCCTTCCTTGTTTGCCTTCTCGTCGTTCCCTTTCCCATTCTTCATTCATTCACTCGTTATATCAATCAATCAATCTCATCGGCGTCACTCGTTTCGCCCCGGGGGTTTTTTCCCAACGTCGACGGGGAACGGTCGCTTTTCTTGGCCGGCCCAGCAAGGTTCAATCGCGGCAGAGCAGCGACAAGCAGCGACTCGCGCATCGCATTCGAGGCGCCTGGCATTTCCCCCTTCCCCAAAATCACGATTAACAACACCATCGGCAGTCGCTTGACGGAGACGCGACCACGTCGCATCCAAACATACACTCTTTCATTTCACACAATTCTAAAAGAAAAAGAAAACTACAATTTCTTATCGGGGCAACCAAGGAAAGGAGGAAGAGAAAGGAAAGAAAGAAAAGTTTCTGTCCCGTCCCGGGGGGGCCGAGATGATGGTGTTGCTGGAACTGGTGACATAGCAGAAGAAACCACACTCCCAGGAACAGGAGCTATTGTTGCAGCCCGAAGGGCCGCAATCCCGTCGTCGCAAATCACCGGAGGAGAGTTTCAAAACACCCGGAAAGAAAACAAACGATGAACGGGTTCGATTTCCCTACGCCGCCCGACGAACCCGTCCCCGTCGTCTCCCGCGACACCAGAGCAAAGCGCACCGTCCCGTTGCCCAGCAAAGCGCCCACCGTCCGGAGCGGCAAGGGCTCCATCTTCGGCAAGGCGTCGATTCCGTCCGTCTACTGGGCCGGCGACGACCCGACGCCGCTCGCGAACGAGGAGTACACGTTCTATCGAGAGGGGACCCCGCCGCCGGGTGGTGAGGAGGGCGCTGCCGCCGCCGCCGCCGCCGCTCGCAAGCGGGGTCTAAGTCTTTATGATGAGGAGAGGAGGGCGGGCCAGGAGAAGAAGAGGAACCGAAAGTGCTGCGGTCTGCGGATGTGGGTTTTCTGGCTGCTCGTCGGACTGCTTGTCCTCGTCGTTCTCGGAGTAGGAGTCGGCGTTGGTGTCGGCGTGGGACTCGGGGCCGGATCCAAGTCGGACCAGGCGGACGAGAGCGGCGCGCGGACAAGGTATGCGTCCCTCATCCTTCAAAGATCGTCGACGCAGAATGTCTTACTTTGCATGCAAACAGCTCCGCGACACCTACGCCGACGTCGAGCGTCTCCGCCAGCCCTTCGAGCAAAGCCGCGGCGAGGCCGACGGCATCCCCGCCGGTCAGCTCCGGCCCATCTACAACACCCGGTACTTCAACGAGGGCGTCGACGACGACGACGACGACGGCTTCGACCCCGACAGCGACGTCTGGACCCGATGCCCTCTGTCCCGACGCCAACAACACCTTTTACAGCCCCACCGGTTCGGACAAGAGGTTCCTGCGCGTGTGCGGCATCGACTACACCGGCGACGAGGCGATCGACATGTCCAACTTGCTAGCTAGTAGCATGGGCGAATGCATGGACGTTTGCTCAAAGACTGCCCAGTGCACTGGTGTTGGGTGGGGGAATACTACCGCTGGCGACGGTACAACTGAACTCAGGTGTTGGTTGAAGCGCGGTTTGAAATCTTCGCACATCGTGAAAGAGGGATGGAACTTCGCCATCCTGCAATGATGGAGTATAGGTGTTTCTTGTAGATATTTGACCGTAATGATAATACCTTGGCCTCATTGGAGGCTCACCTCATCCTATTCTAAAGCCCAGTACAACAACGGCTGTTTTATACGGTCATGACCATCAAATAAGTTCTCAAAAATCAGTCGTATTACTAACGCCTATTCTGGTATATCATGCTTTGCTTCCCATCGTGTACTCATCATGCCGCAATTTCATAGTCTCTCTCACTTCCAACTTGTACTACACCCCCTACTGCATGGCAGCAACGACGAAACCAGCCACTGCGGCGGCGGCCATGACAGCACCCGTCTCCCTCGGTCCGGCGGCGTTGCCAGATCTGCCTCCACCCATTCCGTTTCCGCCGTTGACAGGTCCGGCGCTGGTGATCTCTGCGACCAGCGAACTGCACTGGCCTGTGCCGATAGGCAGCACCGTCGCGACGCCCTGGACGTCGCTGCAGGCTTGCCAGACAGCACGGAAATCGCTCATGTGGGCGTCCCTCCACGAGGTGAAAGACGCGGCGTAGGTGGAGTAGGCCGAACCGATGGAGCCCGTGATGGTGGGATCGGAGCAGGGGTCCGTGACGGAGGCCGAGAAGGCCAGGTAGTTGGCCACGTCGGCGGGGACGGTGGGGGCTCCGTCGGTGATCTTGGGCAAGAGGGCCGTGGCGACAGAGTTGCAAGAGGCGAGGTCGCGGCGGACCGGGGAGCCGGCCTGCTCGTTCGCTACCGTGAGAATCTCCATGGAGCCTGCTGCGGCGGTGGCGGCCAGGCCAGCTGCGATGGTGATGATTGAGGAGCGCATGTTTGACTAGTGATGATGGCGTAAATCTGATGGACGCGGTGGTTTGGTGAGGTACGGGGGGAAACTGGTGACAGGGCAGGGGAGTGGAGGGAGAGCAAGGGGGAGCTTTATCTTGTCTGAAGCATCCTCCGCGAGCACGGTCAAGGTCGAAGGGCGTTGATGACGATTATGATGATGAAGGCATCGATGTGAGGTCCGAGAGTGCAGCAGAGCTGACCCGTGATCTTGGGACCTCGGAAAGATTCTTTCTGACAATCGTCTTATATCAGAACCAACACATGGATGCCAAACAAGCTCACGGCCTCCGTCGTGGGGCTCAGCTCACTCCATGCTTCCTCGCTGCCGCCCCCCTGAACTCGCTTAGCATTTGCGGCTGCGTAGTTGCGCCCCCTCGTGGCATTCACTCACTTATGATACATTTTCAATTATGAAGGGGGATACTTTTATACAGACTCATCTTCGCTTCTTCGCAGAGCGGACATCCTCATTGGCGTCGTTTCAAAAGTCTCATCACTCATCAGCGTCGTGGGTGAAATCTCACAGCTGGACGCGCCTCTCAACTCAGCCACCGCTATGCCAAGAGCGTTGAAGGGGTAGTAGCGCCTAAAGCTTAAGTCAAGAGAAAGAGAGAGAGAGAGAGAGAGAGAGAGAAAAATTGGCCTTGTTCCCCGTTAGACTCCCGCGAAAACATGTTGCGCTCAGGGGCTCGAGACACCCGCACGTCAAGACCAAGTAGCCTGCCACCATCTCTCCAATCCGAGCCCTTTCGTGCCCTGACGGCGGTCTGACAGGCCCTCTACTGGTCTCTTTTTTTTTTTCCTCTTTTTCTTTCTGGCCGTCTTAATTGCTGCTCCGCGCTCTTTGACCGCGGGTGTTCATCGACGATGTGTGTTGGTCTTTGATGACGGCAACCGTCGATGTGCCAAATCGTTCGACAGATCAATCGTGCCACAAACTACAAAAAAGTCTCTGCATTTGGTGCCACCCCTGCGAGGACGTTCGAACACTTGATGAACTGCGTCTTCGTGCGCCCGCGTCGCACACCACGCCGCCACCCTGCTGTCATGCCTCTTTAACTCATCCGATCTTCGGCTTAATGTGTGATATCGCCGATTCAATTTCCTTCTTGGTACTCTGATATTACGTACGTCACTTCCCGTCCAAATGTCTGTCATTGCAGAGCCCGTGGCCGTCAAGGTCCTTCAGAACAAGTTCCGAGGTCGTCCAGCTCTTTGCCCCTCCGCTCCTCGTCCGCCCTAGAGTGTCGCGCGTACGACTCGAACAGGCCCATGAAGGGGATGATGAGCAGAAAAATGGGCACGAGTTGGCTGAACATCAGGCTGTTCTCGTCGTCCCTCACGTCCTGTTCCATCTCTCCGTGACCTCTGCGACGGTCGTCGACCACCGCCCAGATACCGAACACGAAGTAGGCCATCAATCCCAGGATCGTTTCGACCTCTGACGCGAAGAAGTACCACGTCCACCTGAGAACCGTCCGGATCCAACCCGACACCTTGTTCTCCGACCACCTCCCGAAAACCACCTCGGGCTTCAACACGTCCACCGGCTGGCCCTGGTTGTCGATCAGGAACCCCCGAACGCGATCCATCCAGAATATGCGGCCGGTGCGCCAACTCAGGAACATGCTGATCCCGTAGAAGTAGCCCATGAGCACCATGTTCGTGATCATGAGATCCGCCGGTTCGCCGCCTTTCGGCAGCCCCAGCGAGCACTTCATCGGGCAGCGAAACTGGCCGTGCTCGTATATCTCCGCGTACCCGCCGACGTACAAGGCGTATAACAGCAGCACGACGGTCACCGCCATCAGGAACATCCTGACCGCGCGCGCCAGCCTCTTCGCCAGGGCCCTGTGTTGCTTGTTGCGCCGGTCGGCGCCGGTGCGCTTGACGCTGTCGTGCATGCTCGTGATGACGAGCAGCGAGAACAGGTGCGTGTTGCTGCAGAACCAGGCGAGGTCGGTGACGATCATGAAGTGGTAGGTCGAGATGGAGCCGTCGACGAGCTGCCTCATCCCGGAGGTCAGGATCGCCGCGCCCGTCACCAGCTGGAGATCGCTGAGGGTGTTGACGAGGTCGTACGCGACGAGCGCCTGCACGTCGGGTCTCATGCGGAGGCGGCACATGAGGCCCCGGACCGGCTCGGAGACGCGTCTGCGGACGAAGCGGTCGATCGGGTTGAGGGTCTGGCGGTCGTCGTGCGTGCGGCCCACGACCAGGCAGAAGACCGTCGTGAGGAGCGTCAAGAAGGCTGTGACCACGAAAGCTGCGATGACCTGCGCGGTTGTGCACGAGAGGACTCGGTCATTGGGAGTTTTTCCATGTTTCGGGCATCCTGACTGACTTACACCTCTTCCTGCGATGTCGGGCTCGGCGTGCATCCGGGGACAACTGCAGTAGCCGAACTGGCTGCACGTGAAATCGTGAGCGTGGATGTAGTACGTCGAGTTCTCCAGAGTGCCGTTGCAAAGAATCAAGGCCTCGGGATAGTCGTAGTTCTCCTCTCGCGAGAATGCATGGTCACCGATGGCAAGGGCCATTGTCGTGATGGCGGCGGCCGTGGAAGAGCCCGACGTTTCAATGCGTGGCCATGCGTTCGGCAAAGTTCCCCAAACACAAACGAGAGTGCCCGACTTTTAAAGACATGGTCTTCGTGGAAGCCCTCAGCTCCGCAGATAAAAAGAATGGACTATCCGAAAACGTGGCCCAGTGCCGCCTTCGGAGTGTTTTACCCAAGCCACCGCCGCCGACCTTGGCGGCAAAGTTTACTTCAGCTGACGAGCTCAAAGACACGCTTCCAATCACAGCTCCATGTGAGCAGCCGTTTCCGAGCATCTGGTCAATTCGCCAATTTTTCATCCAGGTGCGACCCATCAAGCTCCGGTCGACTTCCGGCACCTTCTCCACCGACACGGTCCTCGGCGATCGGGCGGCCCCGCTCAAGACGGAAGGTTACCCCACTCTGGCTTCGGTCTTTCCCCCGCTGCAGCCTTAATGAGAGCGAAGTTCCAGCTCACCAGACTATCGGTCTCCGAATGGGCCCATTAATGGTCATGGTGAGCGACTTTGAGCTGTAACTCTGGATGAACCAGTCCGATATATCGAGAGTTATCCGCATCCAATCGCACTGTCAAGGTGAGAATGCCACAAAGTAAACGAAGTCTGGAAGATCGAATTCGATGACGAACCCCTGGAAGATCGCGAAAGCCCTCAGAACTGCCAACTCAATCTAGCCAATAATGAAGAAATTCGGAGCGAGGCCGGCAAGACGATTCATGTCAGATTTAAGCGTGTATTACGCCCAAAATGGCACCTAGAAGGGGCCCCACCTCTTTTGCCAGTTTATATATATATGAAGCTCCCCAATCGACCTTTAAGTGCTTGGACACGTTAGATTCGCCCTAGGTGATTGAAGGGTTGCGGACTCCCAACATGGCTGCCGTTTCCCGCTCACATTTTGACGCCGGTCTGACGCGTCGGGAGCGCCGACGACGACGCCGGCCTTTACATTCTGCACCGCGGTGGCCTCTCTACCGAGCGCGCTCGCCTCGAATACAATCACTGCGAAATCTTTGCTTGAGCTCTGCGGCGAGCAGCCGTGTCCACCCCAAATCCTGGCACACACTTCGTCAGCTGCAGGCGCGGCGCGGCGCGGAGATCGCGACTGGCACTGGTATATGGGCGTCGGGAGATGGCAACGCAGTTCCCCTCCTCGGCCGAGCTGTGCGGAATCGACATGGACACAACAAAAGTTCCCACCTCCATCGGAGTTGCCGAAGAACGTCAAAGATGATGCTGCACAACGCGCTGAAGCCTTTTCCCCGCGGATCTGCGGGAGACCTTTGACATGGTTCACGTCAGGCTGATTAGTCTAGGGATGAAAAGGGGAGGGATTGGGAGATCGTTGCGAGGCACCTGGACACCTTTGCTGGAACCTAGGGGGTATATTAAATGAGAAGAGGTCAGCGACAAGGGGTCGAAAATGGTACCACCCAGCAAGGCCTTCGCCGAATGGGAAACGGTTAGCTCGCTTTGGTCGCTGAAGGTTGGGCGAGATCCTGATGGAGTTCGGCCTGCCAATGCGTCACGTAGACGTTGTTGATGAATCCTGGTGTTTTTTTTTTTTTCCTTTCCCCCGGCTGATCACGCAACAGTATGCCTGCGCGCCCTCTCGTAATTGAAAACGCCGATTCGTAGGCATTGGCTACAAGAACTTCAACACTCAATGATCATAGCATCACATCTTTCCTGCCACCAGTTCCAAGGCGCAGAAGAATATGCTGAATGACGAGTCCAGAATCGCCGTCGGATGCCTGATTGTGTTCCCGCATCTGCTCTGAACTGTAAATTAAGGCTCAGTTTCTTCCGCGAAGACGAAGGTGAACAGGAGTTTATCTGCTGTAGAGAAGGCGTCAGTTGAGTGCGCCACGCAGTAGTGTTTTCGAGGGTGTGGTGATCAAGAACGATTGGTTGTCAGAGGGTGCATCGTATCATCAAAGAACAAAAAAAAAAAAGGTCCTCAGTATGAATACTCCATTGCTAAATCATCATGCATACCGATATTAAGATAAGAGAGGAGAGGGGAAAACCGACACAAAATAACTTGCCAAAGTTTGCTTGCAGGTAGCCATGGTCTCCTTTAAACTTTCGAAATGCAACCGATCTCGAAGTCTGGTAAGCAAGGGACCAGCCGGCACCTCCCACAGGACTGTGGTTGAAGAACCCAAACAGTATCTGTCGTATGAGGCAGCCTTCGAAGCCGGTTTCCTGAGACGCTTTACCGTGTCTTCGAGTACGGGGGGAGACGGTCGTCGAGCTACGGAAGTAGCATAGCTTTTTTGGCCGGCAGCATGCTGTCGGCCCGTTGCTCATGGGAATGATGAGGAGCCGGACAGGTGGTAAGGCGCAGCGGAGCGTCTCTGTCGTTTGCAGATCGATCGACGAAGACCTGGTACCAAGTGTTAGCTGAGGCTGCTGAAATAAAGACCGGCGGGCTCGTATCAGTAGTGAGAGGGAGAAAAGTCAGACCGACATGCTCAATCGTCTCATCAAACTGGTCACAGAAGGCCAGCTCTCGAATCAATTTTGATCATCATTCACACCACTCACGAGGGGGAAGTTCGGGGGGATCTCGTTGCACTTGCCTGTCTGGTTCTGGCCGTCTGAACAGCTGGACCGCCTCAGCGAAACCAAACTCGTGCTGTCAACTTCGGTCAATTTCCTCTGGATCCGTGCAGAGTGCGTTTTGGAATCGGAAGGGAAGGTCGCGTATCAGATCTGGAACTGGTTGATCTCAGGGAACCGGCCGTCGGCACGGGTTCTCGGAAACAAAGACGAGTATTCGTCATGGCGCGAACGAGGTCGAATAATGGAGCTCAGACTTACCAGCTTGAAGACTTCGAGTAGGCGAGCCAAGCAGCAAATGGAGATGATGAGGTCCTGGATGAGGGTCCACCTATCAATGGTTGATCCACGAAGTCAGCTCGTCATTCGAAAGTTGAATAAAGATCTGGTCTGATGATACAAGACAGGAATGATCAGGGATTCCAAGAGATCGTTTCTCATTGAGCCGGCCGTGATTGGCGACTCTCGACGTCTAATTTGACTCATCATGATGTGCAAGTGCCGAGATGTTCGCTCGGTAGGGAAGATGGAGGGCTGGGGTCAACTTGCCTGACAACGTCGCGATCACGCGTCACCTCTCGCGACGGGCTGACACAAAGCACCAGAGTAAGGAAATTGCGACTGCTGTAGGCGGATCTGAGGCCGCAAAGTGAGGCTGATTCCCAGGTAGACATCGGAACAGCTGCGCTTCGGAAGCAACGGTGACGAGAGACTGCTGGTGGAACGATGAGATCTTTGATCGCCGACGAGATGGAACAGAGGAGAGAAAATTCCTGTATGGCGCGATAGAGGAGTCAGTGAAACGAAAATCTTGCAGGGAAAGGCGGCTAAGCGGGAAAGAAGGGGAAAATCAGAAGACCAATGACTTTGTCCACATCAACCGGAGAAGCGGTATCGGACTTGGAATGAGAAATCATCATAATTTCGAAAATTTGACGCGATAGGTGTGACTTTGAACCTACTTACCTGACTGTGGGAGATGGTGTTTTACTGCGCGAGATGGGTGTGGTTTTGGAGATGGGTGAAGACGCTGTATTGGTGGAGAGGAAGGGGAGTTTTGAGAAGGGAGAAAGGACAAGGGCAGGGGAAGGTCATGGAAGAGAACCTTGGAAGGATTTGGCAAACTCCAGAATCAGTCAGAAGAACGTGGGGAGGCAGGTTAGGGCGAGGGCTTTGAAGTCAGCTGCTGAGCGCTGACCGTTTGACGCCCTCGTGAGATTTCGCATCTTGGAATGCGGCTGAGAGGGTGCGGCTTCAAGCAGTGGTCTTTGAACGTCAGATAAAGAGCAACAAGGAAGCAGCCCAAAGGCGGATAAAACACTGTGTTACAGTGTGTGATGTTAGTATTGTTGTTACTAGGCTGAAGCTGATAAATCATAAGGGCACCAGGGTTTCAACCATAATACTAATAGACATACTAACTTCTGATGAACTGTGTTGCTTGTTAGGTTTTGAATGAGGGTTAGAGACGGGAGGAACAGGCGATTTGTTGGTCAATATTTCAAGCCACGGAGCTCACAACATTGAAAATTACAAGTAAGCAAAGTAGCCCAGTGAGCTCTTATGATCTCTTCCTTTAGGAGGACCTCTAGGTTTGTTTTCAGCAGAACAATCCAATTGTTGTTCTCTATGTATCCTCAGCACCAGCTTGTTCAAAGTCGTCTCCAACTTCAAATCAATTCTACAAAGGTAAATGCATTTTTGGAATAAGATTGGCATGATGACGAATGTGCTAAGTCCAGCTTTTATTTGCTTTTTGCAACAAGTCATTCAGACAAAAGATGCATTGATCTCTTGAAGACTATGCTAAGGACTGAGATCTTTAAAATCAAAGACAATACAATTGAAGACAAGATGAGTCGTAGATTTGGAGCCGGCTTCGAGCGAGGAATACCTTACACCTTGATCCTGCGCAGGCATTGATTTGTGGAAGCAGTCAATACGAATTGACGGTATTTATGAATGTCTGATTACTGTACTCAAGATTGTGTTTTGTAAATTAGCTTGCCGCTGTGATGATCGTAGATATACGAATTGCAACTCAGTACCCAGGACCATTACGGAAGACATAAGGAGTAACCCCGAGACTGACGGCACCCAGTGGCTACTAACATCCAGATGAGATGAGAACTGCGCTCAAAATCGACGGGAAAGCACCGTTGAATGATAATCACAAGTCGGCCACTGAAACTTCCCATGAATAATCTGGTTTCTGACGGTGTAGCGCTGAAAGTTCAGTGGAATAAACGAAGCGGGGTGAGGGGTTTCTGGCAACATTCACCTTAGTCGTTGCGAGCAGGTCTACTGCCTTGACTTCATTCATAGTAGCACAACAGTTCTTATGAGGTTCCGGTGTTAATACTGTCTACACAAACAAGGCAAAGTAGGAGCATCATCACAATACTGACAGCAATCGCTCCAAGTCAGAGGATGTAATTCGGAAATGGGAGAGGTAAAATACACATAACACGGATACCCCGGTGAGGAGTTGCCGCATGCAAACAAACTCTCATAGTTTTCAGGTAATCAAATAGCACGTTTCAGAAGCACCAGGTCCATAAGCCTATTGTCTCGTTCGAACGCGCTGGCAACCACACGGCTACTATTAACCTATTAACATCAATAATCTTTCATCCCGGCGCTTGCCCCAAGGACCTGCGTCGAACCCCAGCTTCTTCCTTGTCTGGAATCCCATTCCGAGAGACGTCGCTGACGATGGGCCAGCAACAGGCGCAGATTTCTCCCTCCGCTGGCATTCGCGGATCGTGAATCACCCGCCCAGCGGCTAAAGCACCAACATCATTGGCTACAACGCCGACGAGGAACACGGCAAGGCAGTGTCAGAGATGGCAGATTAATGACGCGGCGCGCTTACGGTGTAGGAGTCGTACCTGCAGCTTGCAGGAGGCGGGCGGTACCATTTTAGACATGCTCAAAGTCTATTGCGTTGGATGCTTTGAATAGAGTAGGGCATGTCAGTTGAAACGAAGGTCAGTGGTGGTGTTGGTGAGTGCTCTTCCGCTGCTACATCATACCTGGCTGGGATTTGGCCGTAAGTCTACCCGCACAATCAATCGGGGCGATGATGGTTGAACGGTGCAACATCCCATCATCAGCTTGGGCCAATTAATTACCACGCGGAACGAAACCATTGACACTGAGGGGAAACCAAAGAAGAAAGAATAAGCTAAGCTTTTTAATATCGGGATTCTCCGTGACTTGGGGGCCAGATGTCTCGGTCCCCCATGATCGGGAAATGTATCGCTCTCATTGGACATGTGTTGCAGAGCTCATTTGTTCTAATCGGGAGCTGCTCCGACAAAAAGCAGCAGGCTGTCAATCGGCCGTCACTGTCAGATATTGCGCGCTCCTTATCTTCTGAAGCCCCGATTCTGGCTCATGTCGCTCCCGAGACTTTTGGAGACAGGAAAGCCACAGCCTTTTGCCGTCTTCCGGAACCGTCTAAAGGCATTCTGTCTCGCCCGGCTTTGGAATCGAGATTGGCCGAATAGCCATTACGAGGCTAATGCGATCTATCGAAAAGGAGAGTGACCGAAATATAGTGCCATGTCCGCATCGGTGTTTCGGCCGAGATTATCGGCCGGCTGCCGACTCGCGCGGAGTAGAAATGCTCGACCAGTGGGGGGTATGGAAGGGTTCGAGCGTCTCCCTTTAATCCTCTGTTAAGTATCCGTATTTTTCATGTCTCCAGTCTTCGTCTTCGTCCCATGAATCTCAAAAGCCTTTCATCTCCCCCTCTCCGTCGCATAAATTGATGGATCCTGTCCTCCCCCATGATTTATCCGTCCCCTCGTTCCCAACCGCCCTCACCTCCCCCCTTCTCACCTGAAAGTCAAAATTAAGAGGCCCAATCTTGTGGCCCAGGAGGCTGACTGGGTCCGTAACCGACCGCAGGATCTAGCGCCCTTGACCCTGCCGAGGATCCACGGGGTGGACACGGGGGGTGGGTTCCAATGTGTTCAGTTGATGATCGGACGAAAAAAGGAGAAGAAGAAGAGTGGAAGCGAGGACTTTTTCGAAAGTAGCGCCTGCCGGTCAACCGGGCCAGCCAACGGGCAGGCTCACCGAAGCGACCAGGCCCTGCCCTGGCCCCGACAGCGTCACTTGGCTGGGACGAAAGGATCGAGAATCGCTCGAGAAGCGCGTTCATATGACGCTCGGTATTCCTGACCCGACGAACAAGAAGCCAAGTCGGGTAGCGCGGAGTCGCGCCCACCCAGGCCAAGTCCGGCGCAGAGTTGTCGGCGGCAGACTTCCACGGAGAGGGCTGAAGATTCGCATCGCAGCCGCGAGAGACGGCGATCAAAGATGGAACGAGGTCGCAGTGGAGAAGGATATCGCGTCCCTATCCGAGATGCATTTCCAGATTGACCGAGTCGCTAGACTGACGAGAGCTCCCACGTCGGCGACGATCACCCACACGGACCGGTAAGGGGACGGGTACCGCATACGATCTGGCCGCCCGTCAAAGTCAATTTGAATGAAAGGGCAAAAACGGGCTCCTGCGCGTAAGGATAGGACGACCCTTTTGAAACAACGATTACGGCAACTCAAATTTCCTGATGACGAACGCGGAGGCAGCGAACCTGATCCGTCGCTCTTCATGGCGGCATCTTCCCTCGACCCGTCGTCGGACCGTTTGCCATGTATCTGCTTCCGTCAAGGACCTCCTGGGCGTCGAATCTTCACCAAAGACGAGAAAACCAAGGACCGACGATGGCAGACAAGATGGAAACGGGCAGAGCGGCGGGAAGCGACACGTTGGTGGGGGGTCCTGTCGGCGGAGCCGCCTGATGCGTGAATGGTGTCGTTTCAGCAACCCTGGTCAGGAGGGGAGGGAGGGCAGGGATCATGTCATGGCCTTCTGCCTCGTGGGCGTCAGCAACCAAAGACGGGCAAGACTCGGGTCCAGGAAGAGCCCACCTAGCCTCACTCAAATCAAACGCCTGGGCGACTACTGCCAAAGGCGGGAGCCCTGCCCGCGCCGGGGCCAATCGCTGGTATACCCTCGGCCGGATGCTGTCCGGGGTTGTCGGCTGCCATGTTCCAGGACCGCAGATGGATCTATCTCGTCTTCTTGGAAAGGCTGTTGGACCAGTCACCACGCGGCGGGACGCCCTCTTGGAGGGGTGAACCTTTCATCTTCGTCCCTCGACCGTCTTTTCCTCCTGCCTGCCAGTTCCTGCTCCCCTGAAAGCTTCAAGCAGTCACGAATAGATTGAATGAAGTCCGATCCCTGACCGGGTCCGCACCGGGTCCTCCATGATTCCTGACCCAAGACCACCACCACCCGCATCAGGCGTCATGAGGTTTGCTGGCCGTCCGTATAAGAGCCTCCTCATGCCACACTTGTTTTCTGCTCGTCTTTCTGGCTGATCTCTCCGTCTCATTCCTTCCGGTTCAATTCCATTCACGTTCATTCTTTCACACTTGATTTACCAGCTGTGCTAGTCACAAGCCACTCTTTTGAGCTTTTTTAACAACACCGCAAGACAAATCCCAAGTTTCGACCCTCCTTTTCTTGTTTGAAAAACAAAAACAAAACGACTTTCGTTTCGTCCAAATCGCAAAAACCGTAAAACCAGTTCAAGATGCAGTCCAAGATCGTCACCGTCCTCTCTTTCGTCGCCGCCGTCTCGGCCCACGGCAAGGTCATCTCGCCCACTCCCCGCTCGGCCGGCAATGCCTTCAAGCAGGCCTGCGGCACCACCATGTGGAACACCGAGCAGGCCGACCCGTACGGCAACATCCAGGGACTGGCCCAGCAGGCCAACGGCGCCGTCCCCGCCGACTGCGAGCTCTTCCTCTGCAAGGGCTACAAGTTCGACGACAACACCGCCAACGTCCAGAGCTACACCCCCGGCCAGAAGATCGACTTCAAGGTCGAGATCCGCGCCCCCCACACCGGTGTCGCCAACGTCTCCGTCGTCGAGACCGCCAGCAACTCCGTCGTCGGCTCTCCCCTGATCTCCTTCGAGAACTACGCCTCCACCAAGACCGGCGTCGCCGCCAACAACACCGCCTTCTCCGTCACCTTCCCCGAGACCGTCCCCGCCAGCTGCGGCACCGCCGGCAACTGCGTCCTCCAGTGGTGGTGGTACTCTGACGAGGCCAAGCAGACCTACATGAGCTGCGTCGACTTCACCTCCGGCGGCTCCGGCTCCGGCTCCGCCCCCGCCCCCGCCCCCCCGGCCTCTGCTCCCCCCGCCGTTGCTCCCCCCGCCGCCACCGCCGCTCCCACCACCCTCGCCACCGTCGCCGTTCCCAGCGCCACCCCTTCCGCCGCTGCTAACGGTGCCTCTGGCGAGCCCAGCGACCCTGTCGCTTCCGCTCCTGCCGTAAGTCATCATGTCCCGCCCCTCGAGGCTCTGCCCTTTGAAAACCTTGCGAAATCTAAGAGTTCATGGCTGACCGCGAAACCTTTGTCCACAGTCCGCCTGCAAGTCGCGCCGCAGCTCCAAGCGGGCTCTTCGCAAGCACTTCTAAACAGGAGAAAGAAAATAGAGTTTAGAGACATGTCGGACTCGCAGCAATCGATACCTGGTCAGCTTTGAGACGAGATGACTTTTGGAAACCAGCTAGACCTGGAGGTTTCACAAAAAAAGGGCTTGACCCCCGCAACCTGGGATTTGCATGTTCTTGTACAAAGTTCATACCATTCAATGTTCAATACTTATTCTTCGCCCGACAACGCTCTGACGTGCCGCTTCTCTCTCCCCCGTGCACCGTGACAAATCCGCGTCTTGACGTGAAACATGATGTTTCGGCATCCGACGATCTTGGCTCATGCAGGGGAACCATTCTGGGACGAAGACAACCTTGCCAAGGCTGTTTTCGAGCCCCGGCAGGCCCTCACCTCCGTCGTCTGAACAAAAAGAATTGTCCAACATTGCGTTATTTGTCAGCTGAAGACTGCTCCCCCCCCAACCATCTCGTAGTCCCGCACTCTTGTAGCAACTGGAACCTTGTGTGTTCTGATCAGACTGACAAATACACGACGCCGAGTCCGAACTACTCGCAGTCGTCCGTTGAACGAAGTTGGCAACGGAAAACCCAAAAGATCGTCCCTTATGATGTTCAGCTAAAATGCCAAGGATCAGATCAGAGAAGCGAGCCGAGAGATCTGCCACGAAGCCGCGAATCGAGCTCGGCCTGCCCTATCTACTACCCCTGCAGCGATCCGCTCGTGGCCATCGCCGTACTGGAAAACCGGTGTCGTATCCGTGTCTCTACATCTTCATCCTTCAACGGCCGACAAGGCAGCGGCGGAAGCGGAAGCGCCTCTCGTGTCCGGTGCGTCAAGTGTGCTTGCTGTATTCTGGTCCCCGTCACTGCGCCCGTCCGAAACGACGCAACCTTGCATGAACCGGACGACTTCTCCCCCCCCCCGGGTCCCCTCCGTCTGACATTTCAGCGTGCCGATGTCGCAAAGCAGCCAAAATAGGCAACATTAATTGTCATTTCCAAATCCCGCGGTGACTGAATCGGCCCCCCCCTTCTGTCGGCGACTGATGTCAAGTCTTCGTCCCTTCTTCTGCCCATCACGCCGACGCAGCTCGTCCAGCCCTATGACGATCTGGTCTTTGATCCCGCGGACCATTTTGCAACCGGATCAGCCGACACCCGTCTGGGCGGTACTCACGGCCAGCCCGAGTATTCCTTGCAGGCAGTCAAATTCGCTAGATCAGATGAATCTGTGGGATCAACAAACAACGGTGGGAGGCCGCCATTGTTCGTCGTTCGCCTAGCACGTTACTATGTCATGAAGTTTTGGACACCTAACAGCAGCGTTTTAACTCAGACTGGGCCCTCCCATCAGCCACTCCAGCGAAGGAAACAAATTATGACCGCACCAGAAACACACACTGCTCATATCGCCGACGGAGCTCTTCATGAGTCATCGCTAACAGAGCAACCGACAGGCCTCGGGAAGACGATACGACAGAACACGGCCGGCGGTGAGCCTTCGATCCTCCTGGCGGTAACACCACCCGCTGATCTCAGAACCGAGCCGCTGGCATGGAGAAACGGTGCTATGAATAAGATGTTTCTTCTTGTGCCTTTTGCCACCCAGCCACGTTAAGCCACATGGGGGTAATCACACTATGAATAAAATGTTTCGGCTCTCGCACTACTCAGACAATGACCCAATCAACCTTGCTCACAGCATGTAGAGGCGCTATGGTTTGTGTGTGTGTGTGTGAGAGAGAGAGAGAGGGAGAGAGAGTGTGTCACGAATCAGACAAAGACCCAGAAGCCTGGAACTGAGGCCCGGAGGGCGGTCGGCGAGCGTGGGTCTAGTTCCACTATTGCCCATTCTCTCACAATACCAAAAGCTCATCTACGCGTATCACAGCATCTTGAAAAACATGAAAGCTTGTCCAGGTCAGACGTTTGATGAAGGCGGGGAAAGAGGAGGAGGGATCTTGGAGTATGCGCCCGAGGTCAAGGGTACGTCTATTGCTTCCTTTCCTTGGACTTCTCGGACCTCGCATCCTTTGCCCTGCAACAACACGCGCTCTAGAAGTGCGGCGTCAAAGGAGTATTGAACACAGGGGCAGTCATGTTCTTACCGATTAGCATGATTGTCTCGCTTTAACTTTTGGGGTTGCCTCACAGGACAAGGACTTGGGACAAAGGATCACCGCAACTCGAAACGTGCTCGTCTCCCGAAAAAAATATTCAGCAGCAAATTCTATTGCCAACGAGGGATCACGAGAATCTTCAGGGCTTCGAGAGAGAATGAAAGCTGGTCTGTGGTCCAACCACACGGGTCTTGGTCGCCATCTCGGAAGTTCACCGGCATCTCCACTCCTAGTCGCAACCGCGACAGGGGGATTCATATGGCGTTGTGGCAGAGTGGTCTAATGCGCAAGACTAGAAATCTTGTTCCTTCGGGAGCGTCTGTTCGAATCAGGCCAACGTCGTCATATCGTTTTGATGATTTGGACTACTGCTGCACATCGCAGCGGGGGCGGTGCTGAAGATGCGGTTAGCCTATTTTTGGGACAGAAATAAATGCCTGCGAAAGTTCTGCGTGAAGTTGACGTGATATTCCTTGGCAACTTATTCCCAGGTTTGCCATCTACATTTGCAGAACTGCGCATGCCAGCCTGAAACGGAACACAGGCACTAGCTTTTGTGTTATACTATTAAGCTAATAGTACACGAAACCAAGAGCATGCGGCGGATACCCATTCGGCGAACCAAGTCTCCGGAGAAACGGCATATGAACACTAATGACCGTGTCTGCTTGCTGCATCACTTGCTCCCGGTCCACGTTCAATTGCCATCAGATCCCATGGGTAACAACGACTGAAGCTTTGTCCAGAGACCCCCCGATCTGACTGTTGAATAGAGATAGATGGGCGTGGTATGTCCAAATCATCTGTCTGACTATGTAATGGCTCTGGCCCTCCAAATGGCGTATTGGGTGTGCTGCCGTCTCCGCCCCCCTGCTCTAGGCACCGGCACCGCTGACTGGAGTCGATATTGACTATCATTCCATTGACACTTCTGCCCCTCTCTACGCGTATTCTGTTCTTGCATTTCACTTTTTCACACTATACATGCGGGACGCGTTGTGAGGCCTTTCAGCATATCTCCAAACTGTGTTTATTGTTATTGGATTATGTACTTGCTCTTCATTATTCTGTGTAGATGCGTATCTTTAGTAGCCTGCCGGCGCAGACGCCTTATGCCTCATAGAGGTTAATAAGGGTATTAAATAATACGACTACAACAACAACAACAACATCCGCCGATTCGTCGATCTCTTCGTCCATTCTTTTGAAGCTGGCTGTTACGCGCGCGGTTTATCCTCGAGGCCAGATTTCAAAGAGACATTTCAACCAAAATGCTGGCACTCTGACCATCACAAAACCTGGCTGACCTCCATATCGGCCCTTCTGAGAAAGAGAAGTCAAGCATATAAATATCAGCAATACCGCCGTTTATGAAGCTATGCCGAATGTTTTCCAAGATCGATGCTGAGAAGCGTCGCATCAATATCGTCCCAACCGCGCGGAGGCGACCACTATTAAGATATGCTATCTCGGCAGCCCCTCAGTGCTGCAGGCCTGCGTGGGATTCGGCGCTAGAAGGGTTGGCTTTTGTGATAAACATGAATGAACCTGTGAATCATTCCATAAACTTCGAGTTATCGACTGATACTTATTTCGTCCTCCGAGGGTGTCATTCGACTCCTGGCGAGCTGCATGAGAGAGCGGCTCGCAGACCACCCTGAACCTCATGAAGTATGTCTCGACTCTCGGAAGCATTGCAGGACCTCATCTCATAATCATGACACTGATGCCCTGTACAGGAACAACAACATCTCAGTGTTGTACGGACGCATTGGGCCGCTTGGCCTTGGGGCGTGGCATCCACTCCCCTCTCTCCTCTACTCGCACGGTCTTCTCAATCGCACATAGCTTTCCCAATGTCTTTTCTCACGCGAGTCACGTCGCACCACCAGAATTACCAACTTCTCAAGGAAGTTCGGCCAATACGTCATGCTGGTTGGAGGGATCCAATCGCGAGAGTGATTTTGCATTCCCCACGCGAGCAATGTGCAAACATGCCATGGCTCGGGGCGGAAAAGCTTTTTTGGCTGAGTCGTTGGACAGAAACTGCGGAAAGCCTTTTTTGCAGTCAGCGAGGAGGATCCAGGACGAGGCTGTTGAGTTGGATTCTGATCTGGAAAGTAACGGGTTTTACCGTTGGAAGGGCCAGAGTTGATTGATGCGCGTCAGAGGCAATTAGATGGGCTACTGAGCAAAAGGGTGGGGGGAGGTCTCTTTCTGATGTCATGGACTTATTTGTGATCAACCAGAGATGGTCCATTCTGAATTCAGAATTGCTTGAGCCCACAAACATGGGCAGAGTCTGAGTAGACCAAAGCGGCGGCAGTCAAAAGTTCGAAGATCGGCTCTGTCAATCATCTTCCTTGACGATAGCCAGCTCGTCTCCGCACAACCCGACCCGCAAGTGTTTCGACGCCTCCTCCAGATTTCCCATCGGCCGAACTTCGAAGCCCGCCACCTAACGCGTCGCGACATCCTCAGCTGAGCAGTACGAGAGTCGCCAGAGACGACTCTTTTGCGTCGACCGGAAAGTAGGAGGAACCCTTGCGAGAACGCTCCGCGGCGGCCGCCATCCGAGTGACGATTGTGGTACCCGAGAACAGGATCGCCACGACGAGTTCGACGGCGAGGAGCGTGATCCAGCCCCAAGTCATGTGCACGTACGAAACTTTTTTGAAGGGTTCTCCGGTAACGTCGAACGCGCCGGCCGTCGTTAGTCGAGAGAGCAAAGCCCATCCGAGAGACAACGATGGACTTACATCGACGACAAACTAGTGACAATGTCCGTATATATGATGTTGAGGTACAGATTCCGCCGCGACGGATCGAACATGTTTTCCGTGGTGTAGAGAATGTCCTGTAAGAGAACCCGGGACGTCACACCCGTGGTCACCTCGTAAGTCAGCGTCGCTTCGGCCTCGTAGGTGTACGCCATCACCGCGCTCCCGGCGAGGGCCTCCCCCACGGCCACGGCGATTGTCCACATCGACCTGAAGGAGATGCTGAATTTCTTGTCCGGGGGTCGATTGGCGTCTCGAAGTCTCCAAAAGTCCCGCATCATGGCCTTCACCGCAGCCCTGTAGGTCCCTCGTTCCAGTTCCCGGAGCGTCATGTCGACCTCCTCGTCGATCGCCAAGGCCGTGGCTTCCTCCCCGTCGGTTCTGTCGTACCGAACGGGATAGCTGATGGTCAACTGGGTGACCGGGCGACGACACGACGCTCACGATCATCAGGACGGCGCCGCCTATTGCGATGTATGTACTTGAACCTGACGTGGAGCAGCAGCCGTAGCGAGCCCCACCAGCTCTCGCTGGCCTGGTCGATGAGATGGAAATCGTGCAGGGAGCGTTCCTTGACGGACCAGCTGAACTTGACATGGCTGATGGCGGTGGAGACGGGAAACATGAACGTCCCCTTGGTGAGCGTTGTGAAAAAGGCCAGTTCGGCAAAGACTTGTTATCGTAGCAATGAAGAACAACCAAGATCACTTTCGAGGCGGGCGTGTTTGTTAATAATCGAGCCACTTCAAGGTTTTGAACCACATATTTCGCAACCACCTACGGATAAATGAAGCGATACTAACGAAAATGGATAACATTTCTGGCCACCAGATCCGAAAGAAAGTCCAGAGGTTTCTGAAGCTCATAAATCCGCTTGTATAAGATGGCGGCTTCTTATACCCCGTGGGTTCAATGAAAAGCTCTCTTTCGGTGACATTTTGCTCGGTGGACCGTCGAGTTGACTGCTGGTTCCAATCGACGGCCTGTATCCGACTATTGTCTGACTCTGGCTTTGGATGATGTCGCCGATGGGGACTCGTGTAACTGGAATCCTGAGAATGTTGCTCGTCTAGGCTTGGCATGTTGATTGACCAGTGCGGGAAAATGAAAACTAACACCAGAAAGCAGTTCAACGCCTGGAAGCCAAAAGAGATGCAGGAACAAGTGACCCAGACCCAAAGTTATATGCTGGCTACCGGAATTTGGCAGATGGGCAACCTTTTTTGCGTAACATTTGATGGCAACCACACCATGCGTGTCAGAATAATACGACAGCAATCTGGTGTGTTTATTAGAACTGCGCCTCCCCCAGCTGAGCCTGCGTATCACGAATCAGATAGCCAAGAGCCCGCAAAACAAACTGCACCAAGCTAAGAATAAGCAGAGACCTTTAAGGGAACTGATCGGGTGAAAATCGTTTTCCTTTCAACACACTAAATGACGTAGGTGGCTCCCCACGGTTGGCTGACGGCATAGAACTACCATGCAGCAACATACATCTGCGTTGAAATTACCAATTGGACGGTCGGGATTCCTTAAGTATTATGGCGAGAAAGGGCGTGATCAGGCTAGATAAGTTTACTGCAGCTGCGCAGCGGGTAGTATAATCGACGCCAGCCCGGTTGTCTTCGGCTGTGTTGACGAAAACCGTTGTATCAAGGCTCAGCAGGGATCGGTATGCAGTCACCGGTATTCTCCCAACATGAACGTGATAAGGCTTGTGTCTGACATCGTCCGGTACTCATGGCATAAAGGAAACGGGAAAAGACGTCCACGGGTCGTAAAGTCGGTATTGCTTATATCTCTCCATCTGCAAGGTATTGCTTTTATCTGTCCATCTGCAAGCAGTAAACCCAAGAACATAGCCGTCTTGTGTGACGTTTTTCAGCTGACCCAAACACCAAATTCAAACATCCGCCGCGTCAAAGTTGCGAATCAGATCGTAATAAAACCTCAAAATCTCCATGTGCGCACTAAACCTGATCCTCTCGTCGATGGTATGAGCGTTGATCGTATACCCTTCCCGGATAGGCACAAACCGGTACACGTTCGGCGTAAGATCTGCAGTCGTGTCAGTCACTAAACGCCCCTTCCCTTCGCACCGCAATCTCGACAGAACTCACTCAGGTAATGCCTCGTATCAGTGTTCCCCGTCATCAACTCCCCTACCGGGACAACCCTGCCCCCGTCGAATGCAAAACTGCTCTGCAGCGTGCCGGAAAACAGGTCCCAGATGGGTCCCGTGGTGGGCGAGATGGGCGCGACGAGCGTCTTCTGGCTGGAGCTGAGCACCAGCGTGCCGTTGTAGTCAACCTCGTACGACGGCTTCACGCCATCCGCCCCCTTCGCAACGGCGGGTTCCCGCTTCTTTTCGGCGGCGTAGTTCTCGTACTCCTCGTCGCCCGCGAACGCCTCGACCTTGATGCCGTACTTCTCGACGGTGTCGCTGATGTACGAGACGACGTTGTGCTGGATCTCGGGGATCGAGTTCTGCGGCGCGACGCGGTAGTTCACGCCGACCTTGATCACCTCCGGCATGGCGTTGATCTTCTGCCCGGCCTGGAAGTAGTCCACGCTCTGCGAGGTCTGGAGCCTGTAGTGCGTGGGGCGGTCGATGGAAGCCAGCTCCTCGGCCAGGGCGTCGAGGTCGCCCTCCTCCAGGAGCTTCGTGATTCTCGGCTGCGCATCGGGCGAGTACCGCGCCTGGCAGACCATGTGCTCATACAGCGGGGACGAGGTCGTGAGTTTGGGGCTGTACGGGTGAGACTCGAGCGCGACCACCATCTCCGAGACGATTCCGATGCCCGTGTGCGGGAAGGGGACGGAGGAGTGGCCGCCCGTGACGTGCAGCTCGAGCCAGATGTCGACGTGGCCCTTCTCCATCACCGCGGGGAGGGCGTAGAGCGTCTTGTCGTCGACTTGCTGGAGGCCCATGCCGCCCTCGTCGAGGATCAGCGCCATGCTGTTGTTGCCCCATTGCTTCTCCAGGTACTTCGCGATGTGTCCCGCGCCGGCCTCACCGGAGCACTCTTCGTCAAAGCCCGAGGCGAGGATGATGGTTCGCTTGGGTGTCCAGGAGGAGTCTGAGAGGAGCGTCTCCAGAGCGGAGAGCAACGCCGTGAAGGAGTTCTTGTCGTCCGATGCGCCGCGGCCCCACATCCACTCTCCGTCAAAGTGAGCCGAAAAGGGCGGATAGGTCCATGTGGAAGCATCGGCGACGGGGACGACGTCTTGATGAGCGGTGAGGAGGAGCGGCTTGAGCTCCGGGGAGGATCCAGGGATGGTATAGACCAGGCCGAAGGTGTTCACCTTGACGAGGTTGGAGCGAGCGTGGACGGCTGGGTATGTTTTTCGCATGACATCGTGAAGCTCGTAGAACACTTTCCAGCGGGGGTCGGAGTCGAAATCGCCGAGATCATCGTAGCAGATTGATGGGACACGGACGAGTGCCGCGTGGCGGGAGACTTGTTTGAGTATAGCAGCTTCGGAGGAGAAGAGTTCTTTGGCGGAGGGAAGGCCGTCAGAGGGAGAGACAGCCGGGGGAAGGTCGCAATTGAAGGACGAAGAGGAGGAAGATTGGAGGGGACGTTGATCAGCCAGAGCGGTCGCGACCGTAACCGTGGAGAGCAAGTTGAAAATGGTGGCGGAACGCATTGTAGTGGTGCTTCAGTCTCGCTGAATTCAAAGCCACCGAAACTTCAAGACGAGCTTGATTGAAGGGGTTAGCTGACTCGATCGTCAACTTGGGCTCCCCGAATTCTGTTGTTTCATCCACTCGATCTGGGGAGACACTTCGAGGGAGAAGAGCCCAAATATGAGGGGATATGTTTGAAAACGTTATTTTGTATGCAGAGCACACCGAATCCCTGTGCTACATTGTCACTTTCCGTCCATCAGCCTGCCATTCAAAAGCCAGTGTCCGCCGAGATAGGAGCGGAAGCCAAGCTGATAACGGCATCGAACCCCAGTATTTGCCGATTGCTGTGTTTCGGAGTCGGGCCCAACCCGATCGGTGCCGATTCGGAGATGTGGGCGAGTCAAACCCGCGGGCAACTTGTGACCTTCCTCTAAAAGATTGTCATGTCTAATTGGGCATAAGGTAGGGCATACCTGGTGGGTATGTTGGGACATCGGTCATTGGCTTTCCACATCTTGATGAGCCTTATCCTGCCCGTCGATACACGGCGTGCTAATCGGTGCTTTCGGGATGAGTGTGCCGGTGTTGTGGGCGCCAGTGCAGCCATTTGAAGCAAAGACTTGGCGGTTCGGACCTTACCGGTTCCTGTGCCATCTCCGTCCGGCGTTTAAGCCCCCCCCGCCAACGGTTGGAGTCCTCTAGGCACTGCCGCCAACAGGGCGGCAGCTACCGAGATAATGAATGAATCAAACAGCTGCAGGCGACAGTGCAATGAGGCAGGCACATTTGAGTAAAAAAATGAATGTGTAAATATGCAATGACTACATGGCATCCGCTTGCCGGTATGCATTGGGTATGTACTAAATGAGATTTTCTAAGGTTGTCCAAGGCCAGTCGAGGCCATCATTACTCCAATTGAAACCCCATGAAATATCACCATGATTACGCAGTTTGAGTGACCACAGGCCCGCCAGTCGTCGGGAATTCGACTGGCGTCGACAGGGCGTACAGGTCGAACATCTTGGGCCCGCCACAGTAATTGGCGGTGTTCGTGGTAGTTGTGACGGTTCCGTCAGTGGTGAACGTGCTGACGCTGCCGTAGCAGTAGTTCTTGCAGGCCTTGGGTCCAACAAGTGAGGTGACAATTCCGCCCTGGAAATCGAGGCTGGCGCCGCCGTAGCACTCGTGGTGATATTCCAGGAAGAGATACGGCATCTTGGTTGTCGGGGTGGGAGCCTTACTGTAAACAGAGTTGGCGTAGTCTATGCACAGCTCTGGAGTGACGCTTTGATTGGCGAACAATAACGGAAGAGCATGTCCATTCGGTCTGTCTCCGTAGCAGCCGACATAGTAGTAACCGTTTGTGGGAGAGGCTGAGGCAGCTGAGGAGGCGGTCAATGTGGTTGACACCGAAGTACTGCCGGTCGTAGAGGCCGAAACAGACGGCACTAGAGTGCTTGTTTCTGCCGCGGAGAATGATGGCGAAGCAGTTGGACTGCTTGCAGAGGAGCCCGAGGCGTCGACAACCGAGCTCGAAGTGTCGGAGCTGGCGACAGGTGAGGCTGAGGAAGCTTCAGTGGCAGGTGATGAAATGGCGGAGGAAACGATAGTCAAGCTAAAACTGACGCTGGACGCGCTCGTGGACGCAAAGCTTGTGACGGATGTGAGCTGCGAGACGCTGACGGATGACGACGTTCCGCTGAAACTAGAAAGTCTGTAGAGATCGAGGCGGTTGCTTCCACCGCAGAACTCGGACTGGTTGCCTCTGCATTGCATGTCGCACTCTTTGAGAGGAGCCGGCACGGAACCGGCGTTGGTAGCGCTGCCGCAATAGCCTGAAGAACATTAGAACATATTCCAAAGAGCGGGGAGAAGTGATATTCACATTCGCGGGCGTATTCAACTCCCATGTACTGCCATTTACCCTTGGCACAAAAGGCGGCGCATGCTTTCGTCGTCATTTCCTCCGAACCGAAATACGCACCCGTCAGCGCGCGACCATTGATTCCCTCAGTCTGACAACCAAGGAAAGCATAGTCGCCCGTCTCGTTGGTATGTACGGGCGCGGTAGGTGCTTGGTTCGGAATAGTGTTGTTGTATACCGAAAGTCGGAAACCAGCTCCGCATAGCCCGACGGAGGAACCGGCACATGGCGATGAGCACTCCGCTTCTGACGTTGACATCTTGGCTGCCTGGCTGTCCCATCCACAGTAGCACTCGCGACCATACTCGACCCCGAAGTAGTTGAAAGCACCACCTCCCGGGGCACCCGTGCTACAGAATGCGGCACACTTATCTAGGCTCATATCGTCCGAGGCAGAGAAAGCTCCAGGAAACAAACGCTCGCCGTCGACTAAATCCTTGAAACAACCTGCGTACTGCCATTGACCACCTATAATGGCAGGCATGCGGGGGTTCAGGGGAGAGGCAGCAAAAGTCGCCGAGGGAGTTGCGCTGCTTGAGGTAGAGGAAGAGGTAACAACCGCCGAGGTGGATGTGGAGACGGCAGTAGAGCTCGAAGCGCCGCTGCTGGACGCAGTCAGATCATTAGTCGCACTCGACGACAGCAGACTAGATTGTGTGACAGGAGAAGATGATACGGAGCCGCCAGACGACGATGAGGCTGCGGAGGATGCAGGAGGGACGCTACTTGAGGAAGCAGCCCTGCTGGAGGTACTTGTCGCTGCTGGCAAAGAAGAGCTTGAGCTGGGGTTCTTCAACGATTGATAGAATCCAGCAATATCAAAGGCGGTGATGTCAGCATAGAGGCTCATGTGTCCGTTATCGCCACCGCACGCCTGGGTATCATCGCCCGTGCAATCGAAAGTGCAGAGGTTGAGAGACTCGTCCTCGTAGGTTGAGGGATTCTTGATGCTTCCACCGCACCAACATTCCTGGTGGTACTGCACACCCGAAAGGATATAGCCCCTGTCGTTACATATGCCTTGGCACTGTTGCAAAGTGTTTGTCTTCTGCTGAGCGGCAGTGTTGACTGACGCCTGGAGGTTACGGCCCAAGTTGGTAGCGTCTTTGAAGCATCCCACCCACTGGTAACGAGCTGTGCCGTTAGTAAGGAGAGGTCCGACTTGCTTGCTGACGACGGTCCCGTCGAACCAGATGTCGTGCCGGCCGGAGTTTTCACCTGTTGTGGAGTTGAGACCATCAGTGCTGAGAGTCCATGAAGCCCGCAGGGACTGTGCCGGGTGGTTTGGTTGAATAGATGCCGCATGGATGCCGACGCTTCCAATAGCACAATTGCCACTGGCAACCTGTGTTCCTTCGGTGAGCTCGCTGTTGGGATTCAGTGCAAACAGTTGAGATCCAGTCGGAGGCTTGGAAATGGTGATCGTCAAAGGGGCGCCACCCTGGTTACAAACTCGGATCTTCTTGTCGACGGAGGCACCGGCGAGGACACTGCCAAATGCAACCGAATAGTTGGACAAAGCACCCCAGCCGCCCGAGCCATCGGAAAGCTCGAAAATGACAACAGGAGGCTCGTTGACGGAAGCGCTCAGCGTGAGAACTGCCGTCCCACCATTGGACCAAATGGTGATCTTAGATATGTAAGACCCAGGAGTCTCCCTCAAGAAACGCAACGCAACAGTCAGACTCTTGCCAGCGTCAAGAGTAGAGCCAACGGTGGGGAAATTGGACGATGAAAACCCCGATCCGAGATTGCCGTCACTGGTGAAGTTGGCATATTCGCTCGAGTTTGTTTGCCACGCAAAACCCGTGAAAGTCAGCGTGCCGTTGCCTACGTTCTGGATAAGGGCTGAGCCCGTCAACCCGTCGGGAGTGTCGCGGAGAACCAATCTTCCAAAGGCAACATCGGACGGCGTGGCAGTCAAGAATGCACCTTGCTTTACTACAGTGCCCTCGAGTGATACCAAGACGCTCGGGGAGTACTCGGCTGGGGGACTGACGGAGAGCGTCAACGCACTAGAGAGCAACCCAGGAACGACACGCACAGAGGGGTCGGAGAGATCCCACGTAATGTTGAGAGGGAAGGAGGTGCCTGCAGCAACGGCGCCCTGAGGAAGGCTCGAGTTGGAGCACTTGAATGAGGGATCTGCAACCGTGCAGCCGTTGATTCTGGTGAGGGCGACGTTGGCCGTGCAATTGACGACGGTACTGGATGTGGTACCAGCTTCGACGGAGCCAAAGTCAACCGGGCTGGTGCAGTTGAGAGCGGAGTTGACCGGAGAGCCTAGGGCGACGAGCCTGTTGTTGTTGACGTTCATAAAGACGCGCCCATTTCCAAAAACAGGACGCTGGAACTTGTTGCTTCCTTGAGTCGATGGAAGCGGGATGGGGACCATGACGCCATCTTGGGGGACGGCGCGGAAAGCTTGGAGGCCGGAGTTGACATCAGCAACCCAAACAATACCAGTGCCGGTTTTCCCGTTGTCCGAAGTGACTGTCATTTGTCCAACGCCCACTCGACCGGCAGCAATCCAGGTCGACTTGCCAGCGAGGGTAAATTGGGGTGCACCCTTGGCGTCGAATCCAAGCTTGTAAGCCACAAGGGGGCCGCCGACGGTGGTAGCGTAGATGTAACCGCCCTCACCAGGGTAGCTGCCAAATCCGCCGTACAGCGAGAAACCTAGCTCGATAGTCTGCAGAATACCATCACCGCCGTTGGAGGCCTGTCGGAAACCACCGAGGTTGTCTGCATTCATGACGTAGGCTCTGCCCTTCTTCCCTGCAGTGACACACATACGGTTCACGCCTGTACCCTTGAAGACAGTAGGATCCAGGACGCAGAGACCAGATGCGCCGACGTCTCGGTCACCCGCATCCAGACCAACGTAGTCGTAGGGCTGGAAGTAGTCAATGAGACTGAGCTTTCCGTCTGTTGCCACTTGCATTCTGACGGTACACTCATCGAGAGTAGACATTGGGATTCTACCGCTGGCAGGAACGTTGCCGTTGGCGTGGCCTTGACCGTTACCGGTGACAAAGTAGACATTGTTGCCAATGACGGGAAGGCCCATTCCACTCTGCCAGATGCCAGCTTTTCCGCCAGTTTCGTTATCTAGAGCAAGAGGTTGCGGCTTGGGTGCGCCCGGAGCGGCTTCCGTAGCCCACATGCTCACCGGGCCAACACCGGGAGTCTTACTGACGGTGACGAGGTAACCCGTGTAGTTCCAACGACCGCAGTGGGAGCCAAAAGCGGCGACAATGTGGCCGTTGAGCTCAGCCAGAGATGGTCTCTGCAGAGCTACGCCCCCAACGAAGTATTTCGCGGGGTCATTGTCGGCGTTGATGCCGTCAATCACGACGGGGAACTTGTCAACGTCTTCGAGTGTGGGGATCCGGATCGCATACATCTTGTAAACTCCGTTGGCGGTGCCTGAGGTGGTTCCGTCCTTGTAACCCTTGGAGAAGACGTACATGATATCCGTCGCGGGGTCGATGATGGGTGTACCGGTGATGCCAATCCAGTTGGGAATATCTCCACAGTTGCTGTCGGCAGCGGAAAAGGGCGCCTGGAGGGTCCTCTGCTTAAGGATGTTGCCGGTCTTGCTGTCGAATATGCGGATGATATTCATCTCGGAGGCCGTAATGACGAGTTCGGAACCGCCATCGGGAGTGTAGACCAGAGGCTTGGCCAACCAGAACTCCTGACTGTTGGGAGATGTGAACGTCCACAAGTTCCTGAAACTCGAAGACCCGGCGATGTTCGGGTCGATGTTGTGATTTGGCAGATAGCCTGATTGCGGCAGATCCTGGAGATCATGACATCAACACGGATTCTCTGGTACACGGGCACACTCATGCCAACTCTCACCGCCGGGGCAGAAAAGGTACTCACAACATCACGGTACGAATCAGTAGAGGCCAACGAGGCGACAAGCGCGGGCAATGGAGCCAGTAAACCAAGTGACAGCCTCATGTTGAGAGGCAAGGTTGAGAAGCGAATGAAGATAACGACTGAATACCTGTCTCGACACAGGAAACTCCAAAATGCCTTGAGGGATGGAAAGAGCGTAGCACTTGGAGATGGGAAAGCGAAGGATCTGGGGCAGCAGAGATGATAAACAAACCGCAAGATGGCCAAGATAATCAGCCAAGAACATGGCAGCCCTCAACAACCACACAAATCGAGCACTGCCGCAGCCCTTTCGTCCAGATCGAAGTCGACTGTCCCCATGGTTCAAACTAACGCAGGTCCAAGACCGCCGCCAGTCGGAGACGCGCAGAACATCCGCTCCATGCGGAGTCAACGTCGTTGCTCCCATACTTGGAGCCGGCTGGACGACAAGCGTGTAAGCCAGGATGCCATAGAAGGTTCTGTACCTAGGGATGGTGCGAGTGCCTGGGTGGATTTGAGTAGCTAGGGCGAGATATTGATGGCGCCATAGACATTTCAGGGTAAGCGGGAAAAGCATGCCGAGACTTGGAGCAGGGGAGCATCGCCTCTGGCGGGAAGGCCTCGTCCGTAGAGTCGAAGAGATTGTCCAAGCCAGGCTGAGAAACTCAGAGCGGAGCATAGACAGAGACCGGGACCTGAGTGGTGTGGTGCGTCCGTACCAAGGGAGGGGGAACGGGCTGGGCTCCTGACTGTGCTCCAGCTCGACAAGACAAGGTGCATCCAGACTGGCGGATGAGAGGCCATGCGGCGAGCAAGGGATATTCGGATGAAGGGCGTCAGGAAGCAAGCAAGGCGTTGTTCAGCAAGTTGGCGAAGTTGAGTTGAATCATAAGGCGACGCCCCGTGCAATGGATGGAATCGATGGCTCTCGGAGCGGGAGCGGGAGCTGGCGATGGAGGTGATTCAACTGCTTCTGTGTCTTGGCTAGCCAAGTGTGACGCGCGGAAGCTAGTCGCCACGGGTAAATTGGCTGGACATTGTTTGCGAGGCATGTTGGATCTCTGGAGAAGAAACAAAATCGACTGAAGGGCCAAAGGGAAAAAAAACAAACAAAAAAGGCAGTCAACGGCCGGGAGGGTGGAACAAGCTCCGATGTCGAGAGACCGGACGACAACTTGTGGAACAACAATGTGTGGAACTTTTTAGAACTGGAAGTACACGGCCTTGCCCCTGATAATCCAGCACCCTCACCCCATTACCCCTCCCCTAGTCTCTAATCCAGTTCCTCAGCACTTCGAGGAACTCAGCATACCGCTTATTAAATAGCTAGTCAATTTCAGCCATATTCTCGGACATTAGCTCTATTATACTTTTAAACTTTATTTTAATCTCTTTAATTATTATATATTATTTTTTTTTAAGGTATTTTTAGTATTATATAATATTAACTACTAGGAGATAGAACTATTTCTATATTTAGAATAGGGTAATATTATAAGGAGAGTAGTTATTAAAATTATAATTCTTTTAATACTTAGGGGAATTTATTTTAATAAGGGTGTTATGGGCTAGGCTATACCTAAGCCACTATATCTATGGGCTGCGCCCGAATATATACAAAAGCCGCGAGCCCTAAGTGGGTCGCATAATACTTATAAATATATTACTAGAGAAGTTATACAGGGAACTTCCCTTCTCCTTAGCTTAGATTCTATTAATTAAGGTACCCCTATATTATATAAACCTAGGCTCTATTCTTTATATATTTAAGTTTAAAATTATAAATATACTTACTAATTATACTATATAATGAATAGTATAGATTATATAGAACCTATAATAACTAGGTAAAACTTAGTAATATTAAGTGAGAATTCTATAGTAGTCTTATATACTCTAATAGAGATAATAACTACTATTAATAACTAACTAATAATAATAGAAATTATTATAATTATTATTATTATTTTATTATAATTATTAGTAAGCTCTATTTTAGTAATACTATTTAAAAGTATAATAATTTACTAGAAATTTCTACTAGACCCCCTAAAGTTTATAGGCTAATAGGATAAATACTCTTCCTAGGCTACTTAAATATATAATAAATTAGTAATAAATTAGTAGTTCTTTAAAAGTAATAGGGAATAGTTTTACTTAATTTACTCTTATTTAAATAATATTATATAAAGAGTTATATAAGCTTATTATAAATTAAGTAGATTAGGGGATAATAAAAACCTAATTAATTTTATAAAGTATTTTAATTTAATTTATTTAAATTTAAATTTTATATAATAATTAATAAGTTAATTATTAGAGCTTAAAATAAAAAAAGAGGAGAATTTTACTATTTTTTTATTATAATTTAAGTACTTATTAGCCTAAATTAGAGGAGTATAGTTTAATATAATAATTTAAATTAATTTCCTATAATAGGCCTTAATTTATAATTTTGTGGATTAATTTATTATAAGAGGAGCCCCTATAAATTATTAAGAGTTTATAATTATTATATAGAATATTACTTAGAAATAGGAGAAAATAGGTTATATAAAAACTACTTACCTTATTAATTATCCTACTATTACTACCCTAAAATAGAACTATAATAGTAATATATAAATAACTAGCTCTATATGGGCTATGAAGTTAGTGACTGGGTTACTGGTGCCCTATAAGGAAAAATAGAAATATTATAGTTATTATAAGGTTAGGTATATTTAGAGGAACTATCTAAATAAGAAGGGAATTTATGTGGTAATTATAGTAATTATAGTACTAAAGGTTATTAATAATAATAATAAGAATAAAGAGAAATTAGACTTTAATTTAGGAAAAGAATAAATTTATTATAAAATTAGGTAATAAGTATAAAGGAGAATTAAGTAAGCTAGAAGACTTTTATATAAATATATAATATAAATAGACCTTTTATAATAATAACTATATAAATAATTAAAGGCTAATATATTAATATATTAATAAATACTAAATATAATCTCTATACTATTATTAACTTTTAGTTTATTTATTAGCTCTAGTTATTATATATTAATACTATAAAGTAGAAATTTTATAAATTTATAAATAACTTATAAAAAGTTACCTTAAATAGAGTAATTATATTTAATATAGAAATAAGTAATTATAATTAGAGAATCTATACTTATATAGTATAAGGCCTAAATATAAACTTATTCCTAGGGAAACTATAATTCAAGGATAATAAGGTAGTATATAATATAAGTAAGAGGTAGATATTCTATAAAAAAGAAAGAGTAATAGTACTACTTATAATATAAGAGGAGATAAGCTTAGTATATAATATTAGAGTAGTTTATATACTTAATATTACTTTATTTAGGGTTATTTATTAGTGGATCTTATACTTAAATAAGGTAACTTTACTATAGGTAGTAGTTTTAGTAATTTAAGTAATTAATTTAGTAGATATTAATAAGGTATTATAAAAAATAAACTTAAAATTAAGTAATAATACTATAGTAATTATATAAGTACTTAATTATATTAAGTGGGAGTATATGGATTTATTTAAACTCTTAAAGATATACTCTATATACTCTTACTAGCCTAATTTTAACCTTAAAATTAATTTTAAGTAGAATAATTAGAGTAAGAATCTTTTATTATTATAGGAACCCTTATATAGAATATTATGTGAGGAGCTTTTAGTACTTTAGAAGACCTTAAATAACCTTCTTAATAAGGGGTTTATTTAGGCTAGTAGCTCTATAATAGGTATACTAGTATTATTTATTAAAAAGTTAGGTAGTAGGATTTATTTTTATATAGACTATTATATACTTAATATAATTACTAAGTAGGATTACTATACTCTACTACTTATTACTAAGATAATTTTATAAGTAGAATCTATAAAGTAATTTATAAAGCTAAATATAGTAGTTACCTTTTATAAAATATATATTATAGAAGGTAATAAAGAGAAAATTACCTTTTAAATTTATTATAAGCTATTTAAATAGCTAGTATACTTATTTAAACTTATAAGTACTCTAGTAAACTTTTAATAATATATTAATAAATTACTCTATAAGTTCCTTAATAACTTTATAATTATATATATAAATAATATATTAATTTACTTAAATAAGTTAAAGGCTAATTATAAAATAAAAGTTCTCTAAATTCTTAAGTAATTAAAGAAAACTAGACTTAACTTTAACCCCTCTAAGTATAAGTTTTTAATAAAGATTATTAAATATATTAAATTTATTCTCTATATAAGCCATAGGATTATATATAATTTAGAAAAGGTCCACACAATAATAGAATAATTAGTACTTATTATAATTAAGATTATAAGGAGTTTTCTTAGATTTATTAACTTTTACTATATTTTTATTAATAAATATAATAAAATTATTATATTACTTATAAAATTAATAAATAAGGGTATTATTTTCTTATAGAGTTAATATAAATAAGTTATATTTAATTTATTTAAGAAAATATTTATTATAATTTTAATTTTATACTTATTTAATCTAAATTTAAAGACTTTTATAAAGATTAATTACTCTAGATTTATTATAAGTAGTACTCTAATTTAAGAGAATAATAAGAGTATTTACTATTTAATTACCTTTTACTTATAGAAACTTATACTTATATAGTATAATTACTTAATTTATAATAAGGAACTATTTATAATTATAATATATTTATAAGTATAGAATATAGAGTTATAGAATTATAGGAAATTTATAATAGTAATTAATTATAAAAATTTAAAATACTTTATAAAGAAGACTAAATTAATAGAGTACTAAAATTATTAAGTAGAGGAGCTCTTAAAGTATAATTTTAAGCTTCTATATTACCCTGGGAGGTTAATAGTAGTACTGGATATATTCTCTTATTATGAATAAGATATATTAATTAGATAGGATAATAAGTAGGAGTAAGAGTAAGTAATATAAGTTATCCCGGACTCTACCCTTTTAGTTTAAAAGTTATATAAAGATTATATAGTATTATTCTTACCCTATATTTAGGTTTTTAAGGACCCTAAGTTATAATAGTTATAAAATAAAGCCTAGTTATAAAATAAGGAGTACTAATTAATATATTATTTTCTAATAATAAAAGCCTAGTTATTCCCCCCTAGAATAATAATAAAAGTATAAATTATAGAGTATAATATTAATATAATTAATTAATTAATATTCTATAACTAAATCTAGGTATTAAATAGGGCTAATATAAATAATAATAAGAATATTCTTTAAATATAGATAATCTAGCTTTCTTATAATTTAATAATAATAGAATACCTAGATTATAATAATATATTAAGTATTCTTAGTTATTAGTACTTTTAATTAAGGTAATTAAGTATAATATAGTAATTTATTTATAATTATAATAAATATAGAGGGGGGATAATTTAGAGGTAGGTAAAATATAGTTTATTATAATTATTACTAGTCCCTAAGTAGATTTACTCTTATTTCTTAATAAACTTTATTATTAATCTCCTAGTATTTATTATAAATAATATAAAGTACTTATAAGTAATTATAAACTACTTAGGTAAAATAATTACTCTTAAAATAATAAATATAATAAATATAAAGACTTATATAAAGTACTTTATAACCTATTACTATAAATTCTATAGAATCCCTTATATAATTATTAATAATAGGGGGAATAATTAAATAAGTTATTTTTAGTAGAAGTTTTATAAATTAATAGGAATTAAGTAATTCTTAAGTACTACTTTCTACTTATAAACTAATAAAGTAATAGAGTAATTTAATTAGGAAATTTAAGTTATTCTTAGAATTATAATAAACTTTATATAAAATAACTAGGAGAATTATTTATTCTCTATTTAACTATTATTAAATAATTATAATATATTTATTATAGGAATTAGCCCCTTCTTTTTAGAATATAACTTCTATATAGAACTAATTATAATTATACTAGTAAGTATAGAGTAAATTAATAATTATAAGAATACTACTTAGAAATTTATTAAATAATTTATATATACTATAAAGGTAACTTAAGTAGTAATTATAATAGCCTAATAAGAAATAGAGTAATTAATAAATTTTTAATAGAGACTTATTAAGTAATTTAAAGTAGGAAATAAAGTTTAATTATTAATAACTAATTATAAAATAATTAAACCTTATAAAAAACTTAATTAATTTTACTAAAAATATAAAATAATTATAATTATTTTATTAATAATAATAATACTTAATATACTAGGGAGAATTTACTTTAATTTTTATATATTATTTTTATAGAAGGTTAGGGAGAACTCTTTATTAGGTTAATAATAAATAAATAAATAACTACTATTAATTTATAAGGATTTTAATAATAATAAATAGTAGGTTAATAAGATTATAATAGTAAAATAAAAAAGAAAGGGTTATAGGTAGGTTTATAAAGTCCTTATATAATAGAAAGAATACTTAGTATTTACTTAAGAGTTACTTTTAAAACTTAAAAATAATAAAATAATAAATAAATATAAAGTTAAATATAATTAAATTATAAATTATAATAAAAACTAATAATATAGTATTATTATTAAAAAGAGTTCTATTATTACTTAAAAACTAGGGAGTATATAATAACTTATAAATTAAAGTAGTAATAAAGTAATTAAATAGTAAAGAAGTAATTAAGTACTAGGGGTATATAAAATCTAGTATAAGTTAGAGGTAGAGATAAAATATAAGGGGAGTAGTAGATATACCTCCTTAAAGATAGTAGTAATAAATAAGAATAGGCTAGCTAGAGTAGCTACCTGGGTGGGGGTAATATGGGTGCTATGGGGTGTGGGTGGGTTAATAGGTATAAAGCCCAAAGGCGCGGTGGGCATAGTGGGCATAGTGGGTATAGTAGGTACTAGGGGTGTGGTGGGTGTGGGGGGAGCTAGGGCTTCCTTTTTTTACCCTTATAAGTAATATACTAAGTAGAGACCTATACCTTTATAGTAATAAAAAGGTAATAATAATTCTAGTACTAAATTAGAGTTTATAAAGTAATTAATTAAATAAGTAGAATATAAATAATTAATAAATTTATAAGTATTTAGGAATTAATATATATTAATTATTAGATTTCTTAAGTTTAATAGTTAATAATAAGGGGGAGTATTAATTAAATAATAAGTTAATTATTATAATAAAATAAATTTATAAGAGATATATATAATAATATAACTATTATTATTATAAATAATAATATAATTTAAATAATATAAGTTATTATTATTTATTTTATAGAGTTAGTATAGAATTTATAATAAATAAGTATAAATTATATTAATAGGGTCCTTATAAATTAGGAAGAAGTAATTAATATTAACCTTATAAAGATTAATAAGGGTATAAGTTTTATAGGGGGTTTTATAGGGGGTACTAATAGCCTAGAATATAAGGAGATAATAAGTATACTTATAGGAAGTCTATAATAAGTTAATAATACTTAGATTTAATTTAGAGGGCTAAAAGTATATATAATATTAATATTATTAATAAGAGGAAGTTACTTAATATAATTCTAAGTAGTAGGCTCCTTATTATTATTAAATATAATTAAAATTATAATTAAAGTACTCTTATTAGAGAGAATTACCCTAGTTTTATTTAACTTAAGGAATTATATAAGTATAGAGTATTAATTAGAGGTAGCTAGTAAGCTAGTAGGAATAGAAGATTTAGTCTCTATAGAGGCTAAGTTAGTATTAGAAAGTATAAATTATAGTAATAAGTTAATAAGTTATATATAGTAGTGGGGTAGAATTTATATAGGCCTACTAATATAATAATATAGGTTATATAGAGGAGAGAGAGTTAAAAGTTTATTTATAGTAGTAAATTATTTAGTAGAGTAAGTATTTATTTAAGTAAGCTAGGTTAAATTTCCTTTAAGTTAAGAGAATTAGTAGAATAAGTTTATTTATTAGTAATTAGGTAGGATAGAGTAGTGGGATATTATTATAGGCTAGGCTATGCCTAAGTTACTATATTTATAGGCTATACTTAAATATATATAAAAGCTGTGAGCCTTAAGTGGGTTATATAATACTTATAAATATATTACTAGAGAAGTTATATAGAGAACTTCTCTTCTCTTTAACTTAGATTCTATTAATTAAGGTACTCCTATATTATATAAACCTAGGCTCTACTCTTTATAAAGGGTATTAATAAAGTATAAACTTTATTAAGGTATTTTAGTAACTTAATTTAAGATTAATTAAAAATATTTATAATTTTATTATTATACTTAAATAAAGTACTTTAAAGACTTATTTTTATAATTTTAAATTATTTATTAAGGTTTATAGTATTTTATAACTTACTCTAAGTCTTCTAATTTAAGGTTTTACTTAAAATTATTATAGTAATTAGTAACTACTATTAAGTTTTTATTTCTTATTTAGTATAGAAAAGACCCTATTTTTTTTAAATATAAAGGTTACTAAGTACTAAGAGAGACCAGATGGGAGTTAGAGGCTAGAGGTGGAAGGGAGAAGAGAGATTGGGTGGCGTGAAGGAGCTAGCCAGATTCGGTCAAGTGCTTACTTAAGCGAGTTCTATCTGCAGCTCTGCACAGAAGGTGCGGCCAGGGCACCTGCACTTGCACCTGCACCAACACCAACACCAACAATACACCTACCTGTACCTGCGCTTGCGACAGAGGCCTTACTTTGCAATTTTGGGCTACAGCAGGATGGGCAAGAGCGAGCACGCTAATGATGCACGCTGCAGCTGCACCTCGGCCTGCTAATTGCAGCATGCAAGGGGAACAGCACTTATGTGGTGCTTGACCGGAGGGAACTGACCACCAAAAAAAAAGAAGAAGAGGGGTGGGGGGAATAACCTAGTAAGGTAGCTAAAGAAATATAGTTGAAAACATGGTCCTGTTATTAATAGTCACTATTTTACTTCTCACTAAGAAAGACGCGATGACGTCTTTGAAAGCATACAATTGGCAAAAAATGTTTTGGTCTCTCCTTCCTAAAATCTGTAGTCTCATTTTCATAGGTACATGGGATATGCAGCTGCAGAAAGAGCAGCCACAGTATGCACCGAGATCAAGATCGCTCCTGCCTTCTACTATGGTATGCTCCATATGCTCAGCAGCCTGGCTCCCGTCAGGTCCCCGGGACGTCTAGTCTTTCCCTGGCGGAATCCGGGGCGCCCCTTCCGTGGAGCCCTTCCATGTGTAGAAGAGGCGGGGTAATTACCTACCAAATCGTCCCTTCTTCGCAACATTTGACCTTCGCCCATCTTCCTTTCTGGAATTCTCAACTTCTCACTTAACCTGCACATCAAAATTTCCTGTCGCCACCCTTGCCTAGCTACTTTATATGCCTGCCGACATTGCCGAGGCTCCCTTCTTTAGACGCCCAGCTGAAGGACGCTTCCTTTTGACGTGTTCCACCCCGGCACCGGCACATGGACCACGATAAATCCCAAAACATTGGACTCACCGGGCACTTTGCACGGCAGCATTTCTTCGCCTCCATGTCGCCCTGTGCTCGTCCTCGGCACAGCCGATTCCCTCCCTGCCCTGGAGCTACTGACGCAGGGACAAACAGACCACAGACACAGGTCTCTCATCACGAGGACTACCTTTCTCTTAGGAAGGGAGTTCATCCCATCGCATCGCACAGCATCTTCCGCTTGGTCTCTTGTCATCCTGTTTCCTCGCATAACAGTCATCTCAACCTGTCATTGTTGCGTCGCGTCTGCGTTTCCCGATTCTTGCAGGATGCGTCTTCGCAGTCGCTCTCTCATCGCTAGTCGGCCATAACACTCATTCACCACGGACACCCGTTTCGACGGCCTCATCGCCTGGCAACTAACGGACGGCCACGGACCGACGGTGCCAGCTAGTTAGGTCCGTAGGTCTGGCCGGCCACGAGTCATCCTGCCGCCGCTCATGATTTGTGATCCTCAATGCGAAGGCCTGGTCCAGTCCACTCGCCGGGGTCTGAGCGATGCAAACCATAACTCGTCCCGTCAGTTATCGAGGATTCAACAGTGATGCGCCATGTGTTCCAAGGCGGCTGCTCCAAATACGTGTTTCCAATACCAAGAACAGTCAGTGGAGAGATTGGCTGGCTGGCTTTGCTGGGACATGGCCCTTCACTCCCACACTCTTCCATCGCCATCTGGCTTCTGCTTCTCCGCAGTTGAGGCTATTCAGTGACAAAGTATGAAGTGAACTACCATCGCACAGACACCTGATTTCACTCCCACTCCCCTATGACGATGCGACAGCCCACCTCTCGGAGTCTCGATCAGGAATATACCATCCCAATCGACCTAAGAGACCGTTTCGCTAAGCCGTAGCCGCCTGCTCACTTTACTTACCACCGTCAACGCTTCGACGGCGGACTCCGCCTCCTCCGTCATCGCTGAGGCTACTTTAAGAAAGGTGACAACTTTTCGTCAACGTCTCGATCGCAATCGACGACGGATTCACACAGTCTGACTAAGACTCCCAGTCGTGCGATGTTTCTCCGGCCCGAGGTCCAATTTCTCGACACCATCAAACCGCTGCAGCATTCTCAGTACCACAAACCCTGCCCTAGTCCAGGCAAGCTGCTGCCCGATACAGATACGAGGGCCCCTCTTATGATTAGTACATACCGGCAGATACTCCCCACCCGTCAACTTCCCTTCCCATTGATCAGGCCTGAATTCTTCAGCATCTTGTCCCCATATATATCATTCCTATCGGGTCCGCCCCCACGTGGCAGCGTCGTGTTCCTAACCGCTCTCCTGGTATTCAAAGGGACCGCGGGATAAAGCCGCAATGTCTCGTTGATTACATGCTGAAGCTACTTGCAGGACTTGAGGGTTTCACAAATGAGGTTACTCGGTGTCTCGTAGGACCCCAGATTGTCGGATAATCGTCCGGCGGAGCTTCTGTTATCTATCAGGGTCTCGAGCTAGAGCAAAGAAGATCCGTCCGAGAAGAGCGGCAGTCGTATCCCATCCAGCAAAAAAGATAGATGGAAGTTGATAACGAAGGTCCAATGGATCCGGACATTCGGCTGAGAGGTCTCTGAAGAAGTCGTACTTGGTTTCTTCTTGCTTCTCCCTGCCGAGTCTGTCAAACGCGCCGGCGACGCAGTTATTCACGAATGAGTGACACAAGTCGCATGCCTTGACGAAGCCCGTAGCCACACGTACTCCCAGGTCGCGCAACTCAATACCGCTTCTCAGCACCGTCCATGGCCCCGGTCGAACGCAGCTGCATCATCCGATCAAACAGAGGCCAACCTCGAAGTTTGACATTGGAAGACAGCCATGACGGGCGACGAGGCGAGAATTCGCCAGGATGGGAGGATGAGAGAGGCGGCGAGAAAAGTTATAAGGGACACACCACGGCTAGGAACGGAGACACCAAAAGAAGCATGTTGGATAAGCTTATTTGTTCATCCGCTAATCGGAATGATGGTCATCCTCGTCATTGAGCCTCAACATCTCGAGCACTCATGAAGCGGGGGTGATGAAACTACTCGGGTGCATAGAGGTAACCTTCCCTATGAAAATCTTATCTGAGAGCGATGCCGTTCATCTTCCCACACGTCTGTCTCGGGCCTCCAGTGGCACCCACGCGATCTCGACTTCTACAGTCGCGAGAGTTTGTGGATATTGGGTGTTTATCCCGGCCCAGTGCTGCCGTCCTTCGCAGTAGGCATTAAATGAACGTCGATTCATGCGCCAATGGAATAAAGCCCACTTTTTAATTCTCTGATGAGACACGCGATAGACCGGACGAGTGCCTCGTGGCGGTGATCGAGAAGCCCTGAGAACGTGAGCTTGTAAATCACAAGCTTTTCTGCTGCAGGGGTGAACCAGGAAAGAAGCCGTTGGGCCGGATCGGTCCCCAATCGTGACTCTTTGTGACACGTTGATACTTTTCTGAGAATAATGTTTTGGAAATTTCTGAAACGGCAGAGCTGCGAGACCAGTAATAGTCTGGCCAAGCCTATGCTCACAAGTGTTTATAAGATGATGGCTCAGACACATCCCTCCTAGTTTATGCTGTCCGCTTCACATTCGATCCATCGAGTCACTCGCAGATGAGCTCAATATGCACATCACTACTTGTCTGGCAATTTGCCTTGTGGGCGCAACGCGTGCCACGCCGCTACGTAAGTCTGTCACCACCCATAAACGATTCAAAGGGCACGAGTCTCAACACGACGAACCGCAGAGTCTGAAGACGCGGGAGGCGATATCGCAGATGTCCAAATATGCCGGAAGCTGGCACCTGGACCGGATTGCGACGGACCGTGTCCCGATGGCTGGCGGAAAGTCGGCATGAACGGCCAAAGCGACGAGCGCTCATGCTGGTGCTGCTTGAAATCGGATGACTGCTTGGCTGCCGTCAGGGTTTCGTTCCCACCAGCGTCGTCCAACGTCACGACTTGATTGTTTTGAGGGCTGAAGGACCCAGCACACGTCGTCGAGTCATCCCGCATCCAACCCTTCCATAACCGTCGCTGCTTCGATCGGACGAGGCACACGGCTTCGGCAGCAAACTCCGGGGGGAGGGGCCGCCGGAGGTAGCATAACCCTGGTCATCTTTGCTCTCCGCGTCCCGGGATCCTCGCCTGACATCGCAATTTAGACCCGCGCTGGAGCTCCGTCTCTTTGTGAGTCACCGTGGTCAAGGGTGATCCATACGGGCAGGCTGATTATTTAGCGGGCTGGCAACGCGATCGGGGTACCACTTGGTCAGAAAATAAAAGATGGATGACCATCCGCCGTTGCCCCGGGCTCTTTGTTAGTTGCGCCTTCAAGTGTTTCCTCCCTCGACCATTTTCGATACTGCACCGCGCGAAAGCCGTTGACGATATCTAGCCCTTGAGTCGAATACCTCGTTCGAGACCAGAAAACACACGGCGTGATGATCGCGCGTCTCGGTCTCGCGCTGCTGGCCAGCTGCGCTTCCGGAGCCTACGCGCAGTGGCGGGAATGTGACGATGTCTCCTCGCGAAACGACCCCTTTGCCCCGACGAGCCTCGAAGTCGCTCTGGAGCGACTGCGCGGCGGCAGCAGCGAGGATGGCATAGCATGGAGGGTCGGACGGTGGGTCGAGGAGGCGGAATGTGAGGAATTGGCGAGACAGATGTCCGCGGCGGTTTTGGAGTTGCGCATGCTGGGACGGTCTTCGGTGTACACCACGGTCACAAACTCGACGTGTAAGAGACTCGATGTTGCCAAGGGTCTGGCGACCAAGTTCGAGAAACCTGACAGTCTACACGTCAACTTCACGAACGACGTCGGCCGGCTGCCTGCGCTGTCGACTTTCTACGCGACCTTGCACTTACAGACCAACGACACCGAGGAACTCAGCTGTCGCCAGGCGAACATCACGCCCGCGCCCCAGCCATCAGTTATGTTTCGTGGGGTGTTTTCTTGTTCGTGCTCCTCGCTGGTGTCGTGCGATCCGTCTACAGCTCTCCGGTGACCCTTGACGAGGATGAAGGGCGCTCGATCCGGACCGTTCTGCTGAATATTGGGGATTGTCTGCAGTACTTAGAATTCGTCTTCTTGACAGGTGGACTTAGCCTGCGATATCCTGGATTCTACCAAACCGTCGTCAGCAACCTGAACTGGTTCTCTCTGTTCACCACCGGACCGGTCACGCATGGGGTGACGTACGACAGAGTCAGGGACGGAATTCATGTAATGAGGGCACGTATGGCGGCACGTTCGGGCTGGGACTCATGACGCAGATCTCCGGCGCTCCCATAACGATGGACACCTGGATCAACATGGTGGTTCTCATGATGGTCGTCGTCGTCTTCTGCGCCGTGGTCATCGAGGTCTTCTGGTTCGTGAACCGCGACCGCGACTCCGACGGCGAATTCCCCCGATCGGCCGGGCGGCACGCTACACACGCTCAGCCGCGTCCTCCGGGTCGTCCTCTCCTACTTCACGCTCCCGCTCGCAGCGCTGTCGTTCTACCAGCTCGACCGCGCCTCCTTCCTGCCCGCGTACCACACATCTCTGGCCGTCGCTCTCATCGTCGCCATGATGGGAGCCTTCGTCTGGCTCCTCCGCCAGATGCCCACCCGCAGCCTCGGCGCCTTGGTCTTCGATAGCACGAAACGCTACCGACGCCTCACACGGTCCGGGGATTACCGACGACGTGACGAGACTTTCATCCTCATCCTCTTCGTTCTCACCTTCGTCCGGGGTGCCGCCATCTGTGGTTTGCAGATTTCCGGCCCCGCGCGACTGGCTGTGCTTGGTTCGCGCGAGCTCGTCCTTCTGGCCAGCATCGCCGGGCTCCAGGCTTACTCGACCTTCCTCTGTCGGTGCCATCGCGGCGACTGCGCGCATCTGCAGCTTGGTCTTCATGGTGTTTTTTTCCTGCCCGATCTCGCGAGCCAGAAAATCAAGAGCGCCGTGGGCTACGTCCTCCTGGCGCTTCACACCGGCATGCTCGTGCTGGGATTATTTGCTCCGGCGGCCTGCGACCTCGTCAAGCTGTTTGGGGGCTGGTGGATGAAGCACAACACTAATGGAGTAACGATTTTCAAACTTAGAACAGAACACTCCCGAGAGAAGATTATGGTAGAGATTTCTCCAGAAATGACTTGTTGTGACTGGTGACGAAATAGAGGTGACCAAAATGTTGGACAACGTCAGTCTTGGTTACTCATAAGGTACCCCTAACAAAGTGAGATTGTCGGAACAATCCAAGGACCAACACAGCGATTCATTGGCTATGAGCGACAGATTCAAATGTGATGAACCTAATTGAAGTATTTAAGATAGGGGCTTTATATATATATATATATATATATATATATATATGTATGGATGCGGCAGCGATTGGTTGGAACCGTACCTAAGGAGCCGCCAGCTGGCGCACAACCACTACCAGCTGGGGAGGCCCGGCCCCAACAATATATATATATATAAATAAATCTGACCCGTAGAGTTCTTTAGACCTTGGTTAGGCTAAGAAAATATTATATTCCACTTCTCTAATAGACGGTTAAAAGTAGTACCAAGGAATATTCCATGAGTTTGTAATGAAAACCCGATGAAAAGTTGCATTTGATCGATTCTCTCTCTGAGTAGAACTGATAGTAAGGATTTTGAGGAGCCATGGATGAACTGAGTAAGCTTGGCTGCCGCCATCTTTAGGCCGACTCTAGCAACAAATGCTTGCTTGCGGCGAGTTGGGCGGGAAGACGAACTACAAGAGCTTGCATGTGCTGATGCTGACCAAAAAAAAAGAAAGAATGACACGTCCTCCTTCGTTTCGTTCTCGCATCCTCGCTATCGCATGTCTTGTTTCATGCTGCGGTCAAGCCAAGGATTCCGCAGCGCAAAAGCCATACTAGCTCTGACCATCACTTCGGTGTCGGCTTCTTTGGAAATCCCTAATTCCGGGGCCAGATTATTGACGCGCAAGCAACCGCTAATTGACGAAAATGGATTGTGATACTAAGCCCCGGCTGCCTTACGTTGTTCACTACGTCGCCCAATTTGTCCTGCAAAGATTGAGGAGACTTGTCACTTCGGCCCAAGTCTGACTCAGGAGGAGCACAGCCTCTTGAGTGCAACGTACTTGAAGCATGGCTGCTGGAAAGCACCAATGTCGGCCCTTAGCTAAGTTGGCAGAAAGGGGCTCATATCTGTTCACATTCTCACGTCGGAGCAAAAAGTGTCTTTGCTGATTTTGTAGTTGATCAGAGTCCCTGAGGCTCTGAGGGTGCACAGAGTTTAGATTGAAGGGATGAATACCTAAATCGACCAATCATGTTAATGAATACAAGACTTAACAGGGATGATCAATTTCAGTCGCTCAATATTCAAACTCTCCGGAAAAAGCTATCGAATATTTCGGCAGATGGTCTTCTGCAGCTCAGTGAACTGCGCCTCGTGCGCAACTTGGCTTGGCACACCTCCAACGACATCTTGCGACGCTGCTGATGTATTTCACACATGCGCCAGCCCCTCAACACCGCACTCGGAAAAAATACTGATATTTGCTCGGTCACAGGCTTTCCACGTCACTATACAGTGAGACCGGTGGCAGTGCACATATCCGAGGCAGGCAGTGCTGTTATTCGGTGGGTCTTGGCATCCGCGTGCGTGTACATCTCACCAGGTCCTCCCCAGTGAGATGCCGAAGCTTTTTTGACCACCAGGGTTGGTGAGAGAGGCCGCCCTCGAGGTCTCAAACTGTTTTACCTCAAGAACCTTTCAACCCAATCAAAGGTAGATCGATAGTCGTCAAGTGCGCGTGTTGCCGCCGCCTCCCCCGCCACTCTCACAGTGTCGCCGTCTATTACGGCTGGCGAGAGGGGCTTTTGAGATTGTCGTAGTTGCGCCAAAGTCAGTAAACGAAGCCTCGGACGATAGAGTCAGCCTCAGAGTGACGACGACTTCTGCGGCTGGTCCCATGTCCACCACACGAACTCGCAGATTCTTGACCGGTACCCAGTAGGCGAGGAAGCGCGTTTAGTCAAAAGCCGCCGTAATGACTATTGCGGCCAGATGGGTGGACTCTATGGAAAGTCTTTTGTGGCTTGGTGAAACTCGACTTACGTTGGCAAGGAATCAGGCTTTGATGCTCAATGTGCCACCAAGGTTGAGCACGCATCACACATACAATCGACTAGTTTTGAACACGTGCCGCAACTGTTTCGACTGATGGATCCATGACGTGTCTTGGGCGGATCGAGTGATCGTATGCACAGCCAGCTAGTAAGAGTCTGCCAAGTCTTTGCCAGTCTGGTTACGGCCAGGACTATGGCCAAGCTGCAACGTTTGCTTCTCGGTCCCTGGAGTAAGAAATACCATCGGAGATTGAGACGTTGATATCGGGGAAGCGGGGAAATTTTCGGGCTCACTCATGTGGGGTTGTGAACCGACATCTTGGTCTTGACTTTGCCAAGCGGAAGTAGTGGCGAGGCCGATCAACAAGGTGGGAAATCAATGTAAATTGGCTTTTGTAAATTCTCAGCCATTTGGAATGCACATTAGATCAGCTGGACATGGGGTGTCAGCGAGCCTGGACTGAAAAGACATTCATGGGGTTGACACCTTTGAGTTGAGGCAATAGAAGTCTGACTTCATGGAAATATTAACAAGGAAGTTGAATGTGCAACAACGAAAATGCAAGATATTTTGTGCCTAACTTACAAGTAACGCCTGGCTTCCAGACAGTGGAATTTGAGCAGGCATAACTGCGCATTCCCGCAAATGAAGTAGAACGGTGGGTTCATCTCTCTGCATTAAGGCTCGATGCATCGGAATCTCAGCCCGGTCATCCACCTCTCGATATGCACGTAGTCGCTGCATGCTGATAACGTAGATACTCCATTCTCCAGTTAGCTTTTTCCGCGGCTACGGTGAATCACCACATCGCAGCCTGATGTTACCAGGCCTTATTCTGCAACATCGTTTCAGGCTTTCCGGCAGGCAGATCAGCTTCTGGCCCCGGCTAGTAGGGAACATACCTCAAGACGCGAATGTAAAGCAAAGGTAGGGTCAATATCGAAGTTTCAACCTCTCTTGACGATGGAACCCGATCCGTGGAGATGCGGAGTGGCGCACCTGTCACCAGGTGTTCGGGAACTCACAGGAGACATGCCACCCGGCGTATCTGAGCGGGGCAAACAAGGAGGCTCCCTCCCTTTGCCTTTGATAAGCGAGCCAATGACCAGTCACCAACGTACCCAACACAGCCACCCTTGGCGCTGACTAGCGCGGGACAGGTACGTACCGAAGCAAGCTTGATTCGACAGTGGACGGACGTATCGCCTCGGCTCCCTTTCCATCCTTCACAATCTCTTGCCCCCGTCAACCTCACCTTATTTTTTCTTCTCCACCGTCACCACTTCACCCCCGAGTACGGTGTCCCCTATCCCCTTCCACCGCTATTACCACTCAGGCGCCAAGACCAGAAGAGATCATCTCATCTCTGGTGCTAATGGTTCGTCCTTCGGATCGACTCGGCCTGCCTTATTCAGAGTGAGCTCCGCCCATGACTTGACCAGAAGCATGGCGCGAAACTTACATGTCAACAATCTGGATCAATCCTTCTGTCTTTGCCATTTGGAGATAAACGCCCCTGATGGCCGAGGCTGGGCACAATGGACCGACTTGACGCCGGTGCATGCAACCTCGAGTCGAAGTCCGCCGCCTTCCCAAAATCTGAGCACTTCCCGGCATACCACCCTCCGACTATGACCTCTCCAGAGGCCGATATGTCACGGTTTGCCTGTCTTCGTTGAGGCTCTCGGTTGCAGGATGCCCCGTTCGGTCGCCTACTCCCTAGCCGGTGCTGTCAGCAGTGGAGGCGATTGCGGAAGTCTGATTCGTAGGAACAGGATTCATCATGGCTCACTACCAGTAACACATCGACTGTGTTGGTCAGCGCCAAATCATTGGCACTGGCATGGCATGCCATCTCCCAACCAACAACGGGCCACAGATCGAGATGGGGAACAGACATTGTCCAACGGGCATCAATCTAAAGGCGCTGCCACCCGCCAAGTGGGGACGCAGTATGTCTCGGTGGAAGACGGGGCCGCCACCCCAATATCGGGAGCCATCTCCGTCTCCGGACCTCGCTCGTCTACGTATGGCTACATCATGCAAGTGTTTGATTAGAGCAAATCTTCCCAGTGTCTCCGGAGAACTTGTTGATACTCCCAAGGCCTCGGTAGTTCCCTCGACACGAACGTCAAGTTCTGCACATTTGCATTTGTACACGACTAACATGGTTGCTGTGATTTATCCATTCTCCATCATTACATTACCCCTTGTTTGTTTCCGACTCGCTTTTGCACACCGCGGTCCTGGGATGGTCCCGACTCAACCTGTTCTTCCACTCGGGAGAGTTCGCTTCCCATGGCTCCATATTAAAATCCCTCATCGGGTTCTTTTGCACTTTTTTCTTTTGCACAGCCTCAATGCCCAGACATTTTGGCGGTTAGTGAGAGGCTCCTCGGCCAGCCAATCTTTTTGCTAATCAATACGGCCAAGCTCTCTCTCTCTCTCTCTCTCTGTCCATTGGACCTCTCCTAATGTGCCTTTCCTCCTTCCCCTCTTGATCACGTCTTGTAAGACTTTTCAACCCACACCGTTCCCCGCCTAGGGGACCAAATGCTGTTGTGATAATCGTGCAGCGCGATATTTTCCTCGTGCAACCTATCAATCTCCTTCTCTGGCCAATACATGGACTCTTGTGGAGTCTCGGTTGACTTCCATCTCCTCTTGAACTTGCCGAGAAAGGCATGTCGCTGTGAGCACTGCCACTCTCCAATGCAGTGATTGAGATCTAGACGCTGTCGACACCGGAGCTCTGAAAACCCCCCCATTCCTTTTGTATCCTCCACCACCGACCTTCACCGACCTTCAAGTGTGGCCCTCTTCAACGTCGTGTGTCTGCCCAGATCTGAGCTTTGGCATTTCTCCTACATTTCTCTCTGGCGCACTGTCAACCCGCTGGAAAGTGGACAATCCCTCGCCGCCGGAATCCCCTCCGCTGCCTAGCACAGCCTCTTAAAGACACCGTCGGACTCGGAGTAGGCTGCCTTCGGTGCTGCATTGGCAATCTGTATCAACCAAACAACGGGAAACTCTCTTTGACGGGGCGAAAGGGCGCAGCTGTGCCACGCCAAGTCTCACAATCTCTCATCAAGTCATTTGGAACTCCAAGGTACACTGACTCTGGTACGCCTCGACTCTCTGCCAATTTCATTGCCCCGAGGCGACGCAAGACTCGCCCCCAGCATAGCCTTGCGCAACACCTCTCTATACTGCCTACCATCTTTTGAGTCACCAGCATCAGCGGCCTCCGATCTGTTCGTTGCTACAAAATAGTACTTCCTTGACCTAAGGTCGCAACCCAACAACACTGCCCATGAGAATTTATCGCATCAGCTTCAGATAATCTTGCATCGGTGCTAATGGCGTCTCTCGCACCTCCTCAGTTGCGCGTCGATACCCGCAATCCTCACGGGAATGACCAAGACGACGCGATAACGCCGTCTCCCATTTCGACGCATTCAAATCCCTTTCTGACGCCGGCAATCAGCTCTGCAACGAGTATGCATTCCACCACGACAACAACAGTCGTTCCCGAAGACCCGGAAACCGCCCTCCGACCCGACCCCGGCACGGAAGGCGACTTCGTCGTCGATAACAACCCTTTTGCGTTTAGCCCCGGGCACCTCAACAAACTCTTAAATCCAAAATCTTTACCGGCTTTCCTGGCCCTCGGAGGACTACGGGGAATCGAGAAGGGCCTGCAAACAGACGTGAAAGCCGGTTTATCCCAGGATGAGGCCTCTGTCCGGGGTCATGTCAGCTTCCTGGAAGCCACCGGCCACAAAGAGCCACCCGTTACTACTGGCATTCAACCATCAGCCACGCACCACGCTGACGGCAATGGCTTCACCGACCGCATCCGAGTTTACGGCAAAAATGTTTTACCCGCAAAGAAGGCCACGCCTTTGTGGAAGCTGATGTGGAATGCCTACAACGACAAAGTTATCATTTTGCTCACCGTTGCCGCCGTCATCTCATTAGCACTGGGCCTTTACGAAACTTTCGGCACCGAGCATGAGGGCCAATCGTATGAATGGTAGGTTTTCCCCGACTCAACGTACATCCAACTTGGTTATTAACAAGCCCGCAGGATTGAGGGTGTTGCTATCGTGGTTGCCATCTTGATCGTCACCTTGGTGGGATCCCTAAACGATTGGCAAAAGGAACGCGCCTTTGTCAGGCTCAATGCGAAAAAGGAGGACCGCGAGGTCAAGGTCCTCCGATCCGGCAAGTCTCATATGCTTAATGTTGCAGAGGTCCTTGTCGGCGACGTCATTCACCTCGAACCTGGCGATGTCGTCCCAGTGGACGGTATTTTCATCAGTGGCCATGACTTGAAGTGCGATGAGTCTTCAGCCACCGGCGAGTCTGATGCTCTGAAGAAGACGGGCGGCGATGCTGTCTTCGACGCACTTCAATCTGGTCAGGCTGCCAAGGACCTCGACCCTTTCATCATCTCCGGTGCCAAAGTGCTAGAGGGAATGGGAACTTTCGTCTGCACGTCTGTCGGCACCAACTCCAGCTTCGGAAAGATCATGATGTCTGTGCGCACGGAGACGGAGGCCACCCCCTTGCAGAAGAAGCTCGAGGGCCTGGCTTTGGCAATCGCCAAGCTCGGAAGCAGCGCAGCCCTGTTCCTCTTTGTCGTCCTTCTCATCCGCTTCCTCGCGGGATTGCCCACCGACTCTCGTCCTGGCGCCGAGAAGGCCTCGACGTTTATGGACATCTTGATTGTGGCCATCACGATTATCGTCGTGGCCGTTCCTGAAGGCCTACCCCTGGCCGTCACCCTTGCGCTGGCATTCGCTACAACCCGACTGTTGAAGGAAAACAACTTGGTCCGTGTTCTTCGGGCATGCGAGACGATGGGAAATGCCACGACAATTTGCTCCGACAAGACGGGTACTCTGACGACAAACAAGATGACGGTTGTCGCCGGCACATTCGGTTCTGCCAGTTTCTCCAAGTCTTCGGATGGCGAGAAGGCGACGTCGGCTGTAGAGTTCGCGCAGTCTCTTCCTACCGCCACCAAGAAGCTTATCGTCCAGTCCGTCGCGATCAACTCCACCGCTTTCGAAGGCGAGGAAGATGGCCGAGCCTCGTTCATCGGCTCAAAGACAGAAACGGCGCTGCTTCATTTTGCAAAGGACCATCTCGGAATGCAGGCTCTTGCCGAGACTCGCTCCAACGAGGAAATTGCGCAGATGATGCCTTTCGACTCCGGCAAGAAGTGCATGGCCGCTGTTATCAAGCTGCCTGGCAATGCGGGCTACAGATTGGTTGTCAAGGGCGCCTCCGAAATTCTACTGGGATACTGCTCGCAGAAGCTTGATGTCAACGACCTCTCCACCTCGCCCTTGGACCAGTCGGATCGCCAGTCCCTCGAGGCGACCATTGAGGCCTATGCCAAGCAATCACTTCGCACCATTGCTCTCATCTACCAGGACTTTCCTCAATGGCCTCCTCATGGTGTCAACGCCAGCTCTGAGGGCCACATCGAACTCGGCGACGTCCTCCACGACCTCGTCTTCCTTGGCGTCGTTGGTATTCAGGACCCCGTTCGTCCCGGTGTGCCCGAAGCCGTGGCTAAAGCCAGGCATGCTGGTGTCTTCGTCCGCATGGTCACCGGAGACAACGCTGTTACTGCGCAGGCCATTGCCACCGAGTGCGGTATCTTCACCGAGGGCGGTCTCATTATGGAGGGTCCTGTCTTCAGAGCTTTGACTCCTCAAGCGATGGACGAGGCTCTCCCTCGTCTGCAAGTCTTGGCTCGATCCTCGCCCGAGGACAAGCGTATCCTGGTCACCCGTCTTAAGGCTCTTGGCGAGACTGTTGCTGTGACCGGCGACGGTACTAACGATGCACCTGCATTGAAGGCTGCGGACGTCGGATTTTCGATGGGTATTTCTGGTACTGAGGTTGCTAAGGAGGCTTCAGCTATTGTGCTGATGGACGACAACTTTGCATCCATCGTCACGGCCCTCAAGTGGGGCCGCGCGGTAAACGACGCCGTCCAGAAGTTCCTCCAGGTAAGACGTTTCACCTCTCTTGACAACATAACCCGCTAACATGACCGAACTAGTTCCAAATCACTGTCAACATCACGGCCGTCCTCCTCGCTTTCATCACCGCTGTCTCTAGCGCAAAGATGGAATCCGTCCTGACCGCAGTCCAACTCCTGTGGGTCAACCTCATCATGGACACCTTCGCCGCCCTGGCTCTCGCAACCGACCCGCCCACCGAGAAGATTCTCGACCGTCTCCCTCAAGGCAAGAAGGCATCCATCATCACCATCAATATGTGGAAGATGATCATCGGCCAGGCCATCTTCCAGCTTGTCGCCACATTGATCTTGCACTTTGAAGGCAATGCCATCTTCGGATTCGACGCAAACAACGAAGACCAGCAACTGGAGCTTGACTCCATGATTTTCAATACGTTCGTGTGGATGCAGATCTTCAACGAGTTCAACAACCGTCGCCTTGACAACAAGTTCAACATCTTCGAGGGCGTTCACCGCAATTACTTCTTCATCGTCATCAACTGCATCATGGTCGGCGCTCAGATCGCTATCATCTACGTCGGTGGCCAGGCCTTCCGCATCACCCCTGGCGGTATCAGTGCCGAGCACTGGGGTGTTTCGGTCGTCATCGCCTTCCTCTCGCTCCCCATGGCTGTCTTGATCCGCCTCTTTCCCGATGCCTGGTTCGAGAAAATCGCGAAGACGGTTGGACGCCCTGTTGTCATTGTCTACCGCGCCCTCTCCAAGTTCTCCGGCGCTGTCGGTGCCGTTTTCCGTCGCAAGAAGACCACCGACGCCGAGTCCTCCTCCACTGGCGAAAACGGCGCGTCTGGCTCCGAGAAGGGCGAGAACAAGGTCGTTCCCGCTCCAGAAATCGTCATCTCGGAGGACCAGAACGCTGCCACCAAAGACGTTGAGAAGGGTTGGTGAACTGCCGACTGGCCTTCTTCCATCAATGACGCTTACTACGCTGTTTTCATCTCTTTTACTTGCGAAGATATCCCTTCATGTACATCTTTTCAGTTACGATACCTTTTATGTGTGCGTGCGTGTGTGTATACGTTTCTTTCAGTGCCACGAACTTTACGACCAGCACTCTATAAATATGGGAGGTGGCGTTATACCAAAACCATTCTTGTCACGGAACGGCGTACCAGTGCGGATCGGAAACACTCCAGTGTGGGATGGGTATACGGCACTTGGATAAAACTGTCATTACGGGCATTCGAGAGCGATTGTTTTGCATTTTCAGGACACGGCCTTGATAGAAAGACACCAATACGGCGTCGTGTGCTATATGAGCTAATCATCAAACGAAATGAACCGAGCATATTTTTTCTTTTCCAGATCTATCATTCTCATAAACGTAAATGATTCGCGAAAGTCTGCAAACGGCCGGATGTCATGCATGTAAGTAGGTAGATCTTGCTAAGAAGAGCTGCAAGGAATGTCGGTAGGTGACTTCGTAGTCGAGACGGTAAGGTTATACAGGCTCAAGCTCTGCGAGTGCGGCTTCAGCCTCGGCGACCCCTGGGCGTCTTTGAGAATAGTGAAGCTCGCATTGCCGCTGCGATGTCTGTCAGCAACGGCGCGAGTTCCGCAAGCGTCTTCCGGGGAGGGGGGGTAACTCACTAAGCCTGCGAACAGTTGAGGCCGACGTACGTGGTCTGGATGACGATGTCGGCCACGAAGGTCTTGCTCCCGGGGCCCTCGCCCGCCACGCTCGCGCCGCGGATCAGGTGCCACCACGACTTGTCGCCGTCGGGCGGGAGCAGCGACTGCTTCACGCCCAGCATCGCGGCCCACCCGGCGAAGGTGCGGCCGCCGATGACGAGCCGGCCGTCCGGGGGCCAGAAGTCGGTGAAGGTCGTCGTGGACTTCTTGTCCTCCGAGACGAGGTAGTACTCCCGCACGAACCCGGCGAAGCCCGCGTCCACGTCCGGGTCGGGTCTGTAGTGCGTCATGTCGACGGCGGCGGCCGGGGCCGAGGCGAGGGCGAGGAGGAGGAGGGCTGTGGCGGACTTCATGGTGAGCTTTGTCTGTCTGTCTGTCTGTCTGTCTGTCTGCTGCTGCTGCTGCTGTGAGCTTTTGGTTCTGGGGTTAATGAGCGGATGGGGCGGGAAGAAGAAGAAGAAGAAGAAGAAGTGAGTGTGATATGCTTGTTGTTGATCCGACCCGTGTTATGTAGTCTCTTGGTCTGGCTCGTCCCTCATCCCAACGATCCACAAACCAGCCGGGTCTCGAAGATTTATAAGAAGCAACCCCGTTTCGCCCTACGAGGCTTGACGGGGCCCCCTCCACCCACCCCCCCCCCCTTTTTTTCCCCCATGGTCCGTACTCGATCGCACGGGGTTGCCGGCCAACGTCGGGCGGTCCGGAAAGGGAGGTCGCGGCGCGGAGTGTGCCCGGAGGCCCTGTAAACCTTGATGACATAGCTGACAGGGAGGATCCCGGCTCATTTGCCGCACCGAACCACCCATATCTCGGGGGTGCGGTTCGTGCGGACCGCGAAGAATGTGATTTGGCAATAGTCTAATTGACTTTTGACTTTTGTTAAATTCAGGGGGCGCTTGTTGGTAGAATACTTAGTTTATAACTATAGTTATAAAACTTATAAGCCTTATATTAGAGGTAAAAGTTTATATAGTTTAGTAATAATAATATAATATAGAGACTATTAACTTTAATAAGTAATAGTTTAGTAAGTATTATAAGTATTAATGATTCTAACTTTATTTTATATATTATAATATTATAATACTTTTAGTATTTATAATATATTTTTAATTTTTTATAAAGTTTATAAAACATCTCTTATTAGCTTAGAAAACTAGATACTTTGAATTAAGAATATTGAAATTACTTATATTTAGTTATAAAGTCTAGGAAGTTTTTAATTCTAATTAAATTATAATATTATAATTCTAAACTCTAAATATATTAATTTTATGAAAAAGCTATAGCTTTCAAAGCTATTGAATTATTCTTAACTCTCTATATAAGGCCTTTTTATAGTCTCTTTAACTCCGTTTAAAAAATAATAGGTTTATACTTAATAATTACTAGTATATAAGGTAAATACTTTATTAAGTAAATTATATTATATATATATATATATATATATATATATAAAATAAAGTTTTAGAAATATAAATTACTTTATAAATTTAATTAATAGTAAAGGTAATAGTATTAAACTATTATAAGCTTTATATTTAAGTTATATAATTAAGAAAAGTAATTCTATTACTTAATTACTAATGTAAACTTTCTTTATATTATAAATTATAGAATTTCTATAAAACTAGTAGTTTTTCATCTTTTATTATAGTTATAATATAACCTATAATAATAATATTATAGTATTTAGAAATAGCCCTTAGGACTTTTAAGTAAATTCACTTTATTATTCTAAATTACTATAAAGGAACCCGCATAACCTAAGTTTATTTTACTATATAGAAATAAAATTATATATTTCTAAAGAAATAAAGTTATTTTACTAGGAATTATATTTCTATACTTTTATCCTAAACTCTATTATACAGTACTAGTTAACTCTATATAATACCTACTTTTTTACTAAGATCTAAATAAGGTTATATAATACCTTAGTACTATAATATACTTCCTAATTAAAACTATAACTAAACTATTATTATAAATTATACTTCAATAATATTAGCCTTAACTTTACTTATACTTACTTACCTAGTCCCTACTTACTCTTAGTAGTTCTCTAGTAGGCTCCTACTAAGTCCCTTATATATAGACTTCTTTTTTATTATAGGAAACTTCCCTTTTATTTCTCAATTCGAAATAAAAAATATTATATATAACCGTTAGGCTAAGTAAGCCTAGGCATAACCTATTATATATTTAAAACTTAACTTTTATTTATTATATAAATAGTATTAGAGTTTAATAATATTCTCTATTTATAAATTATTTAATTAATAAGTAAAGCTCTTAAATAAAAGATAAGTTATTTAATAATATAAAATAAACATAATAATAATATAATAGAGAAAATAAATACTCTCTATAAAATCTCTATAGAAGGTACTTTATAGGTAAATTACTTTAATAATAACTTAGTAACTAGAGTACCTCCTAGGTTTTCTCTATTAGAGAATTATAAATTAATAAATAAGTTAGTAAAAAGGAATATTATTACTATAGAGTGCTTCTAAGTATTTCCCCTAAGTACTTACTTCTATAGCCCCTTTATAATAGAAAATACTTTAATTATAATACTAATTATAACTTCTATTATATAAGTAATTAAATATATTATTTTCCCCTTAGTAATTATTTATTAATAAAAGCCTTTATTTCTTATAAAGAAATCTTAAGTAAGTAAAGAGAGTATTTAATTTAAATATAATAAATAAAAACTAAATAAAGTTTTAATTCATACCTCTTTAATTTAAACTTAAAATATTAATATTATAAACTAGTTACTAAATAGTAACTCTATAATACTAAAATAGTATTATATTAAACTTAGGGAGAAAAGGGAAAAGTTTATATAGAGTATATAAACTCTACTATATCCTTATAGGGCTCCCTAGTAAGGCCTACTCTAACTATTATATATAAGCCCTAAGGCTTAGGCCTATAATATACCCCCTACTTCCCCTTCTACCCTACCCCCCCTTATTTTATTAACTCCTATAGCCTTATTTTACTAATTAATAGGAAAAATCTAGCTATTTAGTTATAATTTACTACTTAAGTAATTGCGCGTTAGCCCCTTCTTCTCCTAGAGTTATAAGTAGTTCTCTCCTCCCCTTACTCTCTTCTTCTCTTCTTCTTCCCCTAGTAGTTATTTATCTTTCCCCTCCTCTCTTACTATATCTTCTCTCTTCTCCTTCTATCTCACCTCTCTTATACTACTATTATATACTTATATTATTATTATTACTTTCCTATTACTCTCTCCTCCTTTATTATATTAATTATACTCTCTTTTACCCCTAGTACTTTTAATAATAGTCCTAGTTATAATAACCCTAATAAGAAGTTTATTTTATAAATATATAATAATTATATTTTTAATAATAATTTTAATAATAAAGAGAATTAATCCCCTAAAATAATATAATAATATTACTTTAATTATTATATTAAGTATAATTATACTAATATTAAAATTAAGTATACTCTAAGTAATAATAACTTCTATTATAAGTACTTAATTAATAAAAATAAGTATAAATAGAGATTATATTTATTTATTATTAGTATTAAGTTTTATTTTATTAATTATTAAATTAATAACTTAATTAATAAGAGTAAGTATATTATAATTCTTATAATTCTAAGTAATAGTATTAATAAATTTAATAAAGACTATTATACTATTATTTTTATAATAAATTTCTCTATAGTATACTATTATTATAATAATTATTTTTATTATATATAATAAGCCCCTCCTATTTATATTATAATTATCTCTATTATTCCTACTTTTTATACTCTTATTACTCCCTTTATACTCTTAATTCTTAATTAGAACTAAGTTCTTATTAGCCTTAATAGCTTTATAAATTTTATAATAAATTCCCTTTAAATTCCTAATTATATAATAACTTATTAATAATTAATTAGTAAAATATTATTCTCTAGAGTAGTAATTATATTACTCCCTATTATTATTAAAATAAAATCCTAGGTCCTATTAAGTCTAGTAGTCTTATTTACTACTATTATTATATCCCTATTAAGGCTATTATATACCTATACCCCTATTATTAGGCTTATAAGGAATTACTAGGCTCCTATAATAAGGAGAAGAAGGAGAATAAGGAGATATTTTAATTATTTTATTTAATTCTACCCTAAGGGATTAATTATACTTTAATTATAATTTAAGTAATTTTCTATTATTAATAAATAAATATTAGTTTATTATTTTCCTAAATACTCCTATATTATAATTTAAATTATAAAATCACCTTATTATTCTCTAAATTCTCTAATAACTTCTATATAAGTAAGTTATAACTCTTCTACTTAATTAATATATTATAATAATACCCTTACTTAGGAGTATTCTTAGTAATAAGAATATTCTCTATAATATACTCCTCCTAGGCTAATTTATTCTCTAAGAATAAAATTAATATAAAGTCTAATTAAGTATTAATAAATTATTAGAATAATAATAATTTATTAATTACTCTCTTAATTAAGTTTATATAAAAAATTAAGTAAATCTTATAAGGAATATTAAGTATAATATTTAATAAATTAGAAATATTTATTATTATATACTTAGTAGTAATTTAATTAAGTTTCTTATTAAGCTTATTAATTTTAATATAATAGAGAAATAATTAAATTTTATTCCTAATTTTAAATTATTCTATAACCCTCTAAGCCCTATTAGTACTCTATTTATTCTATTACTAAGTAAATATTATAATAATTTATATTAAAATAATACTCTCCCTTAGGTAAACTAGGAAAATTATAATATAACTTAAATTTAATAATATTATTATATTATTAATTCTCACTATAGGAATAAGAATTATATTATATTTATTTAATTATTTATTTAAGTTAATTTTAATAATTAATAAGTCCTAGTTATTTAAAGTTAATTAATAAATAGTAATATATAATAATTAGTCTAATTAGGAGAAAATAATATATACTTAAAAGAATACTTAAATCTCTAGTATTATATACTTTATTCTACTATTTATTTAGGGGTAGAATATAATAAATAAGAGTTACTATATTCCTATAAATTTATATAATATTAACTAAAATTAATTAACTTAGTTTAATTCTTAATTACTAATAATTAAAGTAGGGAAATTATAAAAGTATTACTATATATTATAGAACTATTTAGTATATACTTTTATTAATATTAAGATTATAAGCTCTAATTAAATATATTTAGAGAGGTAATTTATAATTATTATTAGGAATTATAAGTTTAAGTTCTTCCTACTAAGTAGCTTTATTATAAAGTTAATTAAGATCTAGGACTAAAACCTATTAAAAATAGGAAGGGGTTATAAGAGGCCCTAGTAGTATTAGTAACTCTTATAAGAGTATTAGTAGATATTATAAGTATAAATAAAATATTTAATATCTTATAATATTCTATTTTAGTATTAATTCTAAAATAAAGTAGTAAATATTAAGTTTATACTTAGGTATCCTAGAATAGGGGAGTTATATATTATTTATAAAATAGCTATTATAAGGGGCTTATACTCTGGGACTTAAGTATACCCCTAATATTAGAGTACCCTAGTAGGTCTAATAAAGTAATTTATAACTTATATTCTTATATTAGTATTTAGTAAAAACTACTTAGCCCTATTTTTTATTATTATAAAGTGGGCTATATATACTAGAGTATTAACTATATTTTAATTCTAAAGTATTAGTAAAATTATACTCTAGAATAAGGTATACTTACTTAGTAAAATATTAGTAGTATAATAGGGCTAGGTTTTTATTATTTTAGCCCCTATAAAGTCCTACTTCTTAGCCTCTATTATTAGAATTATAATAACTTAGAAAATTTTAAATATAGTCTTTTTTATAATTTTAATTAGTTTAAGAACCTATATTAGGGGTTAAGCTTCTATAATATTATTCTAGCCCCTCCTAAATAGAGTATTTAAGTAGTTAATTAAGTATTCTGGATAGTACTTTAAGTTAAAGTTAAATTTAGAGAGAGTCTCTACTTATTTAGCCTATTACTCTAATATTAATTTTAGGCTCATAAAGTATTTTAAAGCCTTATAATTTATAAGAATTATAAAAAATTCTACTATACTCCTAAGCTTTATTAATTAAGCCTTTAAATAGGAGATAATTATTAATAACTTTTTATTATAAATAGTATAATTCTATTGTACTGGGGTAAGTTAAGTAGAATAGTAGGCTATGGGATAGAGAATACTCTCTATATTTACTTGAGATAGGTATTTACTTAGTATTATATTAGAGTAGTCTACTTTTATTATTATAAGTTAGTCTAGGTCCTACTAAGTTAAAATTAGCTCTAAGATAAATATAGCCTTGATTTGTTTAAAGGAGTTTTTATAGGCTTTATCCTACTTAAATAGTATACCCCTCTTTATAAAGTATAATAGGGGCTTTATTAGCTTAGAAAACTAATTTATTAGGTTATAGTAGAAGTTTATAAAACCTATAAAGCTTTATATTCTATGAGTATTCTTTAGGGTTTCTTATTTATAAATTACTTATATTTTCTTTAAATTATAATATACTCCCCTTCTTACTTTAATAATAAATTCTAGGTACTTTATTTTCTTTATTAAGAACTTATACTTATTTAGGTTGAGGTAAAGCCCTACTTTTTATAATTTCCTAAGTACTTTTAAGACTTTGGTTTTATAATTCTTTAGGGTACTATAATTATAAACTAGGAGGTTATTTAAATATATTATAATAAAGTTATTTAGGATTCTCTTTAATACTTTATTAATATAATATTAGGATATTATAGGTATACTTATTAGTTTAAAGGGTATAATAAGTTATTTAAAGGAGTTAAATTATATTTAAAATATTATTTTATATTTATTCCTCTTTATAATATAAATTCTATAGAAGGTAGAATATATATTTATTTTAGTGAACTAGGTAGCTTTAAATAATAAATATAATATTTCCTTAATTAGTAATAAGGGGTAATAATTATAAGTACTAATAGTATTAAGAGTATAATAGTCCATATAGAACCACTACTTCCCGCCTAGTTTCTTAACTAGGAGGACTGGGGCTCCTACTATAGAGGAGCTTGCGCGGACTTATTTTTAATTTATAAGGTTTATAACTTATTACTATACTTCTAGAAGATATTCTCGGGGTATAGTATATAATAGGCCCTATAAGAGATTTAGCTTTAATTTATCTAGGTTCCTCTTAAGCTATATATAGTAGTTTAGTATCCCCTAGTATAGTGGGAGATTAGAGATTTTCTTCTTATTAAATAGATTTATAAAGTAGTAATATATAATTAGTAAGGTAATAGGAGGGAGCCCTTAATAGTTTAGGATTATAGTTATAAGTATAGTATTAATTTATACTATACTTATAGTTAATTACTTATATTATTCCCCTTAGTAAGTTATTAATATAAGGGATAGTAATTTAATAGGATTAATAAAACTCTTAATATATATTCCCTTTTATTTCCTACTAGTTATAGGTATTTGGAAGCCCTCTTATATACTAATATGTATTTTATTCTATACTAGGTCTAGAATAATTTCCCTATATTATATTTAAGGTTTCTTAAGAATAATTAAGTAGGCTATACTTAGTATAATATAAAATAGTACCTAGGATACTTAATTATTAAAGTTAATTATAGTTTTAGTTATATAATTAATAGTATTTTCTAGGTTTAAGTCTAGGACTATACTTAGGTAGTAGGGTCTTATAAGCTTAATTATTTTAAAGTTATACTCCTTTATAAAATTCTTATTTACTACTTTATAATAGTTATAATTATTATTAATTTGGATATTAATAAAGAATTTATTATTTACTAGTATAAAAGTAAGGAAAGATAGTTTATTTATTTAATTTTATATTTCTCTAGTTTTATTCTTTATTATAGTAGTATTATTAGTAGTTATACTATTTTCCCCCCTAGGGAGTTTTATTAGGGGGACTACTCTTTTCCCTTATTATTAGTAACCCCCTTATTTACCTATAAAGCCTAAATACTTATTATTATGGCTATGGGAGATTAGGTAGGCTATAAGTTATAATTTGTAATAAAGTGACCCTTAGTACTATAGTGAATATAGGCGCCCACCTATATACGCGCCTACCGGATAAACGTGTTAACTTAG